>VXBN01005034.1:861125-1022521 GCA_013397395.1 Sinosuthora webbiana | reverse complement strand
TTTGGTTTTTTTTGCGTTTTTTTTGGGGTTTGGGTTTTTTTGTTGTTGTTTGGTTGTTTGGGGATTTTTGTTTGTTTTTTTGGTTTGATTTGTTTTTATTGTTGTTTTGTTGTTGTTTTGTTTTGTTTTTGTTTAGATGACAAAGAACTCACCTCTGCTGATGCCAAATGTAATTTCTCTTTCTTGGGGGTTGTCTGGAAATACCATTCTTAGGCTGTGTGAAAACTTAGCACCTATATCCTTAGTCTCTTAAATGTGATTTTACCCTATTTTCTGAAGATAATGTTTTGAAAAAAAGCCATTCTTTCGTGCTTCCAAAGTGTTTCTATCGGGGTTATTTTTCAGAAGCTGGATGCAAAATGGCTAATCCTTCATTTCAGCTGGAAGAGTGCTACCGGCCAGCCCCAATTTTAGGGATTCGTAAGGCAGCAAAATGAGGACAGAACAGGGGATTTAAATAATTTCCTTCAGCCTACAGTAAGAAGCACGTGCTCTGGGGAGTCTGTGTCCAGTGCAGTGTGGTGATTCACATGGGACAGTTGTGTAAGGAGTGAGGTGAGGACTAAAACGAAACAGTGACTGTGGGTCCCTGCCTCAGTCTGTTCTCTGCAGGAATGGACCTAGGTTGTGCTTTCCCTGCTGCCTGGCTTCATGGACCCTATCCACAAGCTGCCATTGCAGCAACCTTTTGAAACATACCTTCATCTTGTACTAAAAATTAGTGATGTTTTTCCTTCGGTTCCTTTTTAGCACCAGGTGAGATTGTACATCACTGATGATATAAGGAGTATTCAGTCTCAGAGGGATGGTATAAATTTATGCTACCAGCATTAAATTATATTTTTACTTGAAAAATAGATTTTTTACTGACTCTTTTTATTTTTTTTAAGAATTTTACTTTTTTTGCAGCTTAATTTTAGATTTTGCAGATTCGTTTCTGATAATATTTTTTTAATATAGTTTAGTCTTTGAGTTAAATAAAAATCAGCCTTCTACTGCAATGGATGCTATAAAAGGGAATATGTACCAATGTGTTCAAAGAGCAACTGAATCAGACACATAAAATGAGAGAAAATGGGTGAAAAAGGGAAAACAGATAACAGAATGATAGGCGAAAAAAAAAAAAAACACAACATGAATTCTACATTTCATGTTCCATTTTCTTTTCAAATGGTCATATTTTTAAATTTAGTTTTAAATTTAATCCAAAATAGACAGTTAAGACACTAAACATGCACATTAATAAACCTAAAAAATGAGAGATACTAAAGGCTGGGAGAAAAGAGAGACTAAGGAGAAAACCAACACAAGGAGCAGACAAGAATGAAGAAGCATTTGAAGACAGAGAGAAAGAAGAACCTGGAAAGAAGTTACTGCCACATAAACTTGAAGGAGCATGGAATCACATCCAGAAAATATTATGTGCAGGGGCCGACTGTTTATTTAGTGTTTTTGCTAAGCAGACTTTTGAGTAGATGGTCCCTGGATAAAGAATTGGAGTCACTCCATAGTTCAGGATTTCATTGTTGGAAGTTGCATTTATTACACCAAGATGTTAGAGAAACATTCAGAGAGTTTCTGTGTCAACAGTAACACAGCTTTCACAGCTGTACCTGCCTGCAAGGATGAGCTGGGCTAGCACAGTGCACACAAGGCTTGTTTAACCCCCAGGCAGGATGTGTAAGGGTACAGGCTTTATTTTAGCCCTCAGCTTGCATATTTCCCACTAATGTTCCATCTAGGAAAATTGTGTGTTTTCCTTTCCATTCTGTATACTTAACTTTCCTTGTCTTCTTTGAAGATCTTCCAAAGTGTTCAGCATTCCTGGCACATTTGTACTTCCACCTCTGTCTCTGTCACTCTTTTCCCTTTCTCTTTCCTCACTCTTTCTCTCCTTTCCTTACTCCCTCTTTTTCCATCTTTGTTTTAAAAACAAACAAACAAACAAACAACCCAAAAATCAACCCAGAATGGAAAATACAGCTTTGTAACACATATCTGGCTGTTTCATATTATGTTTAAGATGGTAATCGTGTACTCATAGGAGCTGCTTCTCATTCTGTGGTTTGTATACTGCAAGCCAGCATTAAATATCAATGGGAACAACCTGTAGCTTTATTGTGCTTTTTCATTTTCAATTTTAAAAATAATCCCAGATTAATGGTGTTTATGCAGACAGAAAAGTTGCACATTTTTAAATGGAACAATGTGATTTGCTATTCTCCATACTTCATCCACTGTCTTAACTTCTTGTAGTTTCTCTTTAGCTGGCTTCTGAGATAGATACATAAACCCACTGCCCGACCAGGAAAAACAAGGTTCTTTATTGATTTTATATAGGATTGGAAGAGTACACATGAATGATATGGATTGCATGATATCTTTTCTCTGGAAACTATTATGTTAAATTAGTTTCAAAGCTGTCAAATTAAAAAACACAAAGTAAGAGTGACATGTTATGTCTAGTGGGTGTTTTTGTCCTAGGAAGAGGTATCATGCTAGCCTTGGGAAAAGCCTGAAAGATAACTTCCATTATTATTCAACTGAAAATCAGAAAAGAGTGACTGAATCATTAAGCTAATTTTCTCTGAAGGGGATGAAATAGCTATTGATGTGTTTTCTTCTCTTCTTGTGTTCCCGCCGTCTTCATTTCAATGTCTCCCTGGCATCTCCATTCCCAATAAACCATCTTTCCGTCCTTTTCCCAAACCTTCCTTCTCAAGTCCTGTATGTGTTTCTAAATATTTCTGGCTTCCTTTTTTTTATGTCTCAGAACTACAATTTCTGAGTTTGGCTGCCAAAGGCAAGGCAGAAATAGGTATCAGTGGGCAGACACAGAAATTTAAAGGCAGAAACTTAACCTCTACTTATCCATTTATGTATTTTCATCGCTGCCCCCATCCAATTGTCAGTGTGGCTCTCTTTTGCCTTTGACATGGGAGCTTTTTGGTCATCCCTTGCACAGATAAACATTTTCTCTCTCTCTAGGTTAGCAAGCAAAGCCCCTGAGTTATGCTATGAGGAATGTCACCCAAAGCCTCCATCCATGGCACGGAGGCACAGAGCTTCCTCCTGCTGTCTAGGGACTGGAGACTCACACTGCTCTACTTGTTTTGTACAATAGAGGCTGAAAGGGCATTACAGATCACCACTACTGAGGTCAGAAGCCGTGTTCATTCTTCCCCTTCTCTTTTGTGGCATGTTCATTTGAAGTGCTTCTATCGGCATATATTGACCCAATTCTCAAGCATTATTAAAATCTGGGAAGCTGTTTTAGTGGTTTTATGTTCATTCTGGACATGAAAGGCAAGCAGGTAGAAACCTGTGAAACCACACTGGAACTTTAAGAAGACAGAGTGAGAAAAAAACCCATTAATGTTGCTTTTCCTTTTAAGTTGACCCGTATCCTTCCCTGCTAAGGCCCAAGTAACTCCTTAACTTCTTAAAAAGTGAACATTAAAGGAAAATTGATATAATATTATGGTCAGAAAAGAATTTGTCATTTATGCAGAACTAAGAAGAACTGTCAAGCATTCTGTACCTAACAGTTTGTATGATTACATTCAATAAACATGACTCACAAAGCTACTTGATTGTTGCATCCACATATTTCTAACCCTTGTTGGGGGGAGTATTATAGCCTTCTAAATAATAGGGTTTAGGGCTGCAATTCCATGTCTTCTTGAAAACAATGGAAAACTTAGATTCTACCTCACCATTTCAAATGTACTGCCTTAATTAGAAGCTTGCCTCAGATTTATCAGGGAAGTGACAATTCCGGCAATTCATCTGGACAGTTACTCAGAGGTACTCCAGGAAGGCCAGAATTTTGATCCTAGTTGGCCATTAATTTGTTCTGGGAGGCAAGTCTCATGGCTCTTCAAATCTGCATCATAATAAGTGTGCAGGCAGCTGCTATTCCCACTCATGTACACACTTGCTACTGAAAGACAAAATATCTCTATTTCTTCAGTCAGTAAGAACTGTAATTCAACTGCATATTTCAAAATGCATGCCTTGTAGTATTTTTGTTTCCAATGAATTTATAGTTAATTGCAAGGATTACTTTGAAGGCTTCTAAACCCTTATTTAGCCTGTACAGTGCTGAATAGTGGTGTGATTTCTGTATATGCCAGAGTTCATATATGCTAATCAGTCTGACTGCTTAGAAAACACTGCATAACACCGGACTAATTTGCAGGGAGAGTAGCCTGTAAAGGTTGGCTATTAGCTGGTTTCAGTCACCTTTTGTCTACCCATTGCCTGACAAGCAGCTGGATTCTTGTGCGTCCCCAACAGCTTGCAGTTCCAGTGCAATGAGGCTGAACCAGGCTTTTCTTTATTAAGGGTGAAGTCAAGCCAAAAATAGTTTCTGTAACTGCTGTTTTCTTTTATTCATGCTAGTTACAGGCAAAAAATCAAAGATCTTTGTTGCTCTATACTATAGACCCCTGCCTGCCATACACACACAGTTGCAGGCATTGCAGTCCTTCCTTTAATGAGCTTCTTATTCTGAAGAGGTCACACTCTTCCAGAACACTGTTTATTTTTCTCTGCACGGGATCAACACCTTGCACGTATCTGCAATCATTCCCCTGTTAAATGTTGTCTAATTGCGCACTTCTGCTCCATCTTTCAGGAAGTTCCTAATGATCCTCCCAGGCCTCTGTTAAGCTAAATATTTCTGTGTTGTCAGCAACTTTCACCACCTGTCTATTCAGCCTGCTTTACAGAAAATTCCTAACACCTGGCACCCAGCACTTGTTTGGGTATGAAGCAATGAACCACTACGTTTCTCTGGAGAGTGCTCAGAACTGGCAGCAGGCAGAGGCAATGGCTGCTCCTGCTGAACAGGACCATCGGTCAGCCTTGGAGTCAGGTGCACAGGGAAAGGCTCTCCTTGGGGTCCAAACAAACCTGACGCTGAAAGCCTGGGCTGGGTTTTTGGTTTGTTTGTTTGGTTGTTTTTTCCAGTGATGTGTGTACAGAACAGCAAATGCTCAAATAAAACAAACAGGATTTGGAAATAGCCAGTGCCTTTGCCATAGATTACCTCCATTTTATAATAACAGTTGTACTAAGCTCTGTGGAACTGAAGAATGAAGCTTGCAGGTTGCAAAAGCAAGGAGCTGAAGGCACCAAGAAGGTAGCATGCTAGGATGCAAGCTGCTGCTGTGTAGCATCTTTGGAAATAGGGTACTTTATTCAGGAGTTCTCCTGTGTATTACCTACCTCAGTGTGTGGGTGCCAAGTCTACTGAGAAGATGGAAGAACAAGCGGTTAGACACAGAGCAATGGGAGTGCTGTGCTGACTGATCAGAAATCTTGTCTGGAAAGTGAAGCTAATGTTAAGTGAATGCAGCAAGGAAATATGTAGGAAAAAGTTGGATAAATTTGGAAGCTTCTTTTTCCTTTTTGTTGGAGTAAGAGAAGGAGTCAGGGAAACATGAGCTGCCAGCAAGAACATCAGAAGGCTCTGTAGAGGTTTCGGTGAATACTGTGACAACCATCTTTAACCTAGATATATTGAACTGAAAAGGATGCAGGTACTAGCACGAGGATAGACAACTAGATAAATGTAAGATTTTTTGAGTTGCTCTTTCATGGCATAGAGGATTTTTATCTCACAAGGGAGAGTTTCAAGAAACAGGTCCAAGCCTAGGGATGCAATAATAATGGTGGAAGAGTTAGCAGTAGCTGAGGGGTGACTATGAAGTCAACTGCAACTGGAGAGCTTCTGGCTATATTGAACACATTAACTGCATGCACACAGATCTTTCACATTTTTAAAACAATAAGTAAACAGCAGTTGGTATTGAATCTCCATATGCAGTTGGAAGAGTGATATAAAGTGCTGACTAAATGGTCATTTCAGTATCCTGGCTCATTTTGTCAAATTCTCAGAACGCAGAACAATGTGGATGAGATACAGGAATGGTTCTGAAAGATGAGCAAATGTTGGACTTTTTAATTACAGTCAGCTCAGCCTCTAAATTCATGATTGTGCTTTGTTCTTTGGACTTTCTTTTTTTAATGTGCTATTTATCATTACAGTGAAGATCTAAAAGCTTAATTTTGCTATGTGAGTATATGGAGGGTTATAAATTAAGACATAGTTTGGCTAGATATTAATCTTTTCTTATGTAAGCCAGAAGTGAAAACTCATAAAGGAAGTAATATTTTGTTTCTTCTAAAACAGGTCAATAACAGCTTGTCTTTGGGTATTTCAGCCTTTCCAAATTCAATTTTAGCATTTACGTGTTTACTTTACCTGTTTTAATTAAGAATTGGCAGGCATTAAAAAAAAAATTATTTTATGAGCTGATATGATCTTAATTGAGAATACCCGACTCTCACATTTCCATTGATCACTTATTTTTGTGACTAATATCAAGGCATACATGAGGAATATGTAATACTCCCCCATGGCAAAATCTAGCAGAAGGAGCTGAGAGAGCCCAGGTGTTTTAACAAGGTGGTTTGAAAAAGCTCCAGAAACAGTATGTGATTTTGGAATCCTTGGAGGAGGCAGGGGACAACTTTCCAAACACCTGGACTTCTTGATACATCTGTACGATAAGCTTTCCTGCCTAAGATGTTGCAGCATATTAATCATCTTTGCCATGTTTGACGAATTCTTTGTGATGGAGCTCCAGCACAATGGTGCAGTATTTTTATGCAGATCCCATAGAAATGTTGCCCCATAACAAGTATTCTTCCCTGCTTTGTTTCCATCAGACATCCAGAAAGACTGATGGACAGGGGTCTGGGAGGAAATGGGAAAAAAGAGCCCTTAGAATGCTTTAGAATTCTATGTCCTTACGTGTTCTCTAGTAACAGAGGGAAAAGTACAGATGCTTACCTAAATAATGGTTTCATTTTTAACTCAAATGCAGTTTCTGAGTTGAGCCTTTCAAAGTGTGCAGTTGTGATAGATCAGACAAAAGCTGGGAGATGTTAAAATAGACAGAAGTGGGGGTTTAGCTGTTTTTGCTATGCAGGAGGGAAAACATGGGCACCAGCAAAGAGCAGGGAAAAAGGCAGTTGTGTCAGTGAAATAGTTTCATGATAAATGAATGCTATAAGCAAACTAATAAATCTCAAGGTTATTTAAGAAAAAAAAAAAATCATGCAATAAACTGAAACAGTTGAATCCAGTGAGATGTAAGATAATGTGGTCAGCAGACCTTTTCTTAGATCTTTATGGGAAGAGAAAGAGGCCCCAAGACAACATCTGATGCAACTTAGGAAGAATATATCACATGCAGTGTGAAGTACTTACTAGTTACACTATTAAAAAAATTGCCTGCTGTTGCCAGGCCTAACTTTAGCTTTTTGAAGTGCCTAACTTATATTTTTGAATCATGTTGTTCTTTCATCTCTAAGATCAAAGAGTCTTGGACCTATTTAGGAATGTTTAGACTGTAATAGGCTCAGTTAACAGTGCCTGTTATATAGTACCTATCCATGTCATGATTTTGGGTGATATGGCCACATGGCTTTCTGAGGGTGAGAAATATAATCTGGTCCCAATTATTCCTGAAGAGCTATGTGTAAACTTAATGACCAAGAAAGTGTTTCTGACTGGTGGCATATGCATCCCATATCAGGCTATGACAGCAGTACATATCAATGCTGACTGTCACCTTTGTTTTTCCAGAGAGGAAATCTGGAAACTATGGAAAGCTATTCAGTTCTGGATAACTAGGGTACAGTACAACATGCTCCCACCAAATTACTTGAATTGGAAGTGGTCATCAAGTCAAAACCGTTAGGGACATAGGTGGGTTTTTTTAAAATATTCCATAGGGGGTGGGATAGAATGCGGTGAATGTATGAAATATTGAGTTTCTTGAATTTCTGATCAAGGTGATCAAGGGATAAAATCATATTTCACCATTATGCAATCTGGAAATTTCAAGAGCTAGCAATGTGGGTTTAGAGGGAGATATATATCCTAGAGGTTTGTATGAGGCATCTCGTCCACCCTGCTGAATCAAAACCTCAGTTTCATCTCGCGTAAGGACCTCATCTGGTATGAACAGGTTCTTTCAGATATGGGTTTTAGGTATTTTTTTTTTTTCTGAAAATGTCAGGAGAGAGTGAGCATGTATCTCTTTCCTCATTCACATAGCTACAGATGCCTTTGTGAGGAAGGAACTCAGGCATACTTCATGCATTTTTTTTTTCCATGAAAGAAGCAAGGCCGTTCATTACTCAGCATGATATCCCCTTTAGAAACAGTCCTTTGGCATCGCTGATGTTGGGCATGCTATGGTCAGTCTGTCTAACCTCATCTAATGGTATTGCTTAAACTCAGTGACTGAGAAAGTCTTTGTGGACTGTGTTGAGTAACTTGTGGTCTTCTCACTTGCTGAAGTTTCTCTGAGGGATATCTTGGGCAGTAAGCGTGTCTAAACCACCAGTGCCTGGGAGCTGATGGGAAGTGCTGTGGGAAGGAGCAGTAACTGGTGGGCTGGACCAGCCTCCTTCTGCTCAGTTTCAGCAGTAGCCACTGTGTGAAAAGCAGCTCTTCTGTGTTGCTATGGCTCGCACGCATTTGCTGCAGTTGATTGTAGGGCAAAACTCTCCTGAATTGGTCCTGGGACACTGGAGTGCCCTATGGCAGGCCATGAAGAAAAAAAGAAACCAACACTTGGTTCTGCTGGGGAGGATGATTTTGGGAGATTGAACTCAGGCTCTTGTGGTACTGTGCTGAACTCAGAACTCCTCACCAGCCTCAGCCATTTCAGAACTTATTGAGTCCTTCAAGCTCTTTACCCAAACACCTTCACTACTAACAGGAGAGAGACAGGCACATCTGAAAGGTGATTTTCTGCACTTTAGGCAGCACTATTAAGGACAGCAGCCTAAAGTGGCTAGATGGAGCTAGACAGCTGACATCTAGGCAACTCCAGCTAACTGATTGCCTCCTTTCTTTCTGAATCTTTTCTGCCATGCATAATTCAATCCTTTACAGGGAGGACAAGTGCTGGAATTAGTGAAAGAACAGATTAAAGGCTCCCAGGAAGATATATATATGAAAGTATTTAAATCTGCTACAAAACAATGTGTGTCTCTTTGGAGGAAAATTTATATATATTTCTTTTTATATGAGATAAGGAAGAGTAATTTAACAAATAATACACCTACCACTTCCAGACGAACTCAAAAGAGATGTATGCTAGGGCAGCTGGCCTCAGTCCAATAAAGCCATTTGACGTGGATAACCCTTAACAAAAGGAAATCTGTTTAGCTCCCCGTCCTTATGCTCTTTAAGGCATTGATCTTGTATCTTGATCCATTTAGCCTATTGGGCTGGAGTGTTTGAAGACTCACAAAGGAAAGGCTACAACCTGGGCCAAGGTTATGTTTATCAGCCGCCCCCTGCCCTCACCCAAATCCATCCTGACAGATTTTTTTGCACCCCTGAACCCAAAGAGTTTTCCTTTTCTACAGTTTCTGTGTGTTGCATGCCTGCCCTCACCCAGTCCCTTATCCTTCAACCTGGGTGAGATTTGTACAAACTCAAGATGTGTCAGCCAGGATTTGAGCCCAACCTTAACACAGACAGAGCACGACCATTATTGATCACAGGCACAGAAGGGAAGATTTAACCTTTGCAACGCTAAGAGTTTGTTCTTTCTCTAGTTTTGATTTTACTTTGGGGGCCAGGGGGAACTTGGATCACTGAATGAAACAGTAAAGGGCATGAAATAATTTGTGCCATTTATGGAGTAAATAGTTTAGATAAGGACCCATCAGAATTTTTCAATAACTTAGCCAGTTGTAAAACTTTGTAACAAGAATACATCACTGCATTCAGGGATTTTTGTTCCTGAATATCCTGTAATTACACAGTGCATTTTTATATATTTCTCTGTGTTTCTGGTGAACAGTTCTAGCTCCCCATGGGTCTTCTGAACTGAGCCAGTCGTGAGACTTCTTTTCCATATGATTGGTGTAAATGTGCCAGGGTACATGATCTGTTAAAATTTGCATTGAGGTTCCAAATTTTATTTGATGGTTCTGCCTTAAGGCCAAGCATGAACAACTGATATTTTTCCCTATTTCAGTTCCTCTGACTGTATCTTCTTTAAGCTAAAGACACAGTAAAATCTCTGGGCATCCAAACTGCCTTCTAGTTGTACCAAATAGTGGCTATTCATCAATGAGATACTTTGCTATGTAAGATTTCAGAGAAATGTAGGTATGCTGAAAGGAAAATTCAATAATATTAGGAGTTACTTTTGTTGTTGATCTATTAATATGTTATCTATGAATATGCCTAGACATACCTTATGCATGTTTGTGCATTTGCTTCATGCAGTGGGATTTTCCTTATTGCCTCAGGAAGAAGGTCTGACCGCTGTGAAAGACTGCTGGTGTGATGGCCACAGCTCCAACATCCAAGCCTCATATGGAGGCCACTTCTGGTACATGTACCCGGTATCAACATCTAGACATGTTAGATACAGCTGTCAATTCTGTAGGTTCCAAAAATGTAATTTCCAGGCTAGCACAATGCTTCAAATTATCTGATGCCAAGAGCAAAGGCCAAGTCTTCATTGTCTGGAATGTTTTGTCTGTTCTGCAGTGATTTGCACAGTGCTGTGTCTGTACTTGCTGGTGAGGTGCCTGTGCATAGCATCAGTGTAATGGAGATACACCTTACCTTTCTCATTCCCTATTTCATGCAGATGCTCCAAGCTCAAAGCACTGTCACCTGCCCCTTCCATGAGCAGAGGACCCTTGGCAGATATGTTCCTTCCCATATAAAGGTTGCAGGCTGCCACCACCATGAATGCTACAAATAGTTCAGCTGAAGCCATCTTTTAGCCAGACAGAAAAATAAACCTCTCACAGTGGAAACAGCTCTTCAACATGATCCAGATTGCCTCAGTATAGTCCCTCAGGACTATTTGTGCAGTGAGATACTCTTCACTGTGAACAGAAGTGACAAAATCTGGCCCAGAGTTAGTTCCCCAAAGATGTAAATATAGAAACTGCCACAGAAACACGTGCAGGGGCACAAAAGTCTTTTTTTTCCACCCTTGATCTTTGCCAGAGAGGTCTCTCTCTCTCTCAGAGAGTCGCTGCAGCAGTTCAAAGCTTTGCTGGCATTGTGGGTTGACAGGGGGAAACACTGCTTATCCAGCTCAGAGAAGGAGGCAATTTGCTTCTAAAAAATTACACTTAGTAAAGCTCTTGGGATTTCATGTAGGCATATCTGAATCATGTGTATATCAAGTGCTCTCAGCCATGGGAGGAAGAGGGGGTCATATGAGGATGAGAAGCTCTTCAGACAGAGAGAGTAACATTTGATGAAGTGCTCAGGCCACAGACAGGGAGGCTGTCTGCAGCTTGTGCAGTAATCTGGAAGTACTGATTGACAGTTTTATTGTCTTTCATAGAGATTTGCAGAACACTGAAACCTGGAACATGCACATCTGCATTATCCCATAGATGCTGTGCACCTGGTCCCTGGTGTGGTAGGAGGATCCAGGCTTTTGTGCAAGGGGCATTTCTTTGGCAGGATGGCTTCTTCTTCCCCAGCTGTGCTGATTCTCAGGGAAGTCTCTTCACTGATTGAAATGTCTCTCTATGCCCAGTAAGCACTGTTAAGCAGGCAGGGGAAATCAGGCTCAGGTTTCCTCTGTGTGGAGAATTGGATACCCTTGGCATAATGCTTGAGACCACTGAGTCAGCCTTAACCCAGAGTTCTCACCCCCACGCCATGAATTAGCCACGGTAATCTTTGCAAGTGGAGCTCTAAGTAACAAAACTGCTGGTCAGATATGAGTATATGGTGCTGCTTTTAGCAATATGAGTGTGTTTCTCTAAGAGTTTCATTGTATTACACTCATTTCATTCATTTGCCAGGAATTGTTTGACCTTTCATTTGTGCACTGTATGCATGCAGTGCAAGTAGGCTCCATCCTGGGCAACAAAATTTGCTTATTTCGTTAGAAATACCTTTAGTGTTGGGAGAGATAGGGAATTTTGTTTTTGTTGTTGTTAACCTCACATAACTCTTCAGTTCTTTTCCCCTTTTTTTTTTTTTTTTTTTTTTCAATCCTAGTTACAGATCCCAGATGTCAAATAGCAGCAGCAGCTGGCTGCATGACAGATCCCTTAGGCTGCAGCTGGGTGAACACTCCTGGACTTATTCTAGCTGTGTCATATAGATGGTATGCAGATGATTTCTCTGAGCTGTCATGCTTTTCAAATGCCTCTAGCTTCTATTTTTCCTTCTTTTATTCTGGTAATACACAGAGCCTGGAAATTCAGCATTGCAGAAATCTTGCATGTATTATGTGCAAGGTCTATGGATCCAAAGGATGGCTTATCTGTGCATTATTCCTTTTATATTACTAAATTATTCAATTAAAAAATACCCAATATTCCTAATACTCTATTAGATTAGGGTTGACTATATCCTTCAATACTCTGTATTTGTGACAATAGCACTCTTGTATGAAGATGAAAGGAGAAACATAAATTCAGGAAGTCTGATTGCTCTTGAAAATTATGTACCCAGTGTCCAAACTGGTTGAATAGTATTTTTGGTACTTCTTTTCATCAAGACAATGTGAGTAGATTGATTCAATGTTAATGACAGAACAGAGCTTCAGATTTCAATAGATAAGAGAAGCAGAAATAGGAGTAAATTTTCAGTAGAAGTATAAATACACAATATTATTATCTACAAAGAAGATATCTACCTCACCATATATTTTTAAGATCATCTGTGCTGGTGAATTTTCTTTAGTAGTTTTGCTGTATGTTACTTTTAACTAAATGGATTTTGTAATGTGTTGTAATCTGCCTAACATTAATGCAATCATAACAAATGTATGGTTTTACTTTAAACTACAGTATATGTTTTGTAAAAGTGGTATAGCTTGAAAGAGAAGTACAATTCTGAATAAATAATACCTAGAGGGCTGAATTATTTCATCTCAGATTATTGAAACATATGCTTAAAACTTCCAAGTAATATTTAAAATACAATTTTCTAATAATTCCCCTCTCCAGTACTGTCAAGGATATTAATCAACTCAAAACAGTCTATACTAGAAAAACAGAAATGCTCATTGACTAAGACACCATTTTTTCCCTTTTGGGCAAAATCCAGAAAATAGATTTCACCAAGTGGGGAAAATGCACCTTTTCTAAATGATCTAATCACTTCTGTGCTCTAGTTTATCTCACATTTGTTTTCTCTAAACATTACCTGCAGCTAAAATGAAGGTGGTTGTTGTAGATACATGAGAACCCTTCCCATTGCACCTTTCAGAAATTATTGATTTTGGTTGCAGACACAATGCAGAACCCAGCTCAGAGCTCTGGGAAGATGCAGAAGTGCTATGCAAAAATAGCTATAAGCCAACAGAATTTGCAGCACCAATGAAGGCAATTCCACTGTCATTTATTTTAAATCTAAAGATAGTGTATATGTTTCTTCTTTATAATCACTGATTTATGTCTTGTGCATTACTTTTGACTGGGATGTCATACAGCCTACACCTATGTGGCTTCCTGTAGCTACTCCTGCATAACTAATTCATCTTGCTGCTTCCTAGTCACAACTTTCATCTTCCTAGAGACCTCTCATATTTACAGCTCTCCAAAGGACATTGTAAACTGGATGCTGATATATGTCTTTCTCACTGAAATTATTAATGCTTTTCCCCCTAGCTCAAATATATTTTTATTCTCCCTCCCTAAAGGAAATGCTATGTATTGATCAGTGTTGAAGCTTCCTTTTGACGAAACTATGCACAGTAGACCTGTCCTGGGACTCTCTAATAGGAGATTAGTCTGAGTGCATTCTTGATTTCTGTCCTTGCTAGTCCAGAATAGAATCCTTCTGTTTTTCTCTGGTCTTTTTTTCCCCAGCAGTATTCCTTCTCCAGTTGCAATTCTGAAGCAGACACTCAATGCAATTGTTCATTCCCTTTAATCTTCTGTTGTTAGTAAAGTTCCTGCTGGTTCTTTGTTGTGCTTCCAGTTGGTCAGATTGCTCATTCTCAGTCTCACAGACTGACTGACATGATAGAGTGGCAAAGCATCCTCACTGCTCTGAAACAGGCTATTGTAAACCTGCAGAAACATTATCTGCTAAATGTTTTTCCATGTTCTGTTTCATGTCTTTCAGCACGAGGCTTTATTGCAGAAGCTCTTTCAAATTATCTCTTTTTTCTGTCTTTTTTTTAAATTTTTAGATTAGATTTTTTTCTGATTTGGCTACATTCAGTTTTATCTAAAAAATTTACAAGTATTCCAGAAGCTTCATGCAACACCTAAGGGCGTAAGAAGTATTCTGCTTAGAAATAGGGTAATACAGAAACTTCTCTTGGTGTTTTTTTTTCCCCACTTTGTTTTTTCCCCTGCTTAAGGTATCAATCATTTCATCCCCAAATCTTATGTTTTATCTTGCCTTACGTTCATCTAAATTGCTGACCATCACCATCATTTTTTTTCCCCAAGTTACGGGTCATATTTGCCTCTATTTTCAGCTTTTGGGATGTAAATTCTTCTGATAATTCCCTTCAGTTATCTGTTCTTCCCTCTGCCTGCTTGATCTCCTGCTCCTTTAAGCCCTAGTTTCTTACAGCATGCTATGTTACCTAGCCTTAGTCTGGGTCAATATGCACAACTTCCCCTGGGACTTCAACGGTCTTGATCATTATCCTTCCTTTTTTCATTTTGTTTGTCTAAAGCCTCCCACTGATGTGAATGTATCTTTGACTTCAGCACAAAGAATATCAAGCTCTACATGCATCACTGCAGGACTGCTGAAATAGTTTGAGATTTGCTTTGTAAATACTTCTGATCAAGCAGGCTACTTGTCTCCTCAGCTTATTCATGGATACTCAGTACAAAGAGGGTAGATCACCTGATGTCAATGAAAATCTATAAAAGAATAAAAATTCATAATGCTTTTCAGAGCTTTTCAGTTAAGGCTTTTGTTTGGTTTGTTTGGGGTTTTTTCCCACCATAAAGCATCGTTCTAACTCCATAAATTTTTAGTGAGAGCTTGAATTTTATGTCATGAAAGAAATTTCAGTATGCCAAGTATGCGGGATTTGCAGCTCAGATATCATACATTAACTGTAGTATATTGAAATAATTCTTCTGGAAGAACCCACTACAGATAGAATTGTAGAGGAGATCCCACCTTGAGAACACCTAAGACAGACTGTGATTTGCAGCTTTCATGTTTTCACAGGGGGGGAAGATGAAGTTTTGCATGAAATATCTAGAAACAGATGGATTCCTCTGGCCTGTGAACCTGTATTTCTTTAATGGTCCCACTATTGCACAGAATCATAAAGGCAATTACATAGAATTACATAGAATTACATAGAATTCCCTGTCTGAAGAAGAAATGTAAGTCAAGATAGGAAAAAAGTCCAGCCAGAAGAAATATGTCAAGATGGCATTGACCTTATCCATGTACACTTCTCTCTGCGGCTTGTTGGAGAATTCATATCCCTGTGTATGAAAAGTTCTCTTTTGAGGCCCTATGCATGTATTATATGTAGTAGATAATGAGGAAATACTGTTCCAACCACAAAACTACAAGTATCTACAGCTCATGAGAGTATCTCGCGACTGATGAGGGGAGAAGAAAACAAAAGAAACTATTAAAATATTTCTGTTCATGACAGAACCAGATATTCATGTGGCATATACCACATTATTTATTTGATGTATATTTTGACTGCCTGGTGAGGTTTGGGACTCCTGTGAGTAATAGTACCTGGGCAGTAACTGAGTGCTCCATCATAATTCTTCATTAGTATAAAGCCACAAAACAAGGAAAAGCCAGGCATTAATTTGAATAAAAGATAGAGAAACGCATGTACTCTGAGCTGCATTCTGTGATGGAGTCTTAATATTGTAGAAGAATGCTAATTTAATCTGTTCAGTAGTGTTGGTGAGCTTTCTAATGCCATTCAATACCACTTATATTAGCATTTTATCCATATTAATTCTCTTCATAAATAACCATGTATTTTCAGGTTGTTTGGTCAGAGAGGTGACGCAACCAGAGAGATAATAGGAATGACTGCAAGATGTACTGTGCACAGTAAATGATGATGTCAGATAGACAGTTTTAAAAATATGATAAACAGGAAAACCTCCAAGAAAACTGGATTTTCTATTTGAAATTCTGAATTAATTCTGCATGAAGTCACAGTGTTGTATAGTAATTGTTTTAATTTTCCTATATTTTCCTTTTAAAATTTTTATTAAATGAATAATCTAGTTACCAATTCTGTATTTAATAATTTTCATAGAAATCAAAATCCCTTGGAATATGAAGCACTCCTTAGCATGTATTTTGTAATTAGCTGTAAAAATTTACATAATGAACTAAGCAGGTAATTTCTGAATGTGGTGTGTGTCTGTGTATATGAATCATGGACCTATGCCCGGTGCCTCTGATAAGAGATTCTCAGCTAATCAATTCCTGTTCTGGAGCTTTTGAGCCTTCCAATTCATTCTAGTTACTCATCTGGACAAATTCACCATGGTAAAGGAGTTGCTAAATGCTGCAAATTAAAATAATAGCTTTTTTCTTTTTTCACACTTCTATTGCCTGTGTTGTCCATACTTACAGCTACTGGGGCAAAATAAAAGGAAAATCAGACCAACTGTGTCTTCTCAAAGATGTTATTTGTAATACTCTGACTACCTTCCTACCCAAGTATGTTATAATCTAAGGAGTAGAGTTTCTTGGTTTGGAACTGTTGCCTCCAAATCTGTATGTCTGAGTACTTTTAAAAAGAATGTTTGTAGTGTGGCATTCATCACTCACAGGCCCAAGCGTGGCAATGGTTACCTCACAGACAAATTAGAGCCACTACAGTTGTTTCCTATAATGGACAAGTCAGTGGAAAAAGCTTGTAGCATGTGAGGCGTCACAGTCTAAGGATGACACAATTGTTGACCAACTTAATTTGACATTTTTTTTCCTGTTTTACTAGGGTTGGAATAAAATATGTGAAAGGAAGAGTTTTCATTATTGGAAATGATGCTGGTAGTTTCCACTGACTAAGAATATTACTCTATTACTTTAAATATTTCTTTAGAGACAGTATTTGTTTACACCTTACAAGTTTCTAAAGTGCTTGGGGATTTTCTAGAAGAGGAAGAGGAAGAAGCTGTCCTGGCATTTGGAAAGCCCAGCTGAATAAGAAGTCACTTCAGCCATGAGTCCTGCTCTCCTGCAAAGGGTGGCAAACCCAGGGAGGAGTCATCAGCTAAACAAGACATCTCTGCTAGGTGGCAAAGTAGGACAACAAGCAATGGGCAGAGGAGTGAAAAGTCCATCGTAAACTCACTTCATAATGGATTTGCTTCTCTGAGCATTGAGACATCCTGAAACTGGGGCTATGCCCTGCCCTGCCTGGATAGCACAACCAAGGCCTTATTTCTCTCATTTAGAAGATGGGTGTTCTTCATTAAGGCATGTTTGCCCTTCTTAATAAGCTGTGTGAATCTATTAAGTAGGGAGGCTTGACTTGAATTAATTTGCTTTGTTTAAACATGCTCTAGCTTTTGCTCATGTATATAGCTCATAAAAAGAAACCTGTTTGAGTTAACCTAGTATTCCATGGTGATTACTTAGATGTGCTGTCATAGCCAAGAGCTTAGAGTCTAGGTTTTTCTGGCAACAGTGCAGCTGCAGTAATTACAATGATATGGAAAACTGAACCACAATTTAAAAACCAAAAGGACTATTGCAACTCTTACAGTTCAGAGATTGCTGAGTAATGTCCATTCAATACATGTAAAACTCATGATGCTTTATTATTTTTAGCAATTAATGTGGATCAAATCTGTTTCATAAGCTCTAGTTTAAGCATGCAGGTAGGTTTGTTTGTCTGTTATGTTTAACCAACCATTTAAGAGTCAAGTAGAAGTTTTAGTGAAATTAATTTTTGTTAGTTTATACTTACAAAAGTCTTTGAAGATATTTATTGCCGTATATTTCTTAGATTTTTGTCTCATAAGCAACTTCTCCTGTGAAAAGTATTTCAACAAGTTTTTGGACCTGTCAGCAGTATTTTTTTTTTCTTTTTTCTTGATCAGAGCCTGAAAAGGCTTGGATTTTCAATAGCTTCTGCCAGGGCAAGACACTGAATCCTTCTGAATGCTCTGTGCCATGAATTCTGATCCTTCATATTGACTAAAACTGTCACACATAATAATAACAAAAACTGATGTGAACTTTGAATGTACAACTGTGGCCTTGGTTCAGTCAGTGAGGATCAGAAACAGTTTTTGAGATGACTTCGACTAGAACACAGAGAGTTGTATTCAGCACCTTCTCTGAGGCTGAATTCAGATTTCTTACTGGGATTTCCTTCAATGAAAAAGCAGTTAATTTGCTTAATTAAATTAATTTTAGTTTTGCCCAGTTTTGAATAGCTCTTCTTATTCTTCTGATGACAACTAAAGGTAGCATATACCAGCCTTTCACTGAAAAATCTGCCTCTGAATGTACCAAACTTGCTTCCATTTCTGCAGTTTATACACTATTTGTAATATAAATGCTTGTTTAATACTTGGTTTGGACAATGACGACTTTGAGTGAATGACATGGCAGTGCAGGAGAAATGGATATAATTTGAAATCTGGATCCTTTGGTTGTAAGGATTGATCCACTTTGATTGTAATGTGTGAACCAAAGAAAACTGATGTGCTGTGGGGAAGTGGTCTGTAGCCTTATGAAAGAAGCAGCTGGATGTATCTTTTCAGGAAAAAAATGCATAGGTGATGTGACTGGCGTATTTTCCCTCAACAAACAACTGTATGACTGATGTAGTTGAAGAATTAAAAAAAAAAAAATCTGAATAATATCTGGTAATTAGTTGAAACAGAGACAGACTTGCAGAGGTGCACACTATTTTGAGCAACCAGTAACTGTGTAAGCTACACCTCACAGACAAACTTTGTCTTCTGTATAACTGCAGGTTTGCCATCCTGTCTAAGTAGGTTGTTTAGTAATGTTGAGGAGCTGATTTTCTGCTTTTGAGAGAATGTTTGAAAGCTGTGGATATGATTTTTACGTGTTTGGGCAATCAATCAATTTTATTGCTTGGCTGCTTTCCCAGCTCCTGGTTGCTTCTACCACCTAATTTTGTGATGAACAAGCAAATAAATGTTCTAATTGTATATAAAGAGAACTGTTCTGATTGTCATGTTTTGAATTCTTAACAACAGCTTAAAGTGTTACAGCTGTATCCTGTTAGCATATCATGGCAAGTCTTGTGAATTAATTTCAGTAATGAGTATGAGGCAAATGATACTGAACCCTGCAGTACAGCTCTGACATATTCTTTGTAGCTGTTTCCATGTGTTTTTCATCTAGTGAAAATTTGTTTTCCTAGAAGATGAGTTTCTTGCACTGTTTCATCACAACACCATGTTTCCAAAACATGTTGGGTTTGAATTGCAATACAGCCGCCATCAGTCTTCCATGGTTTGGGTGTCTTAAAGGCTGACTTAAAGGAGACTGTTGGCAGGTTTGGCAGCTGCTGACACAAGGATCAAGGGGTTCTTTGCAGCAGAAGGAGGGTGCTTGCCCCACAGGCACTACAGGGTACAGCCCAGTGGCAGCAGAGTGAAGAGCAGAGCTGTGGGTGCTCGAGCCCAAGCATGCAGCTGTCATCCTTGGTACAGGTGCGGGAACCACCACGGGGAGAAAACATTCCAGAAGGATTGTTTGTAACCTCAGGAGGCCAGGTGCGAAGGAGGCATCATCCAGGCATTCCAGACTGAAATTTGCTGTAGATCTCTGAGGCACCTGCCCACAGCAGCTACTGCTGCTTCATTTACCATTTGAATGTTTGTCACCTCCTCTCCTTTTCAGTTGCTTCATATCTTCTTTGTGCTTGATCCCATGCTGAGGTCCATTACTTGGAAAAGCTCAATTAAAATCTGGCCGGCTGCTTCTCAGCTGCATGAACAGTGTTGATTCAAAGTGCTGGCTAGAAAATATTCTCTGCTGATGTTTCATTGGAACTGGTTGGTTTCTGGGGGCTGAGTGAGGTGGCCTAAATTGGCAGAATTACAGTTTGGCCTGGAAAAGAAAGAATTAAATCCTACCCCTCAAATTACATACCTGTTAAATTACTTGCTTTGCATTAGAGTAATTTCACTGTTAACCTCAATAAATTGGGATAACTCATAGGCCACACAAAAGTAGGCAAGTCAAGAATTCGCCTTAACTAATTTTCTGTGTGCTCCTGATAATTGTATGCATCAATCTCTTTTATAATAGGGAAAAAAAATAAAAAGGAAAACAACTCTAAACCAACAGTGGATCCAAAAAATAAGACCCTAAGATTAAGGAATCAAGAATACTTACTCTGTGAAGTGCTGTGCAAAATCAAAGGAAGGACAAGCACTTAAAATCCCTGAAATAATACTCAAAAAATCAGACTTGCTGCAACAAAATATTTATTTGTGTACATACATACATGTATGCATACACACACTTAAGGTATTGGAAAAACTAGGGAAAGTATAAGGGTGGATCAAGGAAATGACTGAAGAACTGGAGAAAGTGCCTTAAAGGGAAAACTAGGTGTTTTCCAAGTATTGGCCAAGTGTATTTGCTTATGCACAACTCTACATCAAATTCCAGACCAGAGCCAGCTTGCATCCTGCAAGTTTACACCCCAGGCAAAAAATCTGTGTTGAGTTTCTGCCTGACCATGTAGATTTTCCTTGGAATAGCACAGTCCCTTGTCATAAATTTTAAGAGAAAAAATGCAAAAGGTACTAAAACTAAAGGGCTGTTAGCAGCAGTGGGAAAAATAAAAGGCACAACAAAAGCAACAAGGAACATGTTAGGGAGAGCTGAAAAACAGCTAGTTGTAATACAACATTTTGGATGGTTATAGCAGTGGTTGTATAATATGTGGTCTCCTGTGAAGACTAGAATTAGATTGAAAATTTGAACAGGGAGGATATCATTGGATGTATGTCCCTCAGTTAAAGGCAGAGAAGGTCAAAAGAGAAATCAGGTTTAATAACATGGCTGATAAAACAAAATAAATGGAAAAAAAAAATTCAAGAGATGAATTTTTCATCTTGTATAGTCTTAGATGAAGATGGTTTTCCTTCCTGAGAGAGGGGTTTCTAGTTCTGAAATATAAATTAATGTGCTCACCAACTCTCTGCAAAAACTGTTATGAGGTGAATAAGAAAATAGTTACATGGGTCAGTGGATTCTTAGTAAAAGAACAAAAGCTGGAATAGATAAGCAAGGAAATCAGTTTCACTTTTCAGCATCAGGGTAGAAGTAGAATGCACAAAGAATGCAGTCTCTCATGGATGATTATTATATCTGGACACAGACTTTTGCAGCAAACAGGAACATCACAAAACATCTCCAGCTACCACTCTTCAAGATACCGCTGACAAATGTAACACTGGGGAAGTAATTTACTTTCTCACTACTCATGTTCTAGATGACTGCTAAAAATTATCATCTGAGAAAGTGAAAATATAAACATTCTTGTTTTCTCATCATACTTGTTTATTCTAATCCTCTAGGCAGATAGTCACATTCCTGTATCCTTCTGACTGTACCCATTAATAAGCCAATTAAATTATGCTTTTATCCAACTGTTAGAGGGACCAAAAGAATTTTTTGGTTGTTTTTATCATTAAATTTCTAATGATAAACATGCTAAGTACTGTATCAGGTCATTGCATACAAGACTCACAGTTAATGTATAATTAAATCTAATTTTAAAACAATTTCTGCTTGTTTCCTGCATGCATTTCATTAAAATTCTTTCCAACATAATGGAATTTCATTAAGGGAAAAATAGAAAACAAAGATCCCACGCAACCTACTTGCCGTTCATGTGCTTAAACATGCCATGCATTTTCTAATCCATAAGCATCGGGCCAGAGTAAGAACAGGTTCACACGTGACGTCACTGGTGTGTAGTGAGTCCTGTGAGATGTCAGGGTTGGATTCACAAGCTTTGAGGGGGTAGGGTTAGAGCAAGCTTGTCTGTCCTCACCCCAGTCACAGGTCTGATGGAACGGAGATGACCTTTTTAATGTTCCACTGGGAATATAATTGCTCTGGGATCCCCCAGATTGAGCCCGTGCTGGAGAAGGAGCACACAGCAAGGTGTATGTTTAAATAAAAGGACAGAGCCTTGGGCCAAAAGAGGGACATCTGACCCCACAGGTGGCTGCAGGAGGCAGGAGACAAAATAGAGAGTTGTTGCTTTGGAGGTAGCAATCACTCACTAGCAGATGGATTTCAATTTCCCACCACAGCTTGCACAGAGCACAAGTGCAAGAGCTATCTGTACAGTGGGAAAAAACAGTTCTTTCTGTGGCAGGTGCAAAATATGAAGGAATAATGAAAAGAGGCTTTGAATGACTTTGAATCATTCCTTCTCCCATTATAACCAAGAATGTGGCAAAGAGGGATATGACTAGAAAAAAAGTCACAAAAGAGACATGATGTATTAATGGAAATTGTGATAGAACATACATGTTGGTAGGGCAATGTACAATAAATAATGACAAAGGGAGTACAAAAAGTATGTAAAAAAATCAATACAGTTTGTGTTAATATGGCTTATCAAACAGGAGTGAGGGATCAATCAAAAATATTAAAGAAGTTTGCAGTCAGGAAAATAAAGTTTATCCTTATGGCTATGTAGATCCAGAACTGGAGTTTGCTTGCCAGGAACTCAGCCAGGCCAAAGTAGCTGCAGGTCTGCTGGTTGTGGCTGGGACAGTGTGTCTGGAGCACTTTGATTCCTCTAATTAGAATGCAAGTCAAAAAGAGAGATGCAGTCTTCCAAGAGCTAAGTACTGTTGATAAAACTGGAAACAAGTTTTTAAATAAATTATTACTATTAAAAAAATAAAAAAAACCCACAAAAAAAATCTGCCTCCCCAAAAGACCCAACCAAAACCCAAACCAACAACAATAACAACAAAACCAAAACATCACCAAAGATACCTCTTTTGCCACAAGTCCAGGCAAAAAATCCCAAAAACAAAACAGCAAAATCCAACTGTCTTCATGCTTATCTTTTCTAACAGTTGCTCATGGTCACCAGGCATATTTGAGAAAAAAAGTTGTTCTAAACTTTGCTGTTTAATTTATCTCCTTCCAACAAAAATTCAAGCCAAAGTAACTGTTGCTGTTTTATTATTCACATTACTATAGCTTGTTATACATTGTGGAAATAGTCTTCATTTTCGTTTGCATTCCTGACATGCTTTATCTGCTATTTTTCCATTCAATGAGATCAGAAACCTTTACCTTGAAGCACTGTCCTTTCTTCTGCTCTCCCATTTTGCTTCCCATACATCCCCAAAGAGCAGGCAAAGGAGAGGTAGTGTGTTAAAAAGTTGCTGTTATATTTGGTGCTGACTTTTTCTATGTGCTCTGTATGGGTATAAAGAGCATTATTTAAATGTGAACTTTCCTGAGCCTGTCATAGTTGATTTTTCTGTGGATTGGTGTGATGAAGCTTAAACGAATTTTAATGGCAGATTTTCCAGCATAGCTTAGTTGAACGTCTTGGTATTAAATTTTAATCATCTCAAATGAAGCTCTGTGTGGTGCAATGAAATTCAGCAGAAGTATGCTGTGCTAATAAGCTGCAAAATATTAATACTGAGATGATTTTTTGTCTGTCTGGTATCAAAAGTCTTCCCTGAGCTGTAACATAAAATAAGATTTTAGCTGTAAACTCAAACCTCATCTGTTAAAAATAGCTGAAGGAAAGGAGGATGTCTGTGTGTTCAGTGTTACTAGGATGACTAAATATGACAAAGAGAAGCCATGTCTGTTGTGGTTTAGACTTTCATAGACCTGTGGAGAAGAAAAATTATCCTAAGATGTATTTGGTGGTGTATACCCAAAGGAAATTAGGAAATACTGAACTTACACTGCATTCCATCAAAAATACGAAGTACTATCCTGCTCTTCAAGTTCAGTAAGATGAACTCAAACTGAAATGGAGGAGTCTTTCTGAGGTAAACCAGCTGTTTTAACGAAAAAGGACTAAGTGAACTTGGCTGGTTTCGTCCAAACATAATTAAATGTGAGAGAAGATGCTCTTGCTGCTCATGGATATGTCACTAGGACAAATAATGAAACCAGTAGGAGCACATTCGTAGTAAAAGGCAATTTACAAAATCAATGAGGTGTAAACTAGCCATGAAGGTTAGAAGGTTAGAAGTTATTTTCCCATCATCTGGATAAGTGAAATTATGACTTAGACTTCTCACAATGCTGCAAGAAAAGATGTATTTCAAGTAGAAGTTGATGTGTTTTTCATGGGATATGACATAGGACATGTAGATATGGCCATGATTTGAAAAGATCTGCTCACTCCATGCTCCCTAACTTTAAATTCAAATAGGTGGTTTGCACATAACTAAATAAAATAAAATAAAATAAAATAAAATAAATCCAGTCCTTTTGCTCTCTGTTCCACAAACAAACACAAACCCATAAAGATCAGATAATATCTTGCATTGTTTATTATTACAGTGATTTCTATAACTTAACCAAGATTGGGGCTCCCATGCGTAAATAGGTGGTGGTTAAAGAAAGTTGAAATAAACAATTTATCACTAATTAAAGTAACTCAACTGTTAAATTAATTTAGAAAATTGACATTGTATTTTCACTCTTACGAGTTCTTAATAAGTATTTTTCATAGATCAATTTTTGCATTTCAGTAGTGAAATAATTAACTACAAGCGTATATGATTATTTTCCTGTATTTTACCCTTCCTGATAAGCACTGTCACTTTTGCTTACAAAGCTGTTTGAAATCTTGGATTTAAGGAGTTCTCAAACATTCAGATAGCACTAAATAACTTCCCCAGCTAATGCTACATTGTAACGGATCAAGAACACAGACTACTGGAATAAATGTGATAAGTGGCCAGGAAACAGCTCATAGGTTAGGGAGATGTCTTTTGCATGGTCTGATGATTTTTTTAACACTTTTTCAAAATTCATAACAGTTTTTGCCACTGCATTCTCTTCAGGTAGGTTGGGTAATGTGATATGAACGCTGAATTAGTAATTTTTCAGGTCCGTGCTTTGTTGTGAATCTGATAATTGTAGCATTTGTTATCATCACGGACGAGTATCCATGTCTGCCGGGCCATCCCTGTGCACATTGGTATGCTCTCCTCATTGCCCTGCAGAAATGCAGAGCTGTGAACAGATAAGGGAAAGCCATAGCATTTGCCACACCGGTGTCTCATTATTTGACTACTTTGATGTTCTCGCACAGGATGGCTTATCCTTCGGCTTCAAAGGGATCCCGCTAAACTGCAACTGCAGCAAGGGCCTGCAGGATTCTCACTGTTGGTAGGAAACAATCTCACCTTTTTCTATGGTTCTTCTAATCTTGTGATGTTTCGAGTATATAAACCATATTGCACATGAATCTTTGCTGGCCCACCTGAATACTTAGGTCAAGGTTTTTCATGACTAGTGGCTTCTCTAGACCCGTGTCTTTTA
This sequence comes from Sinosuthora webbiana, assembly GCA_013397395.1. Lineage (NCBI taxonomy): Eukaryota > Metazoa > Chordata > Aves > Passeriformes > Sylviidae > Sinosuthora > Sinosuthora webbiana. Next base: position 996,966 of record VXBN01005034.1, on the reverse strand, counting down.
AGGCTCTGCAGTCTGTGCTTCACTTTCTGAGTGTTTGAAAGTCTTCTTAAAATATGAAAATTACAAGTTTGGACAAAATTGATGCTTTATCTGCTGCTTCTGTAAGTAGAGTGATATTGAGTAAAGTACCTTTTTAAAACCTTTGTCTTCTTGATTTCCTCATTTTTTGAAAATCTTGGCTGAGGTACAAATTGCTTTTGCAGGTTTTTTGCTACATTTTTGAAAGCAGTTCTACATTAAAGTAGTATAAAATCATTACTTTGAGTCCCATCTTGTGCAGACACAATGCAACTTCTGCTTATGTTAATAAAACAGATATTAAAGTATCAAAACCATCTTGACTAGAGCTAAAGAATGTAATAATTTGGAACAATGCAAGTCAAGCATCTTAAAGGGTTTATTTTCTGTTAGAAATTTAGATCTCTTAAAAAGCATTGCCAAGCTGTAACAAGTCTTTTATTCAACAAAAACAAAATTATGTGGAAAGTGAATATTGCCCTCCAGCAGAATTTAATTCCATGTTCCCCAAGTGTCTTTAAATTGCTCTCTGTTCTCTCTGGCTCGGGCTTCCCTTTCTTTTTCATTAACTTTGCTGAGCCAACAGCAAAGATGTCTTTAGAGAACAAGAATGGAGTTTTTTTAAAATAGGAAATACTCAGGATCGATTTACCTTTTTTGTAATGACTTTCAGACCAGTTTATCAGAGGGTGGGTGTTAGAGAGCCTGATGTCTTTCCACTTCACCTATTCTCTTTGGGAAGGTAGCCCTAAAACAGAAATGAAGGCTGAGTATGGTGGGCTGTCCCCACACAAGCTATTTGCATGTGTATTATAGATAGCTGTGCCTATCAACAAGGAGCAAATGAAATGTTCACTTTCTCACCGTGAATTCCATAAAGTTTAAAGATACATTATCAGACAGCGTTTGGGTAGAGACAGCTGAAACATTGCCTGGATAATATCAGATGGATCTCTGCTTAGGAGATGCCAATAAACCTGCAGTTTGTACATTTAAATATTTATCCAAGGAGACATAATAAGAAACAAAGGAATTCTCCAGTGGTGTCATGAGCAACTCTCCACCCCTTTAGTTATCATGCAGGATAACCACTGTAGTCCCACTTTCTCATCAGAGGACAGGAAGATGTAACCGTGGTCACACAGGCTTTCTACATCACAGGATAGCCAGATCCTGGAGAAGTAGCAGCATCCTTGTTTCTTGCTAGTAGCTCATCAGGCTGTGCCACAGCTCATTGAGAAATTATAGGTTTGACTGAATGAGTGTGGGCTCTGGCCCTGTGTCATGCAGGAGGTAAGAAAGATGGGCTATACTGGTGCTGATCTGGGCATTCCTGAATTGTCTTCCCACCTCACAGCAGGTGGTGTATTTTTGAGCTTTTTAGAAAGACTTTGAGGTAATTTATCCCTATAATATAATCATCCCGCTTTAATTCAGGCCAAGACTAGTATCATTTGCAGGCTTGCTGGACAGGGGATGATGTCTACCTGCTCAAGTGCAGCAGCACCTTGTGGCACTACTCCATATCCTGTCACCTGTGGAGAGCTGCTGCCAGTAGCTGGGAACAAGTTATATTTCTCAAGAAAGCAGCAGCTGATGATCTGCTGTAAGCGCAAATCTCCCAAAAGAAAATTTTTTCTGGAGAGCATGGAGACTGGGAGGAGAGGATCAGGGAAGATGTGGGAAGTGAAATGAGTGTGTATGAAGGATGACTGGATGAGGATTAGTTCATCCTTTGATGATTTTGGAGGCTGAGCAAAGAAAAATACTTAGTTTTCCTCATCCATGAAAGCTGTGGGGACAAGCGAAATGCAAAAGTGGATTACAGGGTGAGTGATCCCTTGGGAGAGTACCCTAATGTTTTTGAGGGGCTCATATTTGGACTTAGACAATATTTCTAATCCAAACAGTCATTTGTATATTAAAGCTGTTTCAGAGCCCAAGTGGCATCTGGACACTTCCCTCTCTGCATCCACTAGCTACCACCACCGTTGCAGTGCAGATGGCAGTATGTCTGCCTTGGGGTGTAACTTATAATAGAGAGTGAAGGTCTACAGTTGCCAGAAATTGAATTACCAACAGCCAAAGGTCTGAAAAAGTGGAAAAATTAAGTAGAGATAAATCACAGAGAGCTGATGGCCACCATCCAGTTGTCTGAAAGAACCAAACAACAAAGCAGCCAAGCTGCTAACCCAAATATATAATTTACCATTAAATTAGCACTCTACCTACCTATTAGAAATGTGCTGTTCCAGAGCTTTATACATGGCTAACCAAATTTACTTTAGCCCCCCCAAAATAACTGCTGTGTCACTCCCATGAAGTAATGAGGGGAAGCACAAGTGACACCAGGCCTGGGTGGTTGTTCCAGGTCTCATAGCAGCCCCACTCCCCATTTTCCCCAGGCAGAGCTGACATGTTTTCCCAGGTGGGCATCAGCTCATCTGCACTGCCCTTTCCTGGATAGGAGAGGGAGGGTAGGAAGGAGACTCACCACCCTTTCTGGCATCAGGGTGGGTTGTACAATGCCTCCCAATGGAGGCCAAATTCAGCCTTTTACAGATGTAGAGCTGAGCCATAAACACAGGCTTATGGAGGCACTTTGGTGGGTGAGAATCTGCTAAAAGCAGGCAGTGTGGGTTTTATATGTTTTGACTTGCAACACTAAAATTTTGCATCACAGACTTTTGATCTTGCAGCACTATTAATTGGGAGCTCTGCAGCAATTCAAAATGTATTCAAACAGTACCATTCAGATCCAGACCTTCTGTTAAAGGCTGTCTGCTAGAATCTCATGCTCAAATGAATAAAAATTATTGTCTGATTTTTTTTTCCCAATATGTGTGTGGAGGGTTATCTTCCCCAAAAATACTAGTTTATCAGTATGCAGAAATCCAAAACCTTTATGTTGTCAGATCCAGCATCCTGCTAGGTGCAGATCTCTAATTCCCTGCTTCATAGTGTCAGGATCACAGTTTTCACTGAATTAGAAATTGCAGTCTATGGTGAGGAGAATTTCTAATTTTTTTCATTAAGTATATGTCAATAATGCATCAAAGCATAGGAAGAATAATTTCATACAGTATTAATTCCCTGCAGAGGATGCAAAATTTAAAAGAGGTTTGTTTTTCTGTGTTTATTTTTCTTAGGTTAAAGAATGGGAAAAAATCCATTTTAACTGTATTGAGTTATACTTGGGAATAATAAGCAGACTAATGAGAATCTGTTTTCTCCCTCTCCTCTCTTAAGGGCTTTTCCCTGAAGGGTGTGCACCAAAGGCAAAAACAGTGCTGTGACTTTTGCCTTTTAAAAGACAGATGATCCTGATGCAGGTCTCCTCCCTGCTAAAGAGAGAGAGCAAATGTGCATAGAAATAGATTCATGCACTTCTTATGTGTTTAACTGTGCTATACATCTCTTTTCACCAATTCAGCAAGCTTGGCTGCCTGCACTGTAGTACGACTGATACATTGATCCATGCCTTGTGTCCCTTCTAAAAGTGAGAACTTCAGATCTGGAGAACTATCTCACCAACATCATTTGAAAATTAGTTTAGCTAATGAAGTATCTCCATAATTTCCAGAGACTGAAAGGGAATACAAAAACTTACCTGTACACATAGTTTTTTTTCCTAAAACTGCTGTAAAAGGCAGTGGAAAAAGACTAGCCATGCACAAGTTGGATTTTTGAGTAGGAGAAAGACTTAAATATCCTCTTTTTGTTCACCTGGTACCTCTCCTAAGATGTATCTTAGAAAAGATAGTTTGCTTTGTTTTTCTTGAAGAAAGGGGGTTATGAGTGGTTAAAAGTATCTCTTTCTTTCCTAAATAGTTCCTGAATTAGTATACTTTTTCCAGCTGTACGTAGCCTTCCCTTATTTTTTTTCTAAGAAAAGGAAGTATTTTCACAAAATGTCTAATAAAAATACTTATCAGCATGAGCCAATACTGCATACACAGGATGCATATTCCTAAAGGCAAGAATTATACAGATGTCCAAAAGTCAGTTTGCCTTCAAGAAGAATGAAAATACCAGAAGCACTGAATATTGAGACGGAGGAGAGGAACCCTGTGGCTCCTTGCTCAGCGGCTCTGGCTGACATTGCCTGGAATTCCAGGTCAACATTAGTAGTGAAGTGCTATAAAAGGTAATTGCTTTAAAGCCCCATCACTGACTAGGGACACCACATTAGAGTGTTCATGTTAAAAGTTCTGGAGGACCAGCAAGGGAGGTGAGATAAGAACAACAAAGCGACAAAACAGGATGGGGTGAGGGAAGAGATCTAATGTTTCCTAAAGATGAATCCTTCTGAAAGAAGAAGAAAAACAAAACAAAACAAAACAAAACAAAAAAAACCACAAAGCCTTTTTTATATCCTAAAAATAATAGGAAATACCTCTTTGTATTGAGGTGAAAAGAGAAAGAAGGTGAGATCCAGTGTACAGGGCAGCCTGTGAAGCAGCAATCAAGAGACTGGTTCTATTCTAAGCATTTTATTCTTCTGCACTTCTTTTTCCTGTCACTTTGCTAGCCTGAAAGATCTCTGCAGCAGATTAGTAGCTGTGAGAGGTGTGTGATTTATAGAGTAGCAGCAAAGCTGCCAGTTCTCACCTGGGATGCATAGCTATAGTGTCATTACTGTAAAAATTATGATGTCTTGCAGTTTGCTTAAGCTCAGTCTCAGTTGCATGCATGTACACACACAGTTTCACCAAAACCAGCCACTACAATTATCTTTACCGTCTTTGACTCTCAGGATTTGTTTGTCAATTAGAGTGTACAACAGTATCCCAGATTTTCTGTTGAGAAGTCACAGTTATTTCAGAGGCATTCACAATAAGGGAAGAATTTAAAGAGTCCCTGAAAGACTTCTTGTCTTTTTCCAACATGAATTTTCTTTTTATAGATTGGCAAGATTCTTCTGGATCTTCTGGAAGTTCTCACTCTCTCTCTCTCTCTCTCTCTCTCTCTCTTTTTTTTTTTTTTTTTCCCAAATCTTGAGTATGGTGAATAACACTGAGTCATCCACACACATTCCCGGTTCTCTGATTTTTTCACATCTTTTCTGTTTGTTCATTAGTAGTTGAAGCTGAACACTAGGATTCAAGTCACCTAACTTTTGAGGTTCATAATGCAGAGATTTTAATCTGAGTCAGTGTCCCCAAGCTCCCAAGCTTCTTTTGCAGTCTGTAGAGAGGAATAAATAGTTGTAAGACATGATTCATCGCATCTTAAACTAGATTTGTGAAACAGGTCAGATGAATCATATCTTAGAAGCCCTCTGCAGACCTAAGCTTGCTTAAGCATGAAAGAGAAACAGTCTTCTGCCAGATCTGAAGAAAAGGAAAAAGTAAGCCTATGTATCTTGGTTCTTGGAGGAGTGGGAAAGGACAACAGCATTGCTATGCAAGGTCATTGATACACCCTTACCATAACCTAGGTAACATCCCAGGTATAGGTTGGCATGAACCAGGAGAAGCAGATGCACCAGCAGACCTGTGTGGGTGGAATGAAGTGGGGCAAGGATGTGAGAGGAGAGCAGTCACACCACTGGGTGAAACCAGGTGAGCTGTGATTGTCCTGGCCCTGAATCTGAAGGGGTAGCCCTGGCCTTTTGCAGTTCCTCCACGCCTGCTACCTGCTCCAGTTGCCTCCTCTCTGCCGCATTAGCTACCTCTGCTGCCACAGGCGAGCTGTGACTTGATTATCCATGCAAAGAGTATCTACAAATAAAGAGAAAAAAAAAAAGAAAAAAAAGTGGATTGAAGCTGGATCTGAGAGCCCCTCAAGCTTGCCTCATGAGCACTAGGACTGACATGAGAGGGAAAAGCAGAAAACCTCTGGGGAAAAGGAAGTAGACTTTGTCAAAGTATGTTTTATGGATAGTTCTCATGTCTAGATGTATTTCGGACAACTCAAAGTTGGTCTTGCCTGAAGCTTGGAAATATTATTCCCTTCTTTTTTATTTTCTTTGAATCTGCAAGGTTTCTATCCTTGAAGTACTACAAAGCAGAGACATTATCAGCCTCTCTGTGTTACCTCACAGAAGCAGAATATTTGCTGAGGTGTTTTTTGCGGTAATACCAAAGCTTATTACAAACATGCTTCTTCACACCAGAGGTTTTTATTTTCATGGTTTTGAAAATGTAAGCAAATATTCTCAGAAAATGTATGTTCTTTTCAGGAAATGTAGCCAATGGGAGATCTGTTTTGCCATCACATAATGATTCTCCGTTATTAAAGTCTGGCCAGGAATACAAATTTTGTATTATCTATGAAATATCTAGACAGACTAACAAACACTCTACTAGAAGTGATTTATTTCAGATCTCCAAGTACATACTTGATATTAGCTTATGGAAAGAAGCTCCTGCATGACACACTAGGACATGCTGGTTACATTCTGAATTTTGACTGAAACATTTGATACTTAAATCTAGAATGGCAGGTAAAATTTACAAGACTGAAGGTTACAAGTCAATTCACATCTCTTGACAATTACATCCGTGACAGAAGCCAGACCTGCACCAACAATGACCAAGTGGCCCAGCTCAGTCCTAGGCTACTGTGGGAACTGGGGTATCATCAAGCATTAAGCCATTTCAGTTCAAAAGCAGACTTATTGGATTTGGAGGTTTGTTACTGTAGCAACTAAAATAAAAAGTCAGTTTTACAAACATTATGGATCTATGAGTGTCTGTTATTAAGGTCCCATTTTAGTAAATGCCTCACTTTCTGAAAAGCCTGTTTTTCATTGAAGCTCATGTAGATTCTTCCTCCAAAATGTATGCAGTGGGAATGTGAGGGCTTCTTTCACACTAAAAGTTAAATAAATTAGGGAGGCTGAGGGAAGCAAGATTTAGGGGTGTGCAGATACGAGCAAGGTATCTAATTTGAAATTGCATTGAATTTGGTAGGGTTTGGCTAGCTTGGAGAAAACATTTTGAATAAATAAATAAATTTAAATTTCTTGTGAAAAGTAAGCTGCTCATATAGAAAAAAAAATCTGAAAGTTGAGACAGAAACAGCTCAAGATGAGTGCTGGTGCTTGTTTTAGTTAATAAAAAAATATTCTGAAGGAGAAGACTACCAGCAAAAGGTCTCTGGCCTTTTTTTTTTGCCATCTCTCTTTCACATGCTTGTATGTGTCCTGGATCATCGAATCATATAAGTGATTTGACATTTTAACTTTGAAGCTATGCAACCCAAGATGCATTGGGAATGTGCAAATCCAGAGCGGAAAGACTGGAAACAGAGCTTGCTCTGAAGTACATTCTCCTTTTGTCATCTTGTATAAGCCTTGCTGACTGTTATTTTCATTTACAGCTTGACACTGTATTACACCCAAAAAGCTCTTCACTTGAGTTTCAGTCCTGACAGAGAGTGTCAGCAGAGGACACTGTGTTGTGTGCATTGCATATGTGCCATATATTTTTAGGTTTTAAATGAGACATAAGTCACAGTGTAGAGTTAAGCCAGTCCAAGGAGTGTCACCTGAGAAGAAAAAAAAACCCAAAAACTTATCTACAATTCTCAAAATACAGCAATGAAATTTAATATAAAAATCTGTTCACCAGGGAGCAAGAGGAAAGTGTGAAAGTAAAAGTATACAGAATCATAGAATAGTTTGGGTTGGAAGGGACTCTTAAAGATCATCCAATCCAATTCCCCTGAAATTAGGGTAATAATAGTATAGAAGGTATTCTAAATCATCTTCTCTTCTGTCCATAAATGATGAATCTTCAGAAGCTCACTGTGAGCTCTTCTGTCCCTGTGAAGCAGGGGGATTTTACCTGGCCATGTCCTTTTGGTTTTGATCCTTCTGGAGGGAAGAAAGCATGCTTAGCTGTTAATAGGACGAATGCTGCCTTCCTCAATCCTCAGACACAGATATGAGAAGCATTTTCACTGCAACATGTTTTTTTTCTTTTGAATATCAAGCTCAGACTGAAACTGATGTGGCCATGGCATTTTGCCATCATTTCTTCGCAGGGCTCTAAATGGTCCTATGAAGAGCCAAAGTCATATTTCCTTTCTTATGTGAAGACACACCCATAGATACTCAAAACGGTGACAGAAGCGGTTCTCAAAACAGTTCTTCAGAGAGGTGAAATCAAAGTCTTCCCATAGCAACAGGGAAGGATATCAGAGGACTTTGTCTCTCTACAGTCAGAAACATGGGTGATGAACACCTGAACTCATGAGGAGGAAGCACGGGACGTAATTTTATATGTATCTATTATTGTATACTTGCTATTCTAAAAAAGCTAAGCCTCCCCAGTGAACAATCTGGAGGAAATTTTACCCATGGGAAGCTGAAATAACCTTTCTCACCCTGAGAGCTGGTTGTAGATCCCACTGCTGCCATAACCTCCCAAGGTTACTTTTCTGACAAGCTGATGGCAGCTTATTTCTTTTCAAGTTCTGGCCCCACTGAACAGAAAATGTCAGATAACATACAGCAAAGCACTGCTTGCATATTTGGAAAACCCAGAGCATTCCATGCCTGTATGAACTGTGCTAAAATGGTAACACATCTTAATTACATCGCACCTGGTGTTGCAACCAGCAGAGTCACACTTGGGCATTTGTGTTGCTTTACATCCTCTCCCTCCCTTTTGAACTGCTGTTAGGTCCCAGTGCTCTGGCAATGTGCTTTGTGAAGCTGTTCAGGGGTCTCTCCTGTGATGAGCTGACATTTTAGCAGTAATGAGAGCTGCTGGTAGTGATGGAACTGGAACATTGTTCTTTTCCATAAATTTTGTCCATTTTGATTAAGCAGTACACAAGGGCTACTGGGGTGTTTCTTGAATGTAACAAGTAAAGGATGTAAAGGATCACTTTACTGGGCCACACACTTCTCTTGTAGATGCTTGAAGTAGCTAAGGCAGTTTCTGAAAGCTAATTCCTTTTTTAATTTTACTCTTCCACCTCTGAGAAAGGAAACAGCTCCTAGCTGAAAATGTTTTCCCGCATTTCTCTTAGTACAATGGGGCAAAGCTCTATGGTTAAGAAATGGCACCAAAAAGTGCCTTCATTTTATAGTAGCTCTTTGAGCAGAAGAAGTTCAAACTTTCATGAAAAAGCAAAAAAACCCCAACAAAAACAAACAAACAAACAAACAAACAAAAACAAAAACCAAACAAGCATGTATTTCTAATATTTGACTAATGTGATTTCTCTTTATGTTGTAACACTGATTCAGAGCTCTTGTTTCCCTGAAATGGCCAGAGGATGATGAATGGAGGCTGTTTACAAAGGCTGACATTAGGCACAGGAAGTTCATCTCTTTGTACTGCCTTTAAACTTAGAGGTGCTAGAATGGATGACTCAAAGAAGAAGCAGATGAATTTAGGTGCTCTTGCTTGCCTGCTGAAAGGCTGCAGACATACTAGGCTGACTTAAACTGTGAGTGTATCTTTTAATATAAAAAGTACTCAAATGGTACATCTTTAAATATGCTCACTATTTTGATCTGTGCCACTGCACTCACACACTTGGCCAGATGGATGTCTTCCATTTGTCTTCTTCTTCAGTGGTATATCACAAATGTCAGCTTGAACAGTAAAAGTGCTCTAGAGTTATCCATGCTTTATTATTTCTGTTAATAGTCTGTGCAAGATCAGTGGTCTGATAAAGAGCCACAAAATTATTCAGGCTAATAAAAGACAGAGAATAATACTGGGGGGAACTTATAAAATGCCCAGCAGGCATTGGTCCAAGGTCACATGTGTATAATAATTTGAAGGACTAGGAGCCAAAATTCTTCAAATTGTCACCATAACCACAACTGGAATTAAGCGTCGACCAGTGTCATGGCTAGGATTGCACATACTAGGATTTTCTGTGTGTTAATCAATTTAATGTTTTGCCCCTGTGAATCTTGGCTGCTAATGCAGAATGGAGGAGATTATATAGTGCTTGTGGTGAGAGGCCAGAGAGGTCATCTAGTGCATGAAGGCAGGAGCATGGCGTAATCAGGAGACACTGTGCTTGCTGCATTTATGTTGGCTGCCTCTCATTGTGCTCAATAGGCAGTTGGTTGGTACATGCCTTATTTACATGAAGGATTTTGTTTGGCTTTGTTTACTGAGAGGTCCCTTTAAAGTAAGCATTTTATGGTCCTGAATAGCATGCAATGTTCTTTCACCATGCATGTCTGAGCAGAACTTGCATGACAGCCCTTGTGTGAGCCCCAGACAATATAAGAAAATTCTGTTAACAGGAGTTATGTTTTGTGGATGGGGACTTTGTGTGCTGCTGCACATACCCAGAATGACAAACCACAAGTTTGTGTTAGCAGTGTAGGACTGCTTTTGCATGTTCCACTCATAGCAAGGACAGCGTGATGAAAAAAGGCAAGTAGACTCCAGTCAGTACTGCTTTATGTCTTCTTCTTCTCACAGCTCATGCTCTTTCTTTCCTGAGGTTTGCTCCACTTCATCTTCACCTGCTACCTTGCTGACAGACCTCCCCTAGCTCTGCAGTGCAGCATCTAGCAGATGGTAGGTTTTTGACTCATCCAGGGTTCTTTCTGAGAAACATCTCCATGGCGCTGTCCAGATTCTCAGAATCATGGTCAGCTGTCTATGAGCAGTACAGCATTTCTTCTTGCTGCTGTGCAGATGCCAAAGTAAAACCCCACTGTGGAGATGAAGAAACAAGAATGCAATGTACCTGTGAGATGCTTTTTTGAACGTGAATACCTGACTACTGAGCGCCATTTTTTATTATCTTGTCTAGGAAATATTCCTTGTTCCTTGCTGAAGAAGTAACTCTTCTTTCTGCTATCTTCAGACTCTGGATATATGGGTGGCAAGTAGGAACTGGCAAAGCAATCCTTTCTGTAGTCCTCAGCTCCCTGCAGTTCTGGGCAGACTTGCAGCTTTTCTCAGAATGTATCCCCTGCATGTGTTTTTAACACAAGGGCATTGAAAGCATAATAGAAAACTGCTGTGGCGTAAGTACTAAAACCAAGTGGACTTTGACTTATGATTTCTGCTGAAGCAGAGCTCCATAAAGATTTTAACATGGTGAGTTAGAGCTGAATGCATAAAAAGTGGTAGCTGGTAGGTGACCTTATCTCATCTTAATTGGATCTAAACCAAGCCTTAGTGGTGTTGTTTTTGAAGGAATCAAAACATTGCTTTTTCCTGTGTTCAGATGAGCAGTAAACATCTTAGAAGTTACACTCCCTGATCATTCACTGAAATATCTGTCCATTCTTTTTTGCTTCTGAATTTTCCTTCCATACCAGAATGAAATTCCCATTTCATGGTTTTTTATGCCCTGTGATACAGACACAGAGGAGATGTGCAGTCACTGTCAACTGTGCTGGTGTGGAAAGCAAAGGAGGGGAACTCTGGATGTGAAGAAAGGTGTGATAATTGTGTGAAGAAGCAGGCCAACAGAAATGGGGAAGTTGACCCTGAAGGGGAAGCTCAGGGGAGTGTGAACACTCAGGGGCTGTGTCAGGCTCTCCTAACTCTGGGCCTCTTCCTGGATTTTGTGGGGCTCAGGGTGTCAAAAAGATCTTCAGGAACTACCAGTTCCCAGTCATTTGGGCTCTCTCATTTTAGTTACCATGACCGAGCAAGTGGAGGGTGTAAAATGCAGGAGAAAGCACTGCACAGTACATGTGCTCAGCGGTGTCACATGTGGCAGCCAGCGTGGCTCTGTGGGGTCTGTTTGGGACCTTGTGAGGTGCAGCCAGAAAACACTGTGCTGACTTCCCTGTGGTAGAAAAGTTGCTGCACCAGGCAGATACATGTTTTAAAGAAAGCAATTAGAGAAAGCAGCAATTGTAGCACCATCATAATATATATCTATCTATTCATATGTGGTTAATAGCATAAGTAACTCCGGCTGTCTCTTGGGAGATTTTGCTCCTTCTGTATTTCATAAGCTAATAATTCTCTGACAACTGAGCCATCAAATTACAATAAAGGAATAGAAAAATATTTTTAAGAGTGAAAATTTTAGGCAGTGTCTGACAATTATGGATGTACTTGCTTTCATTGGAAAAATTATTTAGATAAGAACATGGGACACATCCAGTAGAAGAAAGAAATATGGGCATGTCTGTCACTACAGAAGTATCTGAAAGCAAGTAGTACAGGAAAAGGAGAGATAAAATGGGGTAGAGTTAGAAACTTGAATATTTCAGTGGCATTAGCTGCAGATATTCTGTACTTAGCTTATTCTGTGTGTAGCTTCTACTATCCATTTTTGTACCTGATAGCATACAGAAAATGAAAATAACTGGGTAGTTTTGAAAACTTATTAGATTATTAAAGTCTAAAGCAGAAAGGCCACTATTCCACAATTAACAATTTTGGCATGTTTCAGTTTTCTTGCTGTTAATGCACATCTTGTTTTTGCTCATACCTATCCTATATAGAAAATATTGACATTCTTGTTTTCACAAAGTAATTCAAGTTACATTCCTAGTTCACAATCCAGTTTGTTCATTTGCTCTTGTTATTAAACACGGTTCTTTATTAACTAAGGCATCTAAAAAATTGTTGTGTTTGGTATATTTGTCCATGCTTCAAAATATTCTAAAAAACTTACCATTGTTCTTAGCTTCTAAATTTGTAATTCTTCAGTACACTGATAAAAAAAACCCGCCGTGGCATGAGAGGAAATTCAGTTTCTGTCCAAACCCCAGCCTCTGAGCCAGCAGAGGACTTGGAGGCACATGTTGGCAGTTTCTGGAGGGGAGCGGCGCCTGGGCCAGCGTGGTGCAGCGCCAGTGGATCCGCCTCCCTGGCAAAGAGCTGCCACGCACGGATAAGCACCAACAGGGACTCTGGCCATTAGTGTTCCTGCCCTGTGAGCAGAAAGAAAAGTCTGGGGGTTGATTTGTCTGTTTGTTTTCCTTTCTGAAGCACGTTCTGGTCTTTTGATGGCAAGTGCTTTACGAATACTGAATGTGATGACATGCTTCCCGAGTAAGCAAGTAAATGAGTTTAGTAATGATAGCCCTGCCCTAGTGTGCCATTAGTCTGGGCACTGTACAGTCGTAATGAAGGACAGCATTTGTTGTGCAGAACTGAAAAATTAAGGGAGGAGAGATCAGACAGCTGCAGCAAAAAGTTAATTATCAGGAAGGATGAGACTGTGTTGGGTCAGGCTAAAAAGCACTCTATTGGCACACATTATCTAACCACCATTCTGGATGGCAACAAGGAGTCAGATAAGGGAAGAGATTAAGAGTTAGCTTAGTGGATGTCCTCAGAGGTCTGCTTCTCTTGCATATGTAGTGGCAATAGAGTCAATAATGTTGTCAGAGTCCATACTGCTCATGAAGAAGTGGTTGGAACCTGCACTGTGCCACAAAATACCACAGCTAATGAAGGCCTAATGCCTCCTGTACCATGATGAATATTTTTGTATAGAAAGTGACTCCTCCATTGGCAGTGTGACTCCCTCCTAAGAAGCGGATCATGCTTTCCCTAATCTCTTTCCTTGATGAGCTGCCTAATGAAGTAGAACAACAGCAGAGTCAGCATAAAGCTTCATCCAGGTCTTCACTCCACTCATTGTGGCACTAATTATAAATAATTAATTATGACCAGGTTTTGGATATCTGAGCAATTACAGTGCCATTCATGTGGTTTTATACAGCAGCTAGGCCACAGAAGGAGGGGCCTGAGCAACTCTCTTCATTGACAGAGGTTAATAGCTTCTACATTTCCTTACCATCTCCAGGTGCAGGGCTTCAGTGAAATTAAAGAAAATTGCTGAGCACTAAAGTCCTGCAGAGAGGTCAAGATATTGTCCTCTTCTATTCATGGGACAGTGTTGTTGAAATGGTACTACTTTAGAGCCACTTTGAAAAAATGTATTCACAGTGTACTGTGTTATAACTGGAATATAAGCATTCTTTGTTTGTTTGTTTGTTTTTAATTGAAAAGGCCACTAAATCATTTATATACATTCACTAACACAATTTCAGAGGACTAATACTGTCTAGGTTCCAAATATATAAGGATTATTAAAGCTTCATACTAAGGGAACGAAAGAAACTGTTCTCCTGGAAAGGAATTAAATAACAGTTGTGAATATCTTTTTTTATTTATCTTGTTGTTGTGCCTGCAGGCTTTCCTAATCTCTTACTGTACTGACATGCTATAAAGAGGCAATATAGTTTAGAGCCTTGGTAAGGACAGGATGAACATCTCTGATGGGCCAGGGAAGAGAGTAAGAGGAAAGGTCTCATTACAGCCTGCACTGTTTATCCACTGCACTATTTATCCAATAGTTTAATCCTCCTATCAGAAAGGCATTTTTGAAGAACTGTATCTCTTTAATTTCCTCTTCTTTCAAAGGCTGATTCTTTCATAAGAAGAGATGGAGGAACCCATGTGCAAGGAATGGGGTGGCTGTTCCTTCCTGTGGAGCACAGGGCAGCAGCCCTGGGGCCAGGAGAAGAGACGGCAGCAGGGAGGGGGGAAAACTCAGTGAGCCTCTGAAACCCCAGTCCTTTGATGTGGTGGCCAAAACCATCCTGGAGGCTGAGCATCTGTGCAGAGGTTGCCACAGTTTGGGAAATTTGGAAGCTCATTGAAACGAATCAGGACAGTAAGGGCTCACCCAGAAAGGACACAGTGAACAAGGGGAGATGCTTTGTACAGCCTATGCCTTTCTCTCTGATGGACCTAGTCACGAAGTCACTTAGTATTGTTTGACTTTCTCAATTTGAAACACCTTTTGTGCTTCCTTGGAAAATTTACTTTATGGAGGATGTTCAAGCAAATCCCTCTCTGAAGCCTAGTGTCTTGATGGGGTGGAGTTGACAACAGTTGGCTGACTTGGGTTCCCACAGTGACAAGTAGGAAACCAGAAGAGAGACTAATATGTATGGTAGAGCATCATATTTTCTTCCTTAAATCGTACCTAATGCTGAAACAAACCAAAAGCCTGGCATGCAATATATAGTTTTTAAAGGCTAAAACAGTTGGACAAGGTCATCATTTTCTTTCTTTTTCCCCTTTGCAGAGCTTGTAAAGAATTTGGATTGTTTGTTGTGTGGAGACAGCTACTGCTGTTGGCAGGGGGCACTGCTTCTTTTCACTTCATAACTCTGGTCATAGCTTCATGCAAGGCAGGACAATCGATGAGGCAGTGCTATGAGAGCCTGGGGTTGAAAGCTGAATAACTGCAGCAGGAGAATTTTAAGACCTGATGGGTTTAAAGCTGCTGGGGGATTTAATTTTTTTTTTTTTTTACTAATTAATTTTGCAGCATTTTAATGCAGGTCAGTGGCTGAGTAGTGCTTTGGACAAAAGGACGCTTTTTTGATATGTGTTTTCTTGGAAATAAAGATACACTGGTAACAAATATATTTTGAGACACTGACACCCTTGCTCTTGTGCAATCTCGTTGGTGCAGTCAGATTTCCAGCCCCCTGCCCTTGCCACCCTGCCCTTTGACTGACATCAGCAGTGTAGGCAGGGTGCCACCCACAATATTCATGTGAGGTATGTTCCTCTCAATTCACACTGCCATTGCCAAAGCCAAGGGTCAGCAGGACTCTTTTCCACATTTAAACGGAAATTTTGTGGCTGGTTGTTGCTCCCAGATGACCTGGACACCAAATGTCCCTGGATGCCCACAGGAGCCACAGCATTACTTATGATGCTCTCTTTGCTTTAAGTGATTACTGGAGTTGCCATGTTCAGGGTGTGCTGCTGCTCATCTCCTACTATAAAGCTTTGTTTTATAACCTGTTCCAACCACAGGTACTGAGCTAATCTGGGAAAAAACAAAGGGCAGCATATTTGGATCAGAAACACAGGGAAACCTTGCAGTGTCTGATGTGCCTTCTCCTCTCCCCATTTGATTTCCAGCTCCCATGTCCTGATCATCTCAGTGCTGCAGCACTGTAGCTCCTCTTCCTAAATGGTAGCAGTAGTAAGAACAGTAGGCCTAGTGCATATTTGCTTCATATGCCCTCCTTCACTCCTGACAGCCACTTCCCCCATATTCACTCTGTGAAGAATCCACAGTTTAAAAATAGAAATGAAGGGAGGAAGGAGAAACAAAGAACCTGAGACCAGCTTCACCTGTGATTTTGAAAAGACTGTTTTCTTTTTAAAACTTTTACTTTAGTACTGATGTTATCACAAGTGTCCTTGTTGATGTCTGTGTGTTTTTATATCATTGCAATTGACTTAACTCTCTTTGTTTTTATCTCTTCTTCTCTCCCAGTGGAGTTTTTATACTGTGATTTGGCTTCCATGAAGTCTATACGGCAATTTGTGCGGCAGTTTAAAGCAAAGAATTATCCACTCCATGTTCTGGTGAATAATGGTGAGTTCTGGTTTTCTCTTCATATATCTGCAGGGGAAGATGTGACAAATAGAGGTCTCATCTATCACTTCACATTTCAAATAGATTATCTGAACCATACAGCAGGTTACCATACGGCTGCATTAACTGGGTTGTCTTTCTAGAATTAAATTGCATTTTTTGAGGGATCATCAGGTGAGCAGTCTGAACACTTCAATGCCGCACTTGCTCATGTTGTTATTGCAAGTCTGCTTCCTTTGCTGTGATTTTTTAGCTCTCCAGCACTAAAAAGAATGCAATTGTACAAGAGTCTGAGCATCTCTAAGAAAAATAAGAAAGGAAGGAGAAGCTGTACGTTATGCCAGTAGAATATCTGTCTTTTCACCTTTATTAACTTTCTCTCCCCTTATTCTTTTCCCTGTATAAACACTTGTTTACTGTGGGTGGCTGATGAGCTGGGCTGTGGGTGTAATCCACCTGAAATAAAATCTGGCAAGTTATCCAGAAACCTCAGAGAAGTCACTGCATAGGTCCAGGTGCGACTGGAAAGCTGTTCATAAAACTGCATCCTCAGTGGTCAGAGAACAAATTAAAAGGACTATATTTATCTTGCATTCATACAATTATCAAATGAATCTCATCATTCTTAGGGATTTTAGCTTTTGTTATTTACATACTTGCTATCTAATTTTGTGTTATAGCCACAGTATTTTTGGAAGCCAGCCTGTACAATAATTTTCTTCCAGAAATTATGCATGCTCTGCATGCACTGTCCTAAAGGGGAGTTTTCACTTGTCTATTTAACTAGGGGAAAAACCCACAAGCAACAATTTAGGCTTCTTTTAGAAGTTTTCTGCTGTTACATGCTGCTGTTCTCGCTTTCCCAATTATTTACATATGTTTTTATTAAGACATCCCATAGAATATTTTCTGTTTTCCTGTGCACACTTCAATCCTAGTGAGAGCAAACATGCTGCAAATAAATGTTTTTTATATTCATTGATGCCTTAAAGAGCTCTCAGTAACACAAGTAAATAGTGTAATAAAAATTCAAGTGTTTTTTATTTGCTGATTGATATAAAACATTTGTGAAATGTTAAGAGTTTATTTTTCTTTGATTAGTCAAAAAAGCCTAAGATTCTTATTTTAATAGTGCAATAATTAGAGGTGGATATTTAAGCCTAGTTATAGTTAATTACTGGATATTTAAGCCTAGTTACAAAGTCTTTCCAGGTTTACTTTTAAACATGCAGAGTAAAAACTGTTACACAGAAGGGAACGACGCTATTTGAAAAAACAACATTTTGTGGGAAAAGGGGTTTTTAAGTCTAGGCACCCATCCCCTGCCCTGCACTAGTTTTCAGCATGAGCAAAGGCAGCATTGTCAGCAAGGGCTTAGAGGTCAGTTGGGGGAAAAATGATGAGGCTGAAGCAACTGGAAAGCTTTCTGGAATACAGGATTTTTTTCTGCCCTAGCTGCTGCTGAATTGGGTTGGATGAAAATTAAATTTGTCTTCTTATCCAAGAAAAAAGTTGTATGAAAATGGTTCTCCTAATGTTCCTAATATGTTACAAGACCAAAGAGAGTAAGCCCAAAACTTCTTTTAAGAAAGGAGTTGGAGACTAAAGTTTGCTGGCTTCAGTCCATGTATTTGTGACTTGCAAGAAAGCCATTTGATTTCACTTACACTTTTTCACCAAATGTAGTTGGCAAGAGAAATCTTCTTGTTTGAGTAAATCCTTTTAGAATTTACAATGAAATGAATGGTCCAAGTTGTTTTTTTTTTTCTTTAACAGAATCACATCCAAAGCATGTGACTTTTTATTTTTTTAATGGTCTTTTTTATTTACTATTGTAAATAATCTGTAGCATTTAGTTTTGTTACTAGTGAAAGCCCACTTTCATTAGTAACTTTTGTGTCATAGTGAAAGCCCAAATGTGTCTTTGCTACATAAGAAGAAAATGAACATACTTAATAGAGGAGAAATGGCCTGATGCAAAAACCACCAGTATTAAGCACAATCAAAACAAGTGCTGACATTTGGGCTATCAGGTTGGTTTTCCTTTTTTTCCCTCCCTTCCTCTTTCCTCTTTTTTTTTTTTTTTTTTTTTTTTTGTGGTTTGGTTTGGTTTTCTTTCAGTGGACTAAGGAGGATGATTCAGTCCATCATGGACTGCAGGGCTGGAAGCACTCTTTCAAAAACCTTGTCACAGTTGGCTGTTCCATTGACTTTCCTACAGGTTTTGAAAATCAGACTTTGTGTGCACCCCATGACTTCTGAATCAAACTATCAGCAAGCTAGTAAAGCTTTTTATTTCTGTCTTCATAGGACCAGGCGCTTTATTTTCAGGCCTGTACTCTTCTGTTACATTTAGTGTAAAAGTGCAAGCACTGTTACTCTGAAATTTTTGCACTACATACTAGTATTATTTAATTGCTTAAATCTAAATCTTTTAAATTGATTTATATATTCATGTGTATATGTTAGTGAACTTTCCACATATTATCTCCGTGGATATGTATCCCATGTGTATGTGAAGATGATACTCATTGAGGACTTGTGCAAACCTGTCAAAAAGCCAAACATTTGAAGATGACTTGATTAAAAGTGCCAACATTTTACAAGAATGCCAGCTATGAAATTAACATTGAAATATTATTAAAGACAAGGGATTCACTGTCAATTACTGTGTTAAATGTATAATTAATACTACATCTGACCCAAGATTGTTATGAAATTCAGCAGTTTTAAGGTCACTGGTGATTTAAAAAAAAAAAATCTCTTCATCGCTTGCTCTCTATCCCTAACCTTACTCGAGGATTTAGTTGGAAATGAAATTAATACTAAAATCCTGAGTTTCAAAGTATTCTCCTAGAGCTGAACATCCAGGTCCCACAATAATCATGTGAAGGTTTAGGTATTCAACTAAATTGAGATAAGTGCACTAGTCACCTCCTCTTTTTGTTATAGCTTATTTTAGCACGTACATTTAACTTTCTAATTTCTAATTTAAAAGAAAAAATTTGGTTGAATGCACGCATTATTTCAGCTGACAAATAAGGGCCTGTTTTTCCATTACTATGCTTTCTGCATCAGTAATATGCATGCTCAGCTCTTGGTTTTTAAAATAAACAAAACATATTAAAAATGCAAATAGAGCATTATATAAACTTTTTTTAATATAATGTGCTAGTGCTAAAAAGAGAAAAATTCTATGACATAGAAAACAAATTTATTTTCTGTAGAAAACAAGAAGTAAGCTAAATGGTTGAATTGTGAGCCACAGAAAGAGGGATGCAGCACAAGCAATGCAGAAAGCTTAATCTGACAGAAGGTCAGAAGAATGTGTCTTCTAGTTTGCTAATTAGCAATTGGTGCTAATTTTTAGTTTTGTTTTCGAAAAACCTGTCTTTGTACAGCTGAAAAGCATTTATCAAATTGCAGCATGTACACTAGTGTTAATTATTTAATACATTTCTAAAAATGGCATTGCTGTTAAAATGCATTAGAAAGTCTGCTGTCTTCTTGTGGTTGAAAAAGGGACAGATACTAAAACACTTTGTAAAATTCCATGACCAGTAGTCACTGTTTCATGCCAGAGATGTATTTTTCTAACCTTGAAGGCAGCCATTTTCTCTGTGTGCTAGAACTGTTTCTCAACACATTGTAGTTAATGTTTTTGCTTGTATGTTGTTTACTGTTCTTAATGATCTTAAAACCAACAGAGCCAACACAAAAATCACAAATTTGTAGTGACACCAGGGAACCTCTGGACACCAAACGTGCACCATCTAACTCATTAACAATGAAATGCCAACTTAGAGATATCAAGCTATTATTAGCCTATTGCAGACAGATTACAATTAATATATTTCAGGTTGAAGCCTATCTAAGCCAATTTAAAATCAATATTCCTGAACTGTAGCTAATTCAGATGGTCATATTTGGTACTTTGTGGATCATCTGAGAAATTATCCATCTATCTTGATAGAATAGGTAAGTCTGTATAAGCTTACCTCTTCAGTTCCTAGAGCACATTAAAAACTGTATCAGTAGCTATGTGAATTGTATATATTTCCTTGTGCTACCTACACACAATCCATCCATGTGCAGGTCAGCCATAATCCTCTATCAGGAGTCCTTTGTATAGTCCCATGGATGCTGTTGGTTGAACGTAGATTAAATTATTCTTGCTTTTGAGTATTTGCAGGATCTGATCTTCAGAAGAAGAGTGAAATTTGAGGGCTGGGAACAAGGGCATGTATCAAATGCAAACAATTCTATACATACCTACTCACAGATTGTATTTATAAGTTGAATTTACTAATACGTAAATTGTTTGGAATTATCACAGTGGGATCTATGAAAAGATCCTGTCCCACTGGATTAGGTAAGAGCCAGCTCCCTTGCCTGTAGCATCTGCAGGCTACACTGACTGTTCTGATGAAAAGGAAAAAAAACCTCAGAGATGTGGAAATTCACCGCAGAAGGCCTTGAGGGAAAGTTAGTGAGGATTGCTGTTACTCCAGTGAAACTTGGATTTCATTGAAATTAATGCTTCTCCTCCAGCCACACAGGAAAGCTGTGGTAAACTCAGGATATGACATCTCATTAAAGTTCTTCCAGTGTCTTGCTTACAACATCACGTTTCATCTTTATCCTTCCTCTAAGATAAATTAGAGCAATACCCAAGCAAAGATGTGGTGGAAAAGTTATAGAGGGATAGGGGCAAAGAGAGAAGGGGATGAACAGAAGAGCAAATAGCTTTTACCAGTATGTAATGGATAGATATCATGGAAGAGCTGGGTCTTTAGAAGTTTATTTTACCTGGAAAAGTTAATTTGAGGTGGTGGAGAGCTTGGCTTACAATGGATCTTCCATGTATGGTGGGAAAACCTGGAAGATTCATAAGGACCTGAACACGCAGTATTAACATGTTCCAAAATTAGAGGAAAATCTCAGAGCCATATTTTTTTAATGAAGTTCAATGCATGACAGGTGCCATCTTCTCAGATTTTTCAAAAGAGATCATCTTTTGAGAGAGCTGACTGTGGGGAGTCTGCCTGCTCACACACTGCTCTTCACAGGTACTAGGTGCCTTGGATATTGTCAGTAACTTGTCTGGGTACATGTGTCAGAGCACTATGACACTGCTGACAGTGTCCACCCTGGCTCTTTCAGAGCAGATGGGGATTGCACAATGTCCACATTTATCTGGAGTATGGACTTTTAGTAGCAGTTCTCAGCTAGAAATTTTATTATACTTGAATAGCACTTTTGTCTGCCAGAATTATATGTATCTTATAAGAAGATGTGAGATTTCCTATAAAAGGTTTATTTTTTCTTGGAAGAACTATTAAGTTAGAGGGGTAACCTCAGACTCTTCTGTCTTTGAAAGAGTAAGGATTTCATTCATGAAAATCCTGACTTTTGTTTGATATTATCTTTGTCTTTCTGATTATTTCCAAAGCTTTTTGCTCTGTCTGTGATATCAAACACTTTGTGAAAGGGGAAATATCTCAGGCTCCACATGCTGCAGGTTTTTGACCCATTTGCTTTAATGTTTTGAATGTGAATGTTTTATCAGTGGAAGACAGATACAAAGTCAGCTATTGGTGGATTAGGAAACCCAACGAGTTCTACTTAAGTGTGTGGAACCTTTGCCATTGGCTTTTCTGAAAGGCAGGAGTGACTGTGTTTTATTTTTACTTAATCCTTTCATAGTTTTTAGGTAAAAATATTTTATATACAAATTGCAAACCAAAATATTTTACTTCTGAGAGAATATCCTATTGAATTAGAAAGCTGTGACGGACTTTCCTATTTTCTGATTGTGAGTGGGCTAACTCACCATTGTGCCAACTCAAATAACCAAACAGTCACTGAGAATATTTTTAGGAAAAAAAGGGTTTTTTTGAACCAGACCTAATTAGGAATGGTCTGGTTTATTTTAGTGTAAAATCAAATCCTTGGTTGTGGAATACCTTTTTTAACTGACACATTTTCCAAGGAACTAGCTTGTGCTGTGTTCACATGTGTGACACTGATTCAGAATGTGAATCTGTTCTTAGGGAGGTACTACAGCTGGTTTGGTTACGTTCTGAACCTACCAAGATTTGGTTGTTCTTCTCACAGTCCTTGAATGTGGATTGTCTGCATTTTTTCCTTTCCTCTTCTTTAACCTACTGAGAAACTAAGAAAGACACGTTGCTTTATCTTGTTTTTTTTTTTTTTTTTTCTGGAAAGAGACATTGCTTTATCTTCTTTGGCACAGCTAATATAGTGCATTTCTCCCTTGTGAACACTATAGGTGGGTCTGGCAGCACCAGCAGTAGACATTACTCAGTTTTCAGTTCCTTACTACTTAGCCAAACTTTTAGAGTTTCCATGCCAAGTATTTGCATTAGGCTGACTTTTTTTTTTTCCTTTATTTTATTTTGTAACGCCAGATAAAACAGTTTATCTGTTTCCAGCAATGATAAGACAAACATCTTAGGAGGGTTTTTTCTAATGTCAAAAATGATGGCAAGGTTTTTCACAAAGGCTGTGGTCTTATCACACAGTGTGGAGTTGAATGCAGACAAGATCTTGCCTTTGTGCCAATGGCTGCATCTTTTGCCACATGTGGAATATCCCCCTGATGGGACAAGTCAGAAGCCTGCTAAGCACTGCCCTTTGTAAGCCACCTTTCGTGTGTTCCCCATGGAATATTTTGCCTATACCAAGCATATCCCAAGTCAAGCCTGAGCAGGTCTTTCTGCCTGAATCACAGCCCTGAGCTGTGGTGGGAGGTGCTGCGTGCCGGCAAATGCACCAGCGCTGAGACTGGGCACCAGCATCCCATCTGCTCTCCCTGGCTGCCTCTGAGCCTGCTGGAGATGGGCATTGGGTCTCACTTCAGCCTCCTCATCTCTCCACTATCCAGACTGGTAACCTCAGTCTCTGATCTTGAGTCCGTGATCTCTGTGAAAAGCTTCTGTCCCATGAATAATAGACTGTGTAGAGTTGATGGGTGGGAGGAACAGGACAGTTAGTTGGGAACCATCAGGGTGACAGAAACCTTGATTGCAAAACATTTGAATTTTCTGATTAAAAGACTTTTCTAGAGAATTAAACTATGAACATAACATATATTCTTGTTAAACATCAGAAAATTAATAAGAGAGCAAGTACTGAGGTAGAGCTGGGGTGGGTAGTGAAGATGAAGAGAGTCATTAGGTATGTTTGAACTGTAGGAGATGTCTCAGTCAGAGGTTGGATGGAAATGCTTAGGCACCATATAATTCACAAGGACTGAGTCCTTAAGCTTGAGGACTGGAGTCTCTGTTGGGTACTATGTGATTGAATCTTTTCTCCATGAGGGCATTCTTGACTGATCCCTGACTTGCAAGTTTACTGATATTTAACAGAGATGAGAATTATTGCTCCTGGTGGAGAAGGGATTGGAACCTCTCTTCTGCTTGATCACCCACTTCGATGTAACTTGTACAAAGAAACTTGTAATTTAGTCACAGCTGGTTGAGACTGAAGTGCGGATGGAGAAGCTGGGAGGAGCCTCAGAGCCATGGATCATGGCTCCAGCAGGAAACAAGCCTCAGCAGTGAGGGAAGGGTGAGCCAGGTGTGTGACAGGCAGATGCCTGCAGGGTGCAGAGTGATGTGGGATTGAGACGCAAAGGAGCTACAGTGGCTGGGTAAGAGAATTAGGGAGGAGGCATTTACTGTTTGCAGGGAAGCAGAGAGGTAGACGGAGCTGATATACATGACTGGGGCTGAACCTCTCCCCTCCTTCCTGAACACATGCTGTTCCTTGATAAGATCAGCATGGGATCACTGGATTATAGGGTAAGGGAGGAGGGGAGGCTGGGAAGCAGAACACTATCATTGGTTCATCATGGCCATGCATTTTGCCCAGCACAGGGAGTTGAGGGAGCTGTAGGGAAAGGTAATCAGAAAAGGCAATAGGGAGAAGAGAGCAGGAGCTGAGAGCTCATGGGAATTTGTTCAGTGCTGGAGCAGAGGCTCAGGCAGGCTCCTATGGAGAAGATGTAAGATGTCCTGGGATGAGGTAGGAGAGAACTAATCCTCTGGAGATGGTTCTTCTCCACAACCCCAGGCTCGGTCTCCGTCCTTTATCAAACCTGTTTTCATAGTGGCCAGTACATTCCAGGAGAGGTGCATGCACAGGACATTGTTTCAGCACTGATGCCAGACAGACTAACATCTCTTTGCATCTTCCCAAGGGTAAAATGCATTGGTGTGGTATCTATGTGTCATCCAGGTGTCATTGTTATGCCATGGGGTAAAAGTTCTTGCTTTGCTTCATTTTTCTCCCATTTGGCTTTGGAAACTTGCATACACACATATAAAAAGCTCCAAAAGACATTAGGAAACGCAAGAGTCTAAGCTCCCTCTGGGGAGAGAGGGACTAAGACAATAGCACTGGAAAGCTGCACCAAGTTTTATCCGTGTTTTTGTGTTTTTCTTTGAAATCGTTGGGATTTTTTACTTTTTCAGTTCTCATTCACTGTTAATCTGGCTTCTGTGTGTGGACCTGATGAGACCCAGAACACTTTCCTGGGACACCAAGAGGCATGTGGCATACCTGTAGCACTGGACTCTGGGTTGGGGTTGTGGCTTAGGAGGCAGCTCTGTCACAGCTTTTACAGCAGTGCTGCAAATTCACTGCTCTTCAGCCCAGACGAGGCAGGAAGAAGCAGCACCTGTAGGAAGCAGCCATGTGGGCACAGCTGTGCCTCCAGTAGGCACTGCTGGGGGCAATTCTTACAATAAAGGATTGCATGGTCTCCTTGCTCAGTAGTCAGGGAGACCTACAAGGCAGGCATACTCTGGGATTGCCTAGTCCAACTGAGCAAGGTGGAACAAGCAATCTGGTATAGGCAGCCTAGCCAGGGCATACTGCTGTATGGTTCTTCTGCTCAGGTGAGAAGTGGGCTATGCTATTTTACATGTAGATACACCCAGAGGTGTTTTGTTGCAGGGGTGTGCAGGACAGAGCAGTTTCACATTTTGTGAAGTGGGGTGGTTTGCCCCATGTGGCTGAACTCATGGGTTTGGAAATGCTGCTAAAGGCATCAGCTAAGACAGTGCAAAGTCTGTAGGGAGGAAGGGCTTTGTGCTTCACTGGAAGTAACTGTCTCCTAATTTTTCCCCTTGGGAGCATTTTTGGTACAGTATATATCTCTTCCTTGTAAATAGCGAGAGTTGGGTGAATGTGATTATAAAGGTTCACGTCCTTTATAGGTGTGAAGGTGTCATGTGTGTTTGTGGCTGACCTATTGATTTATCTGCCCAGCCGCTGGCTGTGTGGAGATAAAGAACTTGTGTGAGGGGGATCTGCCTCCAAACCCTCTTCTGTGAGCCTGGCTGGGAAGGCTGACATTCTGTTCTGTTTGTGAAAAAGAGATTTTAAAGTTTTATTTTGTAGTGAGTTGGAAAAAATTGACTTTAAAAATCTCAAGGTAGCTCACTGTAAATAAATCCAAATGAGTGAAATACTTGTATTTTTACAGCTCTTAAAACACATTTTATAAAGGAGATGAAGGATGTCTTTGCAGTGGGAGGTATGAGAAATACAGCAATATTTGTCATCATCTGCAGTACGAGCAAGCATAGTGCTAATTCTTCTGTATAATTCAATAAAAATGGGGTATGCCTGGCCTATAATATTTACAACTATCATAAAATTTTCGTTATACTGCATGCAGTGTCAGATCCATTTTGTTCTGTAAATTACATAAGATGGCTCAGAAACCAAGAGTTTCATTACAAACTTTTATAGAAAATCATTATAAATTCCTGCTTGCAAAGACAGCTCTCTTGAAGTGTATTCATTCTTTGAGTGAGAAATATGATTATTGCCTAGTCATAGAATTTAAAAATAATATAATTTTTTTATTCATTAAAACTAATTAAAAGTGTGTATAATTTGAACATATTACAATAAATGAAGAACTGCAGCACACTGGAATGTATTACTATACCTATAAGAACAGTTGTTCAGCATACTTTTGCAGAAAAATGTTTTCCTTATTCTAATTCGCTTCTACCTCTGCAAAATCACATATCCATGTTTTGTTTACTTTTTTGTTCCCATACTCTCAGTCTTTTGCCAGAATATTTCAGCAACAGCTAATCAATTACAAAGTAGGAGCTCATGTTCTCTTTACTTATTAATTCATTTTCTTATGCCTTGATGTTATCAATGATATTTTAAAACTGAATATTCTGGAGACAATCCAGCTAAATCACAGGGAAAAACATATAGAAGGTTATAGCAGAACTGAGCTGTTTGGCATTAATGGTTTGTCCACCACCACTTCAAATTTCACATACACTCTGAATAACTTATAAGGGTAACTACTGATAATTAAAATCAGAAAGATTTTAATTACTTGGATTCCATACCAGAAGAATAAACACAATCATTCTTAGTTTACAATTAAAAGGTAAGGCATTTGTTAGTGTTTCAAGTAGTATTGGATTAATTAAAAAATTTAAATGTAGAACCAGCTTTCATTTTTGACTTAACTTTTGAGACCCTTAAGTAAAGCTGATGATGTTTCTGGACAAGAGAAAATCAATAGCATGCCACTTTTAGTATCTACTGAATGTTAAGTAGTTAATAATTTAAAAAAGAGAGCTTGCTGCTACACTTACAAGGTTTTCCCTTTTGTGAAGGAAGGAGACAGGTTCAGCTGCCTGTTGGGTATTTCTCTGTATGCTCACTTTTAGTGAATTAAAAATGGCTTTTCCTCCAATAAGAGAAACTGCCCTCAGACTACTGGGCAAGATTTTTTTGACATCCTTGGTATGAACTACCTGAAAGATGAGAGCCTTAAAAAAAAAAAAAAAAGTCTTTCAAAGGTGTTTTGGCTTAACATTATTTGAGCACCTCTTGAAGACAAGAAGGGAATTGTAATAACATCAGATGCAGGCAGAGGTGATTGTGCCTGCTCAAGGACTTGACCAGAATTTCTGAATTTCTACTCGGGGGATGCTCTTGAAGAATGAGCAAAAGAATTTTGGGGAGTGTGTACCTTTACAGTTGTGCATTGCATAAATGAAAATATTTTCTGTCTCCTGATGTGAGCTCAGATCTGTTCCTTTGCTTCCAGGATGTACAGCACAGATGGTGGAGACTAATTGGGGTGGAGGTCAAAGCCTCTATGTGTTCTTGAAATCCTATGCCTCTCTGGAAGTGGAGGGTGAAGCTGCTGTGGCAGAGGCATCCTCGGGGCTAATGTGAGCAGTGGCAGCCTCCTTGTGTTTGCCTGCTGGTCATGATGCAAAGCTGAACGGCTGTAGCAGCTGTCTAACACACTTCTCTCAGGACAAATTTCTCCATCCCTCCATCTGACTCAACCAACAGAAATGTGTCTGTGCATGGAGGAGTCCTATATTGAGCCCTGCAGCAATCCCAGCAGATGCAGAAGCAGGATTTGGCGTGCAGATCAGCCTTGCTGTGCCAGGGCTTTTTTATATTGGCTGCCTTTCTTGGGCTTGTATTTTACCAGTGTTGCTGCAAACAGAACTCTGGCACACTGCTTCCTTTCACCTTTTCCAAGTGTCAGAGCTTTGGAGGGCAGGATGGCCTCAGAGATATGCAAATCATTTCCTTGTACTAGCCCTGGTGCTCAGAGATGCAGCAATATTTCCATCTGCCCTCCAACAGCTCATGCTGAGTTCTGTCTGTGCTAAAACTTGCACTGTAGCAGGCTAAGACTTTGTCTGGGAGCTTGGGGTTTGTTCCATCCCCAAGCTATTCCCATCTTTTCCTTCTTCCCACAAAACAAGAAAAAGTCACAGCTGGGCTTGTCTCACATTAGCATCTGTCCATAACCTCCACACCAGTTCTCAGTCCCAGCCACTGTTACAAATGTGATTATACAGTTATATACAGTTTACAACAGTAAATGACATAAGGAGACGCTAATCAGCTTTTGTGAAGCCTTATCATGTAATTTGTGTTGTGTTTCTTTCACTGTACCACTAGTCAACACCGTTCATGTTCAGTCTTAAGTTCTCTATTTGCAGGTACACTGTGTTCCACCCAACCCTTTTGTTTTCTCTTTGGTCTTCTTGAGTTTCTTTCCCCCCACTACTACTTCTCCAGTTGCTCCATTAAGCACTAAGAAGCCACAGCTGAATCCCTATGAGTGTTTGCCATACTAAAAAAGATCCCAAAAATATCTCTCCTTTGCCCAAGAGGCAGCAACAAAGCAGGACTGTCAGGTGTCAGGAACCCCCAAAGCAGCAATGTCGATGCACAGCATGTGCAATTTAAAATGGTCATTTAATGTGTGATCATCAGGTCAGGCTGACATCAGGAAATGGGATATTAAAGGCTTTTTAGTGGGCACATGAAATAGCATGAGGATTAAGCTGGCACTCTCTCATGTGTTGTGTGCAGATGTGGCCTTTCTGCTGTATCATATTTATGGGTGTTAGAGAGAAGCATCCTGTAACAGGATTCTCCATGAGTTATGTCCATCTACATTTAAGTGACAAAGGTTATGTCTACTTATACAGTAATTAAATTTTAATGAAATAAGAATAATTTATAGCATTCAAGTCTATGCTATAATTGAGCAGGGTAACTATCCCTCACACAGCCTCAATGTGTGATATAATTTATGCATGAGCTCAGAATTCTCTGCAAGATGCTGAAATCAACATTGCATGTTGGGGATGTGGATACTTATTTTAGACACTGAGTTTGAAAATTGTGGTTTGTGGAAATTTATGCAAAAATATTGCCAAAATAAGCATTGAAAACCTAATTTCAATATGCAGCTGCTTGTAAGCATGGTAATTAAGATATATTGGGTAAATTTACTACATCTGTTCTCATCCACACCAGTGAGACAGAAATTGCAGATTTCAGATGTAGATTCAACAGAGCTTTAAACTTCAGCCAGGACCCAGGAGAAAGTTGTCTGGGAGAGCAGGTCTGCTGCTTAGCCTGGTCATGTCTCCACTGCTCAGAGCTTTGATGGAGGGAGTGCTGGTGGGGTCGCCCAGCTCCCACCTCATGAAAACACTTTTAACAAATGAACTCACAGTCCTGCAGGGAGGGAGAGAGAGAGAGTCAATCAGAACATTATCTGGATAAAGAAACCAAAGTGAGGGTTTAAAAATTTTTCTTGTCAAGAATCAATCATTTTCTACTTTACATGACATCACCAATCATTCACTGCTTTAAATGCTGTGTTTACCCTCTGCGGCAGGATATTCCTGCTTCTAGCTTGCTGCTCCTCTGAAATAAGTCAACAGGTTTTACTTCTACTTTTTCCTCCAGCTGGGGTGATGCTGGTCCCTGAAAGAAAGACAGAGGATGGCTTTGAGGAGCACTTCGGCCTGAACTACTTGGGACACTTCCTGTTGACTAACCTCCTCTTGGATACGCTGAAGCAATCAGGAACGCACAGTCACAACGCTAGAATCATCACTGTCTCATCAGCCACCCATTATGTAGGCAAATTGCACCTAAACGACTTACAAAGCAGGTACCGATCCCTTTTTGGTATTCATTGATCTGTAGTAACCGTGTGCAGATTAAACTACAAGCGAATTGTTACTGACTACTGAATGAGGTGGGGTTTTGTTGCCTTTTTTTTATTTTTTTTTTTTTTTTTTAATACAATTTATGGTGCTTTTCGAACTTGCTTAATGTATTTAATATTTGATCAAAGCTTGCAGTCTCGAGCCAAAGGTACAAATAATTTGTAAATTCTGAACGGCGTCTTCTATTCCGGACTTTGAAAACCTCACTTTGCTTTCTGATGCTTATATATACGAGCGGTGATGCTCGTGGTGCGTGCAGCGCCTGGTCTCGCCACTGCCTCCTCAGGGAGACGCTCCATAACGGGGATGTTTGGAAATGGCTTGGGTGGATGCTAGGACACACGGTCCCCAAGAGGATGCGTGCACAGAGCTGCTGCCCCAGATGAGCTCAGCCTGTGTCTGCTCGCTGCCTGCCCGCCGAGCAGGGATGCTGTCTGGACTCTGGGGGGCAGCTCGCCCTTCCTGCCCAGCTGCCGCAGCTGCTGTGCCAACCCTTCTGCTGCTCCTTCCTGCCCTCCAGCGCTGACCGCCGGCCCGCAGCTCCCTCTGCCTCCGCCTTGTCCTGCTCGGCTCCTGACATCCCACTCTCCGCCCGGGGCTTCCCTCACAGCCCTGCTCCAGCTCTCCTCACCCACGCCCCGGCCCAGGCTGTGTCACCTGCCTGTCCTTATCCCACTCCTACGGTCCGTGCCCTCTCGCACAGCAGCCTGGCGATTCACTGACCCGGGCTTGTGTCTGTGTCACCCCCTGTGCTTCCCCAAGAGCTTCCTGAGATCCGGATCGTGGCCACCCTTGGTTTTTAATTCAGTAAAATGAGCTTAAGTGCATGGATGACTTCTGATCTCCAGCTTTCATTTAGGAAAACTGTGGATGAATGTCTGTGGGGTATTTCTAACATTAGGAAGACATCAAATGATGCAGTAAATGTCTCTGGTATCATACAGAAACCGCGTGGAGTGGTTTAGTTAGCGGAGGAATGGGCAGGATAGCTGAGATAAATATCAAAATTTCCCCACGCAGTCATGCGTGGCAATTACGTGCTTACCAACAGGCTCAAGGAGAGCCTGCCTTCTCGTGGGCTCCAGAGAGCGCCTGCCTGCCTGCCTGCCTGCATGGAGCCAGTCTGACTCCTGTGTCATTTCCATGAAAATCTGTCTCCATCCTTTGACAGGGACTTCAGCAGGTGATCAGAGGTACCTGGCCCAAGGTTTCATTTCCGAACAAAGACTGAAATTAGAGAGCTGGGCTGTTTCCACTGCAGACATTTTACATATGAATGCTGCATTAGGCACGTCAAACTTCTGATTACATATTATGGCATCGGTTTTATTACAAGCCATTGTTTAAACCTCTGCAGGGTAGTCACAATTTAATCTCTTGCTTGTAAAACAACCACAGGAAATTACCCTTACTCTTCACTTGATGTATGCATTCATTGTTTCTGATGGGCATGTGCTGGATGGCATCATGCAAGAGGGGATTAGTATTTCTTTGGGCTTAAGTGGTGGAATGCAGAATTTAATGTGACTCTTCTGTGTCTCTAGATAACAGTACTTTCCTTGATTATAGCAAGGCCTTGTACTGTGCCTCTTTAATTTAGGATCATCCTTATCTTTGATTTATCATTATTAACTCATGTTTTAAAGGAACCAGAAATGTTTCAGTTTGGAAAGTTATGGTTGAGCAAGAACATGACTAGTCTGACGTAAAAAATAATAATATACCAGTGAGATTTACCTGCAGCTTTTGTGTCCTTTACATTTCAACATTATTGATGTAAGAAAGGCCATAAAAGATGACAGACTCTAACAGATTTTGTCTGCTTGTTCCCACACAGATGCTCTGAATCACTCAGGGGCAGCAGTGATGCCTGCACATATGCACGCTGGTGAAACCCAGAGTGGGCTGTAAATTCAGATCCAAACCTTTCCTTGGTTCAGGTGCAAAAAGATGCTCCTGGGTATTTTTTTTTTAGCCTAACTGCCAAAAAGCCCCCACTCAGGTAAATAGTTTGACATCACCATAAATAGTGCTGCAAAAAACAGCGAGATCACTTGTGTGTTTGAGTGTGTCCCTACAGCATGAGCAGGGGGTTTAGCAGGAGGACTGCTGGGGGGTATCATACCCAGGCATTGCCTACTCCACGGGGCCCTGGAGATGCCTTGTGATTCAGAGCAACATTCAAGAGCTTTAATGGATGTGGTAAAGGCACCCATGGTAAACAGTTTCCTGGTGATGCTATGTCTCATTTTTTCTGCTTGTGTGAATGGGAAATAATTCTAAAAATTTTCTACTCTTTTTTATTTATTTTTTTTTTAATCTTGCAGCAGTTGCTCATAATTCATTTTATGACTTGGGTATGTGTTCCCAGATTGGCTGGTAGTCCTAACCAAGCAGGAAAGCAGCAGAACCATCTAGAGTCATTTTTGGAGAAAGAGGGGCTGTAGTCTCTTCTGGGGAAGTTACTGCTGGCAGCAGGCTGAATTTTTTTCCATACTCTTGTCCCATTATTCCTAGATGCTAGTTGGGCTAGTGTCCTGACTAGAGGTGAGTGCCAGTACTGGAACAGGGATTCATCCATCAGGCATGGCAGAGAACGAAAGGCAGAAGACTTGTCTTGACTTAAAGGAGACAGTACACTGAGATTCAGTTCTCTGTTTTACCACAGATTTTTTGGTGGAACCCTTCTCCCACCCAGGAGATTCTGGGTGGGCAGTCACATTGTGGCCATTTCTCCTTATTGCTTGTATTTGCTGCTGAGAGATCTGGTCTGAAACTAGACATCATCCATATCAGTGATCACAGATCAACAGCATAACAAATATTGTTGGAATAATAATAATTTGAAGACCTGTCCCATGAACAGTGTTAAATGAAGCTTGTATTACTGTCCTCCATGTTTCCTCTTTGGTTTGTTTCCTGCCATCTTACCAACCTGATTTATCCCATGTTGCTCTGGTTTGCTCTTTTCAGTGGGATGGTCAATTTAATTCTGTCTTTTTGCATTTTACATTATTTTTCTTCCTTTCTTGTCTTTCTTCATGCTTGCCTCTTTCTTCATCTTTTGAGCTTTTTTTTGTTTGAACTGCCTTTTCCCTCTCTCTCTTTTTTTTCTTTTTTTCTTCTTTGAGGCTGTCTTATTTCTACCCACCAGTTTATCTCCTCCTCTCCATTTATCTTCCTATCTTTTCCCCCTAGCCTCTCTTCCATCTCTTCCCTATGAATGCCATTTCTCCCCATTCTTGCCCCTCCTCTTCACACACACACACACACACACCAGTGGGGGAGACATGGTATGGGTACATCAAGACAGGATGGAGCTTGTTCCAAACAGGCAGGGCACAGCTTGTTTCATGTGTGTTATTGAAAATGCAAACGCACACACACAAGAGCACTGACTGTTCTCCCAGTTCTTTTGCTGAAGGAAATATATGAGGAACATCAAACACCTTTGTGGTCTTTTAGATCCAGACCATTTTCAACAGCAATCACATGAGTCGACAAGGGGATCCCTAAGGCAAATCATTCTCCTTTATCCCTGCTTTGAACACAACGGTTTTCAGGAGGTGAAAGTTTAAGAGAAACACAACCTATCTGCAAGCATTTCCACAGTGGTGATTTCAGCAATTGCATGCAGAGGGTAGCACACTATGTGCACCAGCAGCACAACTAGCATGGCCTTCTTTCCTCTTTTGCCTGTCTCAAATAATACTTTCTAAATTGAGAGGAGAAAAAAAAAGTGTGGTCATGAGAGAATATGGATGTCTGGTTTTAGCAAAAGCTTTAAGAATAATGTACCATCGACCTGGGTTGAGGTAGGCTTGATCAGTGCACTGGAGTTCATGGTGCTCTTTCAAGGCTGAAGTGTAGGACACTGCTTTGAGTGCTCTACCTACCGAAGTAAGAAAGTATTTTTAGGAAAATAAAGAAAAAAGACCATATTCTCTTTCCCAGGCTGTGGATCACACTTGAATATGCTCCTTTCCCAGAGGTTAGCATCTTTGTGTGTTCTGTCTAGCTTTTTCTCCATGACTAACTATTCCTTTCATCATCCTCTCTTTTTGCATACCAAATGGGCCCTGTAATGCTGTGAATCACAGATCTATGAACTCCCCAGCCACAGCAACACAGCTCCTTTTCTGGTTCACATCTCTTGTATATTCAAGAACAGTTAGTCACACTTTTCTGCTCCCTTTCCTCTGCTCTCCAACTGCAGAAGGAGCTTATTTTTTTTTTTAACTCTCCAAGCTGAATATGATATATTAGATATAATTTCTGTATTTTTCCCTGTAGCCCTAGTGCATGAATCACGTCAGAGACAATAGAAGTTAAATGAAAAGAATTGCAGAATTCCCAGCTGCCACATGTGTGTCCTAACTGGTGTAAAATGGGATAAACAGCTCTGCCCTATGTCTGGGAAGATTCTGGAGAGACCAGGCAGCTCCAGTTTATCTCCTCTGTCAGGCAATTCATAAGGAACTGTAACAGGAAGTGTTAGCTGATGAGAAAATCTGTCAAGCAAAGTGTCTGTAGACCTCCTGTTCTTGGATGAGGGGTATCCTTCATCTTCTCTTCTTCCATGTATGTGATGTTTGTTGGTAAAAAAGTTGTATTAAGTTTGGGCAGAAAGGTGGGGATTTTTTTTTCATCAGCATTACTGAAGTTTTGGAAAATATTTTCTATGAACACCAACTAAAAGCTAAGATGTTGAATCACTTTTGGAAAATATTTATCCATTTTTGAAACCAAAACATTTGATTTCACTGTTCTAAAAATCTTTTTAAATTTATTTGTAATTATCCCTATGAGTATACTGGTATGCTGATTTTGAACTATGACAATAAAACTGAAACTCCCAACCTTTAATTTCTAAACAATCCCTTTCAACTATCTCCATCAGTTTCAAATTACTTTTTCTTTTTTTTTTTTCTTTTTTAAGCTGGACATTTGTGAAAAATAGATTTTTTTTACTAAGAATGGTTTGATGAGTCAACATTTTTTTCCAAATAAAGGCTTCTAATTTTTAAATATCCATTTAGTTTCTTGAGTGCCTTTTCATGATTGATCTGTCTCTTAAAGTTTCTTAATTCTCTCTGACTGGAAGACCTAGAAGTATAGCATCTTAAATTCAAGCAAAAACAAACATGAAGCTGTTGTAGCATAGTAGTACCATAGTGCTGTTGGATATTTTTCTATCTTTTTTGCATAATAAAGGAAAATTTTTTAAAAAAAGTAGAAGATATTTTCATTATTACCCCTTTTTTGTAAATCAAATTTAGTCAGTAAAGAAGTCTTTCATAATAACATATAAAGAGCTGTTTCACTGGACTGTTGTTCAATAAAATGCTGTGAAAACTACAGAAATTGTAATCATAAAAGATTGTTCTAGATCATTAGATAGATGCATATTATTATAGGTTTTATTTAACTCATGGAATACATGGTTTTGTTTCAATTCTGCTGTTTAAGCAGCTCCTCCACGATGTCTTCTATTTCATATTCTGGTTCTATTTGCAAGATAAATCATGTTGCCTTGACAGGACCAAATGCCAACTGCAGTACAGTGCTGTATTCATTTAGACATGTCCTTCCTGCAGCAGGTTATCAAGTTTTCCTGTATAGAGTTGGATGATAAGTATTTAAATGCTTACTGCATGCACATAAGTCCTTCTTTGCCAAATACTTTCTGTATAAATGCAAAAGCATTTGCTGCTTTGCAAAATGATCCCTTGTGTTTGCAGCAATTAGCATTAATTGCAATAATTGACTGGCCTGGAAAATGAGTGTACTGGGGAAGCACAGATCTCAAATTCTATAAGTTAATTTGAAAAAAAAAAAAAATGGGCTTCTGTATCTTCAGACCAGTTCATCAGTTCGAAAGACAGTTCTATCTCAAAGGCATCAAGTGTTTTTTCCATTCCTATCTGTTACTGCAACTAATAACAAAGAAATAAATAATTTAAGTCAGGATGTCAACTTCAGAAAGCTTTCATTTAAATTTATCAATGTATTTTTGTTCTGTCTAATCAAAATGCATTTAGGGTTGATTGACTTCTGCAGAACAATAACAGAGTGTAACACTGATACCACAAAGATAATGTCAGACTAACATGTATTTGGGGATATTAAGTGTAGCTACTTTGTTGTCACAATGTTAAATTCCTTTTTGTCTAAAGGAATTAATGTTCTGTTTAATAATGGTAATTGGTTTGATGGGACATGGTGTTTCTGAACGAGTTAAAAATCGCAGCATGCTGGGAAGTATGTGAGATATGGGTGCTCCTGCTGCCCAGCCTCTCCCTGGACCATGGGTTGGGTGGGAGAAGCCAACTCTGCATGGCATTCAGGACAGTAGTTCTCACAGATGTGCTGTTTTCCAGAGAAGCAAGATGGTTCTATGACAATTTGAAAGTTAATGTATTGCATTCATGTGATAGAGAGGGCAAAAGGGACTGTTGCCCTTGAGAGGGGAAGGTTAGTTTAATAACTTTCTGTTAGCAAAAAGACTCATTAAGGCTGAATGAACCTTAAAAGCTTTGGAGTTCAGGTCCTGGGTGATTATTCAAATGTTTTAAGCATTTTGTTCAATTGCCTTAACTACCACCATCCTCCCAGTATCTTCTCAATGGAGTTGTCCTTTGGGCTGCCTGGCATAGCTGGGGGAGGCTGGTGCACACACCTGTAAATCCCTGGAATAATGTGTTAAGAGAAATAGTTGAAATTTTCAGCTCACCTTCCAGAAACCCCCTCCAGGTTCAGCCCTGCTGTTGCTCCTGTTTCTTCATAGCCATACATTCCATGTCTTGCCACATGCATTAAGGATTATGAGGTATTGTGCAGGGAGCTGAAGGCAGATTTCTGCCTCTGTGATTTGTTAACTCTTAACCTTTTCTCTATTCCTCATCCTAAACCTCTTTATTCAGAGAAGAGTATCATCTGTTCAAAAGCAGACCAAGCGGTTGAAACTTAAACCTGTGAAGAAAAATTAGTCTTTTGATTAAATCAAGTTCTTGATAACAAATATATTGTGAAAACTATGCTTTCTAAGTAAAATGAATCTCTGTATACAAATCTAAAATATTTTAGCCCCCAGGAGTTTTAATATTGCCAGAATGTCTGATACAGTTGTAGCTTTGTTGCTTCATTTCTTGTTCTCATTATGCGTTGGGTGCTGTGGTAGCCCAGCTTTTCTTGCCATGGGAGGTGGAGAGGGGCTGTACACAGCAAAATCTCAGCTTCTTAGAGGGACAGAGACTGAGGAGCACTGTGTCTCACAGTAGCTTTAGGGGAAGCGCAAGAGCTTTTAACAGTGATGTTAAAGGAGTGGTGGGCATGTTCAGTACCTGGATTGCCACAAAAAATCAATCAATCAATCTGTCAAAGCAGCAGTTTCTTTACATTCTTTTTTAAGGAGGGCTGGGGCAGGGTGGTTCTGTGACACTGTTGGGTTTTCAGGACATGAAACTTCTTGTCATTTCCTGGAAAGCTAAACCTGCCAGATTTCACTAGGTTCTGGCATGTCTGCAAGTGTAAGAGGTCTTAAAGCATTCTGGTCCCAGGCCATGCCATGCCTCTTCTTATGAAATGCTTGGTTTTCCATTACAGATCCCTGTTTACAGTATTCCAGGGTGACACAGTGTTGGGAAATTAATAAAGTGAACCCCAAAACTCAGGTCTAAGGCCAAATGGTAGAGAAAGTGATTGTTGACACCGTTCTTTTGGGTACTTAGAAACAACCACTTTGAAATGCTGGCTGTGGACTGCTTTGTATCTTACTCCTTTCTTGTAGGTTTTTGTGTTTTGCCGAAGTTGGAATTTTTATGTTCCTCAGATAAGACCCTCCCTCTTTGCTGGCCCCTTTCATATCTAAATCTTATTGAAATCCCATCTGATTTCTGACAGTGGATGAGTGATGCTGTTGATGTGCAGTCTCAGAAGAGCAAAAGCCTTTCATGCTGTGTCTGGACTGTGAGTCATGGATGGAGAAAACTTCCACATTTTAATTCTTCTGGTACCTGTTGGCATTCAGCTGTATTTCTTCTTTAACCTAGGAGGGTCTTCCAACTGAGGAGAAGGCTTCTTGTGATGGCTTTTTAACAAATAGCTTTTCTAGGAGTTTGTTCCTTGTCTTAACTCATATACTGGGACTTAGTCGCTTTTATCACTCAGATTGAAGCTGTGATATTCGTATTCTCACTATATAAGAAAACTTCTAAAACGCAGAAGTTGTTAAATTGTTTCTGAACTGATTTTCAAAAGTATGTTGTGCCAGACTTGCTAATCTTTGTTATTTCTGTCAACAAAGATTGATGGCATAGCATTTTCTGCACAGTAGTTATAGATATCTCAAAGGAAAAAAAGATTTTGCAGGCACATTTCCTCCAGTAAGACAGACCAGTCCTTCAGTGTGATTAATATTTGCTCTTGCAGAACACATTCAGCCCCTCCTTAAATCCAGGGCTGTGAAGTGGGTTGAGCCCACCACAATTAAACCTTTAATTATCTTTGCATATACACCAACATAGTCTACTGTAAATCTGCCAACCACAGTTGGTGCACTGTGCTGGATTTGAAATGGCAGCACCTCATTATGCTTATTCAGACCCTACAGTTCCTTTTGAGTCCTAGAATGAAAAGATCAGAACTTGCAGCTAATCTGCAAAAGTCTAGACCAGTTTCAAAATGCTTTTTAAAGAATATTTTTGATTAT
Organism: Sinosuthora webbiana; assembly: GCA_013397395.1. Taxonomy (NCBI): domain Eukaryota; kingdom Metazoa; phylum Chordata; class Aves; order Passeriformes; family Sylviidae; genus Sinosuthora; species Sinosuthora webbiana. The sequence continues at coordinate 958,353 of VXBN01005034.1, read as the reverse complement.
TCAAGCTATTGCTGGGACTTTCGTGGTCCTACATGCATTCTGGTGGAAGTAAAGAAACCATAAAACCTCCCATTACTTCCTTCAACTTAAAAGCTCTATTGCAGGAGAGGTAGGAAGCTTTCCACATGTGGGTGGAGAGTACCTCCCCCCATTTATTATCCTATAGATATTCTTACAAGATGTGTGACAATCTTCAGTAACCTGAGATCCAGATTATCCAAGAGATAATATGAGAAGATATGTGTCCATGTTATTTCCCCATCCCTCAAAAGGGTCATGAGGACACAGAATGTAGATCTTGAAGCTGTGATCTTTTTCTTGGGTAAAGCAATGCAAACCCTTGCTTCCTTTTATATATTTACTCATTCATTTGTTTAATGGAGATTTTTAAATGAATGAAGGGATATTGTTATGCTCAAATACTACTTCAACTGTTAGCACATACTTAACACTGCATCAATTGCCCTGACTGTAGAAAACTGGCAATTTATATCCTTCTAAATAAAGACATATATTTCCTGGAAGAATGGAATTGCAGTAATTATAACTTGAATTTGACATTGATGTTTAGAATAATCCAAAACATTTGAAATTAATACCAACTGCACACAAAGAGGAAAAAAAAATACTTCTTTACAGGTACTGGTTCTGGTGAAACTTTGAGAAGACCTGCCTTTGAGTCCATGCATTCGAGAGCTATGCTGCGCACACAGGAACTGAGCTGCACACAGCAACTCTCAGTAGATCAGAATCGCTCTTGGCATCTCACCTCCTGCCATTAGGAGTAGGGATCAGCCAAATGAAAAATGATGCTCTGATTCCATCTGGATGACAGTAACACCCAGGATGACAAGCCCTGGCTTATTTTGCCCTTCATAAATGATTTTAAAATAAAAACATTCTATGTTTCTTTACTAAATGTAGTCCTCAAGAGACAGTAAGTTAATTTTTGTTCCCTCTGCATTTCCTAAAGGCTGTTAGAAGGGGCTAGTCACTGAATATTATGTATTTATACGGTGAAGTGCTGGAAGCTGGGAAACATGGCTTTAAAAAAGAAACAAGAACCAAAACACCACCCAGGTTCCAGCTTGTGGCTCCTACTGCATTGTGGGTTAAGCACAAGCCAGGAGTCACTGATCTGCTGAGATACCAGCTACTGAGACCATTACCAACATTTTATCTGTTAGAGAGAGAGAGCATTTCCCAGCTCCAGGCTTTTACCCTTATACTTTAATTTTAGGAAGAAAAATATTATTTTCCTACAGTTGAAAGACTCCAGACAAAGCCTGGATTTGTCTAGAGCTGCGTGTGACCAACATGTGTAACCAAAGAGCTTGCTGCAGGAAGAGGAATGAAAGGCAAGATGGTTTGCTCTGCCACTGGCCTATGACTGCTTAAATAACCCCCATGCCACAAATTAGGACAGGAAGCATTTGCTTTTTACCTCGTGTAGAACCACTAATTTCATATATTGGTCTGCTTTCTTTCCTTTTGAACAAGTTCATCACAGGGTCGTGAGGGTTCTTCAGGAGTCCCTAATGCTGCATTCCTTATTCACTCAAGGTTTATGCTTCAGCCACCTTAACTGTTATATGTATACTGTGACAATTTATTTTTTAAGGTTGCACATCATATATATGAAAGAAATGTACATGAAGAAGAGCATGAGAATTTGCTCAGGAACACACAAATGCCCAGTCATGTACATGAGATGAGTGACTGAGCCTGTAGCAGTTGGTAACAGTACAGCTGCTGTACAAAACATAACTGCAACAGCATCTCAAAAGCAGAGAAGTTAATACCTTAGATTTGAGCTTTGTTTTACTAATGTATATGCTTCTTTCTTTCAAGTGATAAAATACCAGTTGGCAGTTGTAATATATTTATTATCATTTCTCCAGCTTGCTCTTTTCTCCTTGTCTGTTTTTTTGTGGTTTTTTTGGGTTTTTTTTGTTGTTTTTTTTTTTGTTGTTTTTTTTGTTGGTTTTTTTTGGTTTTTTTTTTTTTTGTTGGTTGGTTGGTTGGTTTTTATTGAGAGAAAATCACAATTGATGAAACTCAGAAAATGTTTTCACAGGAAAAATACATGTAGTACTGCCAGGAAGCCTGCTTTAATCTAATAAACAATATTTAGGACTCAAGCTTTATCATAAGAGAAGAGAAAGAAACTGCTTGTGATAACCGGTGAAGACATGCTTATTTTCCAATATATTTCTCTAGCTGCTTCAAAATAAGCTGCAAAATCTATCAAAACTTGAAAAATCTTGTGCTGCATTCCCTGAAGAAAGAAAATTTAAGACTGTGAAAGCTTCATGAGTGTTTAATAATAGACTTTTATAGTCTTGACTAAGCAATGGTGATGATGTATTGCAAGATTAATACATAAATCATTAGGAAGCTTTAGTCATTTTAATACAGCAAGCCTATGTTTTGCTTAATTCCCTGATTCATCCTAAGGCATATATTGAAATTTTGTGTGGCCTTTCATTAAAAATCCCAGCATGTCAGCCACGTTTTGCATCAGTTGTCTTTTAATGGAGCACATAGCAGCTGGGTTTTCTGCAGTTTGATCTTGGTGCACTCTGCCCTCCAGGCAAATGAACACACTGGAAATTGGGGAGCACGGTGACAGGTGAAAGGAGGATGACGTGCAAGACAACTGTGAAAGGTTCACATCAGGAAAGCTTCAGTGCTATCACTGGCTGAGTTAAACTAATGTGTGTGCTAGTCAGGATGGCCACAGATCCTTTGAGCCTTTTTCTGAAGCAAGACGTGGTGGGGTACAGGGTGCTCTCAGTGAGTCCATAATGTCTGTTATGTGTGTGCCCAGCACAAAAGGAGCCCTCGATGAGAGTGAAAAAACTGAGAGCAGTGAGAGAGCCCCTCACACAGGAGGGTGAAGGAAGTGATCTGTGCTGAGCAGCAAAGTTTCCCCTGTTACTCAATGGGTACCCTGACCTCACTTAGTGCTCTTTACTAAATATGGGATCATTGGACAAAAGTGGGAGACCACTGTAGAAAACAGACCGACCAAAGCCAACCTGAAGAGAAACAAGTATGACTGCCAAGAGATGTGCTAAGCATGAATTCAGTTTTCAAACTGGGATAGCAGCTGAGTCCATATTTAAACACCTAATTAGCCACTGCAGGCTTCAGTTTGAAATTTGGCTTCTCATTACTTTTTGAAAATACATTCCATAGGGAGACTGATGCTGAAGACAGCACCATGGAGATAAGTGGCAAAATCAGCTAATCAGCTTCTGGTGGAAAAGAAGAAAAAAGAAAAAAAAAAAGAAAAAAAAAAATCAGCAAACCTCAAGGCACTCACTTCATAATGGAATGCTTACTGATTTTGTTCTTGCAAAAATTCAAAACAATCCCCTTCTTTTCTCTTCCCTATTTTTTGTAAAAGTAAGTCAAGCCTGTGGCTTATGTTGCAAAAAATCTTAAGTCAGAAGTAAAAACTTCTGCTAAAAATTAATTGAACACAAAATGCAGATCCTGCTTTATCCTGATCCTTTATTCATCAGTATAGAATCCATAAAACTTTATTTTCAAAGGAAGGAGAAGGTCTTGTGTATTGGTGCTCTCTTGGACAGATTTCAAAGCAGCAAATTAAATCTTGCCTGCCTTTACTCCTCCTGTACTTTTCATTTAGTGAGTTGTGCATTGCCCTGTTTTATCAGCACTGACTCAGCAAAATTCTATGGAGGGGGATCCCCTGGGGGTTGCCGCTGTTTTCTGTGGTAGGAAGAGTGGTCTACAGCCAGCCCCACTCAAACATGGGAGTGAGCATGGAGTTCTTCAAGCTACTGATGCCAGGCATGCTGTACTTTCCCATTGAACTTCTTCCCACCAAGTCCTTGCTCCACTTTTCCCAGCTACTGACTGTGTACAGGCTTGGCATATCACAGCACACGCTGTCTGGCATCACCCAAGCTGGGTGGGCAGTATTTGTTAGGATGTATCCCTGGGCATTGAATGCTCCTTAGCTCTCTAGCTGACTGACCAGCACCACTGGGAGCTGGGAGCTTCCAGTCCTTTGGCTGGCTGGTTGCCTAATTAGGAGGCAGAGTTTCTCTGCTTAAGAGTCTGCTTGCCTGGTTGTGAAGCATCAATACCCTGTGTCCTCACAGCAGGAAAGGTCCAAGTATCACAGGCATCTCGTGTGCACTGCTCTGCTAGCACAGTTTGCTGGTGAGCTGTGTTCTGCTTGGATGGTTTGCCTCTTATATGCCCTTTGATTTCAGAAAGATTTTAGAACCTTCAGAAAATGTGGAAATGCATAATGTCAATATTATTTTACTTAGTATGCAGTTATACTTTTATTCATTGTAAAAAATGTGCATATGGAGCATAAAGTGCTGAGAGAGGCTAGATTTAGATGCATAGGCTTTAAAGCCAGATAATTCCATGTGAAAGAGGAATACATTTTATGTTTTAAACTAAAAGAGGGTAGATTTAGATTGGGCAAAGGAAAGACATTTTTGTGATGGGGATGATGAGGCACAAGAATGGATTATCCTGACAGTGTGGATGCCCCATCCATCCAAAGCCAGGTTGTGTGGGACTTCAAGCAATCTTGTCAAGTGGAAAGATGTCTCTTCTTATGGTAGGGTTGTGGGACTAGGTGATCTTTAAACATCCAACACAAACCCTTCTGTGATTCTACATGTGTGTGCATAGGAGACCAAATCATGGTGTAAGTACAGGTGTCTATGTGGTCCTATTTTTCTGATACATAAAGTCAACACTGGATGTAAGGAAGTCAAATAGGCTGATTTATTTTTTCAATGTGGCATTTAAACAACATGATTCTAATAAAATGGTGTCTGACAAACAAAGCAGTGGTTCAACAGAAATCCTCATTGGTTCTATGTCATGTTATTCCTGTCTTATGTAGTCCATTGATGTCTGATTCCTGGAAAGCAAAAAACACGCACACAGAAATTGGGGAGAAAGAAGGTAATCATTGCAGGGGCTCTGCCAAAAGTTTTTGCTCTGTGTATCCAATTTTATATTCTTCATATCTATATTATGTTATTGAAGTCTGATTCCAGGCTGCCTTGCAGATCATTTGCATCTCTGCACTGTGATATAAAAGGCTTCCTCATTGACTGGGTAGCTTTTATATCTTCTCAGCACTCATGTTTCTCTGACATACATATCTATGCAAAATACAAGGCTTTGGAGGATCTGGCCCTTGTAGTTCATGCTTCATTGCCACAAGGTAAGTCAAAACAGTACCCACACAAAATGTGGGAATGGGGAGTCACGGGGAGCATTCAGCATCCTCCTGCCTGGCATCTGAAATTACTGAAGGCCAGACTAGTCCCGGGCAGAACAAGTCAGAGTAGTCCCCAGCTCTGCTTCCCTGCGAGCCACTTGCCAGACAAGATCACTCTAGTTCAGCTCAGGAGGCTTGTCCCGTGCCCCAGCTTGCGTTCAGTGGGGGAATGGTGGCGCTGATGGAGGAGTGCCAGGCTTAGCTGCCAGCTGGCTGCCGGAGGCGGCTTGGGATGAATGCTGCTTCCCATGGGTAGTGTGAGCTCTGCCCCACACGGCTGTGCACAGGAGAAGCTGGTAGCAGCTGAGGATCTGGTCCTTCAAGTTAAAGGGATATGGAATATGCATGAAGCATAAGGTGACATTTTGAGCGTCTCAGATCAGAGCATGGACGTTACTGAATTTAAAATGTAACTGCAATTTCCTGACTAATGCCAAGTGACTTTTATATTCATGCAGTGATTGTTCTTTGCTCTTTAAATAGCCCATTTGGCCCAAAGGTGCAGGTGATCTCTTCATGATAATGAAGGTGTGTTATCCAGCATGGTACAGCTGAGGCTGTTGGTTGGTGCAAGGGCCACCTATGATCAGCTGTCCTTTTTTGGTTCTCAACTTATATCACACTTTTGTAGACTGCTTGAGATTTGCTTGTACAAGAAAAGAGACAGGAAAATAAAAAAGAAAAGAGATGCACTGGATGTTCAATGTTGTTGTCTTTTACTTCCTGTGGCTAAGCTGTATTATTTGCTGTGTTGTCTCCAAGTTTTTGAGTCCTTTCAGATAATGTGGACAGTTAAATTGCTTCAGTAGCCTTATACCTGTGTAGAGAGTCTGCCTGATTCTTAACATCCAGGGCTTCTGTGGTGAAGTGCACAGGATACTGTAAATAAGGTATTCAACAAGAACGAGATAACAAAATGAACTCACATGTTTACTATTCATTCAAAATAAAAAAATCCTTGCATGTAGTAACAGCCACGGAAATCACAGGCAGGCTTTCCAACAGAGTAAGAGCATCCCTAGTCTGGGCATTTCTTGCACTTAGGGTGAAGGTTTAGAGGATGGAGCTAGAGCTGTAGCCACCACAGAGAAAGAACAATATCTAGGGGAAAGGAAGGAACTAGGAAAGAGAGTTCTGTTCCTGGGTGGGTGCCCCTCTATGACCTTTCCCCAACAGGTTTAGGTTCTGCTGCTGTGTGGACCCTGACCCCTGAGTCCACATGGGCAGCAGCTGCAGCATGCACCATCACTTCCCAAGGCTTTAGCAGAGGCAAAATGGATGGGGACTGGAACAGTTTCTCTGTTCCCAGGAGCTTGTTGCTTTAGGCTCCTGCCTGCTTTGCCTATGAGCTGTCTGTAATGTCACCATTTAGCTTTGGTTCTGCTAAGCACAAAAAAGGTTAGATGAGAGGCTGAAGTAATTACGGGACTGAATTGTTAAGGCATAGGAATTTGTGGTAGTGATGCTGAGGCCCCAGTCAGGAAGAGCATTTTAAGTGACATACCTGCTAATTTGCCTGAAACTAGCTTGCATATTAAAAAAGAAAAAAAAAGAAAAAAAAAAAAAAAAAAAAAAAAAGAAAAAAAAAATTACCACTGCCTGCAATGAAACCCAACTCAGCAGTTCCTAGAAAGCTTGATTTGAAAGGAAGGCACATTTGACATCCAGATGAGAGAGGTACAGAGGAGTCTCAACAGGTAATATTTTGCTGTAACTCCTGGAATTTGTGTGCCTTTGTCATACCTCTTTGGCACAGATCCTGCCAGCCATCTGTGCTTTAAAGGCTGTATAGGGCCTGTAAACTGCGTAAACTGTAGTTACACTTGCAGCTGCTCCCCTTTCCCCATATTTTTATCAATCTCTTAGCTGTGCACAATCTGGTGTGTGACCAGGAAAGCTGCAATGAATACCTTACTCATCCTTACTCTGTTACCAACACAGGAGCCTTCAACTAGTAGGTACTGATGCAGTAAAAATAATAATAGCAATGAGTAGTATGATCAGCCATGGGTTTAATAGGTGGGAATAGGGTGTGTATGTTTAGAAAGAGCAGGGAAAAAGAGGGGAAAGAAGTTTGAGGGCCTCTAGGTGATGATAGCCCAGAGATTGATGCCTCAACATTTCTAGTTAAAAGAGTTTGACAGAGAGATTCTGGCAGGTATTGTGTAATTTTATTTTAATATTTTTCCCTGCTATAAATAAGACCTGGTGTCTGATGGAATAATCACCAGAACTTGAGTAAACAACACGCCTGCCAGTGATAAGCTGTTTCTTCTGACAATTCGGTGTATATCTGGATATTGCATAATGTGGTACATTTGATGTTTGTGCAATTCTGTTCTCCTTCTGGTTATTTTTACATGCATCTCCCTCTCTTTTTCTCTCCTGTGTACAGATGTTCGTATTCACCCCATGGAGCCTATGCCCAAAGCAAACTTGCCCTTGTGTTATTTACCTATCGACTACAGCATCTTCTGACTGCAAATGGAAGCCATGTGACTGCTAATGTAGTAGACCCTGGAGTAGTGAATACTGAGCTCTACAAGCATGTCTTTTGGGTTGTGAAAGTGGTCAAATGGATGACAGCCTGGCTATTTTTCAAGGTATTCTGTTTTTAAAATCATTTTGTTGCTGTGCCCTTGCATTGTGAAAGCTGCAGCCAGCCTGGAGCTGAAGGTGTTTCAGAGTTTATAATAGTGTATGGTATTTATTGCATTTCTCTGTGCTGATGAGATGTACAAAATCAATAAAGACAGGCTTTCCAGCAAACAAACATTTGTTTTAAATGGAGGGAGCAAGCTGTCACAGTAGGGAAAGGCAGTAGGAAAAAGCCTTTCACAGTCTGTGCCTGTGCACTGGTTATCTCTGCCCTGATCTATCCACGTGCTTCTGTGCGTGCATGGGGGCAGAACATCATCCTAACATGGAGCCAGAATATGCAAAGTGTTCCTCAGAAATGACTTGTACATTCTCTTAAAGAGGAGCAGACATGATCTGGCATGGTCTACATGTACACAACATGTTATAGAGAGGAGGGCAAATGGAAGAAGAAAACACTGTACAAAAGTGGCGGTGGGAGGTGGCTGTGCTCCAAGATGTGGGGTCCAGACACACGTGCTCAGGGAGGTGGGACAGTTTTTAATTAGCTCTACATTCTAACACATACCTGTAATGGTATTTGATTTTTTATTAGCCAATCCTGGTCTGCACTAGGAAACAAAAAGTTGTTTAATAAAACTGATCCAGAAATGGGCAGACTCAGTTCTGGGTAATGTTTTGTAGGGGTGTAAGTAGATTAAGCTGAAATCAGTTTAGCTGTGTAGGTGCAATCTCCTCATGCACACAGGCCTTTGAAGGGCTTGTGCTGAGAAAGTGTACTGCTTATAGCTCTTTCAGAAAGCAGTTTTGGATTAAGTAAATGGAACCTGATTCCATTAGAGAAAATTAAATGTCCTAATTAAAATGAAGTATTTTACATCAAGGAGCATGTTCCACAAAGCAAATTAATTTTAAACTTTGATATGGAAATATCAGTTGCTTTCATTTTAGAAATGAACTGGAGGCTGGAAGAGTAACTATAAAATAAGATGCAAACAAATAAACCCATATTTTAAAAAATAGTATCTTCTGAGTGCACCTTGAATATTGCAATAAAATTGTAATAAGAATGCTTATAATCAGTAATGCATTCTTAAAGAAGCAGACTGCAGCTTTGCCAAACCATGTACATTAAACTTGTTTTGCCTCTTGTGATTGCCATTTTAAATATCAGTCTTGGGTGGCGGTGTTTTTTCATTGGACTTACTTCACCTTTCTAATATAAAAGTTTCATGTAGATTTTTAGGTTGTGCTTAGAATTTCTTCTGAAGAGACAAAATTCTGACCAAATTCTTGCATCAGAGAGTGAGTTTCAAGTCTCTTGTTGTTTACAGCAGTCAATCCCACCCAGTTTTATTGATGTGCCCAGGAGACACTTGTATTGTACAGGTGATGTTTAGACACTGAATTGGATGTCATTGAACATTGAAAATGATTTATCACAAGAGGGATTCCCATTCTTACAACCCAAAAAGTCCTGCCACTGATAGCTCCTGATCACTTCCTTCTTCTTTAGATGACACACTGCTCAAAAGAAATTCTGCCTTGAAATAGGTGACAGACAGACATACTGGTCTGTATGGAAGAGTGATGCCTGTACTGCCTGAAAAGCAAAGGTATCAATTGCTTTCTGAGTCAGAATAACCTCAGGTTTGGATATCTGAATGCTTCAGTTATCAAGGTTGAGATTTTCACATTTTTGTCTAACACTCAATGCATTTTTCCCAAAATTTTTCCAGAGGAGAGGGAAATTCTTTCTTTCTCACTTCCCATCCTCCCTTAGACCTCTGAGTTACAGCTCCAACTTCTACTCTGCTTATTGCTTAGGGTATATCTATGTGTTCAGGAGCACTTCATCCCAGAGGCTCTCTCTGTTTGGCATCATCAGGAGATGTTTAGCTCCACAGCAAGCTCACATTGAAAGCCTGCCTGGTAATTCTAATAGTGCTCTACTGAGGGCTGCAGTATTCAGCATTCAAGCCTATGTGAGTCTTGTGTTGGTCTCTTGCATTAGGGTAAATTTCCCACAAGAAAAGTAAGAAAGCAAGTACGAGAAAAGTCAGTTGTCTGGTAATATTAGCTGATAGTTGCTAGTATGGATTTTTTCTCCCCTGGAATTTTGTTCCCAAGCACTTGTATGAAACTTCCTTCTAGGATTATGGCAGTAATGCAGTGAAAATGAAGTGATAGCTCTCTAATCATACTGGCTTAACTAACTATTGTTAACCCTTGCTCCAGAGTGGGTTCTAAACATGTGCTGGCAATTGCTTCACTCACTGCAAAGTGGCACTGTTAAGAGCCAGCACAGCCCAGAGAGCTTTAGTGAGGAAATGCATCACATCACATTCCCTCAGGAGAGAAGTCTGCCAGCATCTTGTTTGACTTAATTCCAAAATAAAAAGGGCAGAGCCCCCACTACTTTTCAATGCATTTCTGCCAGCACTGGTTCCAGTTATGTTAAAATCAAATACCACTTAGGGATTGCAGCCTGGCCCCCACCTTCGCTGGGCTGCTTGTGTTTGAGGCAGCTCAGTGTGGCAGACAAGGCTGTCTGCCTTGGAGCTGCCTCAAGATATTTAGGTACTTAAACAAATCGACCTACAGTCTTGTAAATAGGCCATGATACGTATGCATAATTTACTCAAAGTATTAACAGCTTGATTTTCTTAAAACTGCAAAACATCATCTAAACTTTATACATGGCTCAGAAAAGTCTTGGCCAAATCAGTTTGGTGTTTTTCCCCCCACAAGTTGAAGTGAGAGACATTCTTGTAGAAATAAGATAGGCCAAACTAAGGGTTCTTGTGACAGTCATAAAATTTCTGAAATTGATGCCTGCCCTTTAGAAGTGATGATTTCATTCTTTCTCAGCTGGATTCTTTCTCAGAAAAGTTATTGTCTGCTCTGGTACTCTAAATTTGCACTTTGCAAATGTTTTTGCTGTATTTTTCATAAACATGGACTGCACCTCTCACAAAAGAGAGAAATTATGTTTATTCCTCAAAAAAAAAAAAAAATCTATCCCTAGGACTTCTCTGTAAATAAAGCCTGATGAGATGACACAGTCCTCTGCAGAATGCAGTGAAGTATGTTATCCCTTAGTAATTTTTAGCATAAATTCATCTTGTTTTTGAAGAGATAAAGTCCAAACTAGTAAACACTAACTAATTAATGAGATAATAATAACCTAAAAAGTCATTTATTGAGCCTCAAATTGCAATTTAGCTAAGTGTGCAACACAACAGCTTTAGCACTGGGTACCATGCAAGCTGAAAACCAGGAAGTACCATTTCCCTCCCATGTATTTCTGCATCTGCAGTAGATACTGAATATTCATTCTTAAGCCAGATGGTCTCTGCTTGTGATACAATTAAAATGCCTTAGAGCAAAACAAAGAAGTTGACTCTCATTTATGTCTGATAACAGGGACTTCCTGTCATTAATGTCCGATAACCGTTCTGCTTCATATGACTTCATTATGGCATCAAAGTAGAGACATCTGACAGATAGCAGTGTTGTAAAGTTCCCCAAAACCTTGTTTATGACAAGCTTGGTGAACATGTCATTACCAGATACAGAGTATTTGGTCCTTTCAGCCGGCTCAGATTGGTATTTAGGAAGCCATTGTGGAAGGAAGGCTTTGCATCAGATCCTGTCTCAGCTGTCATTTCCAAAGACATAGTGCCACATAAGTGATTATTGACTGACAAACTGAAAAGGAGTAGGATTAGTGACCCTGCCAGCATGTAAAAATGAAGGGAAAGGCTTCAGGAGCACAGGCTAGATAGACATCAGCCAATATAAACCAATTCGTTTCCTTCAACTTGTCAAAATAGGCTTAACATTAGTGTAATTTTCCTATAACATTTTTTTAAAAAATGCATCCAGTCTGTAAGCAAATCTAGAAAACAAGATCTAAAGGACCTGGATTCATCATTCATGCCAGAGGACATAGTCATACAGGTCTTATTGCAGCATTTCTTATTCAAACTGTCCCTTTGGCACTGTGAATATAGTAAATTTATTTCATCCTACCCCCCAGGTGTCAGAAGACAAACACATCACCACACAATAACACCAGCTGTAGAGAATGAGAGTAATTAAATCCCACAGCTGAAAGCAGCAATTCATCAGCACCAACATCTTCTCTTCTGCATGAGAGTGTGTGGTCCTCACATAAAGCTAATCTGGGCTTTTCTCACAAAATGAAAACTTGCAGAAACGTATAATTTGCAGTTAAATTTTACAAAAGGTTTTTCTGGTTAAAAACACAGAGAAGAAAACCATCTACTTGAATCCAGGAACACTGGTCTTTTCAGTAGATACCATTTTTGTACCCATTGGTACAGGGATTTAAGCTTTCAGAGCCATAGGTGTGTTTTTTAAGTTTTTTATTTAAGTTTTTTATTATTTGTACAGCCATAGAATGATTCCAGGGGAAAAGATGGAGGGACTGGCATAAGGAGGCTAGTGAATAATTACTATTAAGATCCCAAATCCTGGTGATCTGGAGTTTTTTCTTGCATGTGAACCCCTGAACTTGGTTAAGTATCCAGGTCCTGCATGATATGGGGTATGTGGATGGAGCTTGCCTGCTTTATTTACTGTAACAGAGCCTTCTGAACGCAGAGCCCTGTGTGTCTGTTCAAAGTCAGATCACACCCCTCCAAGGTAGTCTGGCCCTCAGCACACACATAAATAGCATTGGACCCTGGTCTCCACTGTACCTGTGAGATCCCTGCATCTCAAGATATCACTATTTTTCTGCATGTTTTCTAAGATCTAGGTGGTTAAAATATTTATTTGAAGACACACATTGAGAGTTGTGGCAGGGTGTTTTGATGGCAGGAAAATGAAGGATTTGTGTTGCTTGCCTCAGCGTATGGCACACAAAGGAGTGTAAGGTTGCAGTATAAAATAGGTGGGATAATGTCACAGTGCATCACAGGGAGTCAAGGATGTTGAAGTTCTTGTTTATAACTTATTTGGAGCAGCTGCTGGTGTGATTTATCCCCAAACCACACCCAAGCTTCCTCTTGAAGGGTGCCAGTTGGAACAGGCTGAAACAGCCATGGAGCAAGCAGAAGATGATGTAGTGTGCACAGAGATACAGCTCATGTCCTGTCCTGCAGCTTTAGGTGTTTAATTAAAAGAAAAGAAGCATCCGTTTGTTTTTTTGTTGTTGGTTTTTTTGTGGTTTTTTTGTTTGTTTTTTTTTTTTTTTTTCTGACAGTGTGAAATGGGAAGATTGTCTTACATCTTTCAAAATTGTTTACAGGACAGGAAAACTGTCTCCATGTCTAATATTGCCTGCAGGATTCACCCTTTTTAGCCCAGGAAATGGTCTAAAGAAAAGCAGGTTAAAGCTACACTGTGCACTATGTGAAAACTCATGCTTGCCCTGTGTGAAATTGTTTTGGACTGGTAAGCAGCTGAAATGTCAGAAGCTATGTGTCTTACTGTGTAAGAAAGGGTTTATCCTTAACTATGGTGTGGTAGAGGATTGCTGATTTAACCTGACAGCCCAGGAAGATTATTTCACTTTTTGTGAAAGCATTTTAATTTGTATCCAAAAGAGGGAGAAAAATACTTTTCTCCATTGCTGTACTAGGGTGAGAGTAAGTAAACAGTTAAGAAATTGTGAAAATATATGAGCCTAACCAGGGTTAGCACATCAGCACCTATCATCCTGTAATCTATAACTGGTTTCATATTCAGAAACCACAGAGTTAGTTAGGAAAGACATTTTCCATCAATCAATCAATTGCAGTACTTTCTTAAGTATTTGATTAATAACTTTGTGTGGTAATCTATTCCCAGTCAGACTTGTTGAAAATGAAGAAAACACAAAAAAGGAGGATAATTTTGCTGTGGATCAAACACACATCAGGGACTCTGGATTGATTCAGTTTAAAAGAAGGTCTCCTTGATGCCTCTAATATAAAGGTCTCAAAAAAGAGGCTGAAAGATTGGGGAATTAGAGAATCTTGAAATTTCCACTAGACCATTAGCACAATCTTTTAAATTACAGGTTATAGTATCACACTACTGCAATTCCTCCTTGTGCATCAGAGAAGTACTAAGTCAAACACCATGTGCTTAAAATTCTGTTTTCTTCTGGTCAAGTAGTATAACACTACTTGGAAACTTGAACCCACTGGCAGCAGGATACAGAGTAGCCATTAATATTACTCATTGGTTTATCTCTCAGAGAAGGAAAAAAAGAGAGGAGACAACCCCAGCCCCAATGAAATGACCCATTCTGCAAGGGTAGGAGCAGGAGTTGCAGGCAGTTTCTGTCTTCCATGTGAATGAGTTGTAAAACAGAGGTAAGGAGAAAGACCTCTGGCTTCCCCTGGAAAATCCTCCAAATGAACTAATGGGTGAGCAGCAGTTTGGAATTAAAATCAGAAGATGCAGAGGAGTAGGTGGTGGGGAGTGCATATTCGGGTATATTATATATATATTCATATATTTGCATAATCATATACACACACACACACACACACACATATATATATGGTCTATTTAGATTCCTCATTGCTTTGCTATTTGTGAGTTATGCATCCCTAAGAAAAAAATGCTGATAAAATTTGTATTGCAGAGCCCCATCACCTAAAGACCTCACTCACTACAGAGAAAAATAATTTTAGGAGATTTCGGAGTTCTACAGGCCGTCCTTTCCCCCTTTATGAATATGACAGTCTGTACATTACCAGTAATTGAAGGAGACTGAAAAATCTTTCTGTGTGAAGTAAGGAAATTCTTCCTTGAGCAACACAGACACAATTTTTGGTGGTTTTCTTGAGTTTTCAAAGATTGACATGAAATGTCAGGTCCTACCAAGAAGCTGAAAACACCCCCTTTTCTAAGGTATCTATGCCTGAAAGTCACCTCTGACAGGTGTCCTGGTTCATAAATGTCTACAATATGAATGCCAACATCAGAGGTTTGATTTCCTCATGGTCACTGCTACTACAGGATCTGTCTTATCCTTCTTATCCTTATCCTTATAAATATCTACAGTTGGACAACTGAATTAAGTGCTTCAAGTGCCAGTTTATCCCTGTGAATGATAAAGGGGTCCTCTGGTGACTAGCTTAGCTGTAGATGTCTGTGCTGTATAAAGGTATAAAGCTGGTTAAGATTAATCCTTTCCAAAGGTACACAATGTTTATTTTTTAGTTTTTTGAAAAAACTAACTGAAGATGGTAGGATTTTAGATGTGCACAGGAGAGAGTAGAAATTGTAAAGGTTTGTTCTTAGATCTGGGGCACAAGTAATCTGCTCTCAAGCTGGTTTTGCAAATGGCAGCTCTCAGGTGTTAGACCATTTCCTGTGTAAGTGGGAAGTGTGCTTGTGGGCAGCTACAGATGAGGAAATCCCAGTTACATATGAAATGTATTTCTCATATATGTTTGTAATCTATTGTGTTCCTTCACTGCAGCAGCCCTGGGTGAGGAAATCCCAGTTACTTGTGAAATGTATTTCTCATAAGTGTTTACAATTCATGGTGTGCCTCCACAGTTTATCAGGCAGATATCACCATGCATTTACATGGGTAGTTATGTGTACTCCCTGTGTGTATTTATAATACCCTAATGTTTATAGCAAGAGAGAACCATGGGAAGCAAGCACCATCTACTATTTAAGGATGAACTGGAAACAGTAAATGTGTTTTTTTAATATAACAGGATCATCTGCCACCCAATTTGTGAACTATGAAAACTTTCAATTCAGAAGTCACAAGTAACTCTGGCTTTAGTAATGACAATGATGATTATGATTGCAAGCCCCAAACTTCTGTGTTGCATTTTAGAAAGGTTACTGATATACTACAAGATGTAGTTCGCTTAGTTCTTTTTCTTCTCATTATGTTCTGAGCTAAATACGTGGGGTTGGTGGATTTTAATAGGTAAACACAAGAGGGGACTTTGGTTTAGTGCCTCTAGTCCCCATTTTTTCTAGAAGGAACCTGATCCTAGATGTGGCACAAACATACCATTAATACAATCTCTGAAGAGCTAGTGGTTTGTGTACATTATTACGTATATTAACATTCTGTTTAAGTTTTGTCTGTGAGTCTCTTCAAGGCAAATGACTACATCTGTGTTGTGCCATCTCAGTGCTGGGGAAAAGGGAAGTAACCACAGGGGTTACATTGCCACAGACCAGGCACTCTGCAGGAAATACAGAACATATGCAGAAGAGGCTTTGGATGAAACCAGAGCAATGTGCAATAAAACAAGAATGAACTTGGACCACACACACGAGATGGGATTTATAGTAGTATTTATTTGGCCCCATCGTCCTGACCTACTTTTCTGTCACTGTAATAGGAAGGAGGTGCTCCTGCTGGTCTTAGGCTCAGGCATGGTCTGAAAAACTGAATTGCTCCCCATGTCTCTTAATTGCTCATCAAGTCTTGGAGCTAGCCACCACCAATTCACAAACTTAACTTACTCTCTTATCAATATTTTACCCAGTTAAGTATATCTGTGCCTGGCAGGGCTGTTTTTCCAGGGCTTTGGTGTGAGAGGCACTGTGAGCCCCAGCCCAGCCATGTCACATCCCTGCAACCAGCAGCAGTAATGCTGAGGCTGGCTTTGTCTCTGATTCAGTATTGTTGCCTGCCAAACTTGAGATGCAAAATTCAGTCTTCCACAGTCTGTCACTTGTCATATACTATCCTAACATGATTAAAAATGTAAAAAGAGAAAAGTTGTCTTGTTGTTTTTGGAGCTCAGAGTGTTGAAAATAAACTTATACAAGACTGAGAGTATATTTGGATGCCTCCCACCTGAAGTGCTGCATCCAGCTCTGGACTCCCCAGCACAGGAAGTGCATTGAGCTGTTGGAGTGAGTTCAGAGGAAGGACACCAAGAAGATTAAATGGATGGAGCATGTCTCCTACAAGGAAAGGCTAAGAGAATTAGGATAGTTCAGCCTGGAAAAGAGAAAACTTTGTGGTGACCTAACTGTGGCTTTCCAGTATCTGAAGCAAGCTCTACAAGACAGAGACTTTTTTTAGAAGGACATGTAGTGACAGGACAAGGGGAAATGGCTTCAAACTCAAATGAAAGAGTACATTTAGATTAGATATTTGGAAAAAAATTCTTTACTGTGAGGGTGGTGATGTGCTGGAACAGGTTTCCCAGAGAAGTTGTAGATGCCTCATCCCTGGAAGTGTTCAAGGCCAGGCTGAATGGCACTCTAAGCAACCTGGGATAGTGGAAAGTATCCCAGCCCATGGAATTTGTGTTGGAACTAAGTGATTTTTAAGATCCCTTCCAACCCAAACTGGTTTTTGATTCTAAAAATTATGTAGGACAGACACTATGGGGCAGTATACTTGTTTTCTTTCCTGTCAGGGCTGTACATTGTCCAGTTACAAAGGTTATTTTTATGACTGCCCAAGCTGTGAATGTAGCCTGGTAATTTTTCAGGGAGGAGTTTAGTTATCACAACTCTCATGCATCACAACCAGTAACAAGAACTTAGGTCCCTATTTTCCTTTGCACATGAAATGATGACTTCCATCATCATGAAGTTTGTGGTACTTCATCAGTGGCTTTATTCAAGTGTAGCTGAACCTGCTAAAGAAGTAAATAAGATCTGAACATTAAAGGTCCAAATCCTACTGCTTATTCTTCTACCAAGGATTATCTGATTTGATTTCATATCCTCTGCGTGGAGTACTGTTGTTTTGTAAAGCATGTAAGACATGTCTGATCCTGCTCCTTAGAGGTTCTTCTTGATCTGGGGCTGGCCTTTTATTTTTCTTGCCTGGTTTAGGTTTGTGGCACATGTGTCCTATTTTATATGCCTGTTATCTCGGGAAGTGGATTAAGGCTGGCACAGATACACTGAACCCTAATCGCTTTAGAGGGCCTGCAAATCTCCAGAGGTAGTAAGCACTTCAAATGTTTATATTACTATGTTCAGCTGATGTTGCTTGAAATCCATTCCATAAGATCTGGAAGACAGGAAGCAGGGCATTTTGCATAGTTTTTTTTGTTTTTTTTTTTTAATTACCCTCTTAATATTATTTTATATACACCTAATGCTCAGTTTTCACTTTTGTGGGTTTTTTTCTCCTCATTGTAAGGCAAGCCTCAAGCACTATTTTAACTGCAAAATATATCCATAACCCAATATCTTGGCTGTACAACTTCTCCCATGAAAATTTCGACCCACTTGTTTTAGTTCTAGGTTAAAGGCAGGTGTCATTGCTGGTGTCATTATTTCCAGCTTTTTGAAAAAGTGATAAAATATGAAATGTGTTTGTGCTCAGGTACTTGGATTTTTCATCTCCAGGTCACTACACAGTGGTTTACTCAGAGGAGCCAAGGGAATTATAAAGTACCTCCAGTGCTCGGAAGCAGCTCTTGTACGTTTGATGTACAATCTGTCACACGCTCTCCTGGTTGGAAAGAAAGAATTTTCAGTATTAGAGTCATTAGGCTTTGTAGATATGAGCAGGTGCCATCCTGGTCAAGGTTGGAAGCAGTGCTGTCACTCTTGCCATAAAGACAGCACACCTTTTGTGAGCTGGTTTCGTATTCACTCTGTAGAAGCTCTGGGCAATTGTTTTTCCTTCTTTTTATTGTCAATTTATATCATGATATCTAGCAGTAGTCTGATCAAATAGAAGTAAGAATGCTTTTAAGGAAACAGTGTACTCAAGACAAGAATGAATTAAAGTGAAGTGACTGGAAATGTATTTACTTTGAGAAACTGAGAAAGAAATAAGAAAGAAAGAAGAAACTTATTTCTAATCTTTGGAGTCATACTCTGGGAATGGCTTCCACAATGTGGCAGCTATAAAAACAGTGTTGTTTCTATGATGGAGTTTAAACAGGTTTTGGAGAAGAAGATCAGCTGATAGGTTATCTGCAAAATTAGATCAGAGATGTCCCAAGACGGATTGTTGCTTCTGAATTCTTTTTGTATTTAGAATCCTTTTTTTTTGCCCCGGGTTTACTTGGTTTGTTCCCATGCTGAAAAGAAAAAAGGAATCCAGTATAAGAGTACAAAAGTGAAGATTTTCCAATGAATGTCCATTTTGATTTTGAACTTGTTGAGTACCTAGAAAATTCTTCTTTAGGAAAACCTTTGGTGAAGATGTGCACTTTCTTGCACTTACCTCCATCCTTGCCTTTCTTGAGAGTAGTTCTTCCAGTTTGCTGATGAGCTGTGTTGAACTGTCCAACAGGCTAGTCCTTGCTTTTGGTTACAGGAGAAAAAAGGGAAGATGACAGCTATGGATCTGGCTGAAGAGCCTTCAGTGAAAATGAGATCTTTCATTGACCTGGTCAAAATACCTGTGCATGCTCTTAAAAAAAAAGGTATCCAAGATAAATTGCAAATGGAGCTGTAGAGATAACTGACAGAGCAATGTGGTTGATCTCTGACCTGTGTTACAGCAGGGCTTTTCACAATTTGATCAATGCTCAAGAACCCCTCAGCACAGAGGCTGGGCAACCATGGGCCACAGTGTGACCCCTGCATGAGAGACCACGGCCACCCCTGTTTCCAAAGACAGCTCAAGGCCATTGTCTGAGGCCTTCCCAAATGCCTGGTTTGCATCTAAAGTACCTTCAAGATGACTAATGTTGGACAGCCTTGTAGTCCTGCTGGAAGTCAGCTGAGGAGTTGAATCCAAATGAGTCTCCAGAGCAGACTATCGGGAGGTTGAAAGGCAAAGATTTCCATTTCTAAAATGTCCAGAACAGAGTTTGTTCAGGATTTTTTCTAAGGGAAGGGAAGTTATTACATTCCTCTTTTGTGATGTCAGCTCTCCTTGACCTGCATTGGTGTTTTCACTTCTACCTGTAATATTTTTCTTATGGAGAAATTATACTACAAGTTTTAAAATCTAAAAAAAAAAAAAGTTTTTTCCCTTTTTTTGGGTTTGTTTTCAGATTTTGTGGCCTTTTTAATTTAAGCTATGATGTGATATTATAGGGAGGTCAAAGCTGAGTGCTTGATCTTTCTTGGGTGGGTCTTTCAAATCAGAGCAATAGACTTGCTGCAGATTACTTGCCATGGATCTGCTATGAGAGCTAAAATGTGTCAGTGCTCCAAATGACTGAGTAGAAGTTTGCCTCCTGATATGAATGACTGTCTAGATTTCAAAATAAATCCTTTGGATTATACAGAAAATTTGAACTGTCAAGAACTAACCAGTGTGGTGAACTGAAACATAGGTCTCAAGACACCTGCAATTTAGCTGTATTTCAGTAATCTCTCATTCACCTTTCATTGCTGTCAGCAGCCTCTAGCATTTCTGTTATATTTATGGTGGAAATCTCTGTCAATGAATCATGTCAGTGAGATGCATGTGTCTTTTCCACTTCAAGAAATTATTAAACACTCCACAGTTTCTGTGGTAAACACCACATTGCTGGGTCATTTGTACTACCAGGTATTTCTTCATGTAAGCATCTTTCTTGCATAAAAAAATCTTTATTTTTATGTGTGGTAGATGGAAGGTGTTTTTGTTAAGCAAGTGCATATAATTTTATTTCCTGTTTTTACCTGTTTTGATTATCAACTTGTATTTCTGTAAAAATTTGGATGACAGTAGGTATTTACTAACAGAATTTTGCAAGTATTAATATGGCTACTTAGTGCCTTTGACACAGAAATATGGATTTCCAAAATTTCCTACAATTCAGAAAACTGGAGTACCTGTCATGTTTTGGAGTCCCTTTGTTTAAATTTGTAGAGATTAGATAATTTTCATGTTAAAATATTACTTACTTTCAAGTAGAGAAGTCTTTAATATACAAAATTATATTAATAAAATGTAATTTCCTTTTTAAACATATACTAACCAAAAATGTAACCTACAGTAGGTTTACAAGTTAAACAGATATTAAGTAGTTTTCAGTAATATTTTTCCACTCCTAACCTTACTCATCTGCAGTACACCTAAGAATTTTTAGGAAGGATAGATAAATATCCCTAACAAAATGCAAAGCGATGAATATTTTGGGAGACTGCAAGATCCTTTTAATTTGATCTGCTGTTTGTTATTGTCACTGTAGATTATGGATGAGGACATCTGCAATTGTCCTCCAGTTAATATACTTTTTAATTAAAAGAAAGGGCAGGGCTACAGAGAAGGTGGCAAGTGGTCAGTTAACCTCCATTGGAAATGCTTAAAACACCTCTTCAGTGGGGCTTCTTAATGATGAAATATGTAGGGCTGGCTTTTCTGACAACTCGTGGAATGAGATCGATGATTGTAACCTTTTCTCTAAATTAAACTGGAAAACCAGGAGCCAGCAGGGCTGTATGCTCAGAGCTTTGGACGAGCAGAAGAACAGCTCCCTTCCTGCTCATCACCCCATAAATACATATTTAATGTTTATTTTTAAGTTATGTGAATATATTCTGGGCTGTGTTCTCATCTCCATTTCATTGAGCCTACTTCATCGTTTATAGTTTTGAAATAGTTATATTTGTACTTATTTAATGTAGCAGCAGTTAGCTCCAGCCAGAGTACTGTCTAGATTTTATTTCCTTTCCAACACAAAAGTAAGATTTACGAGATTGAGCAGCTCTCCACTACTTGCAAATGAGGTACATGCTGAGACAATTTTCAATCTTATTTTATGATTTCTCCCACTTGCTTAAATAAAAGGAAAAAAAATACCGTGAGCGAGCTCTTTAGAAATGAGCTTATATTTTCAGAGAAGGAGTTAAAGAGCATGCTTGGCTCAGGTATCTATTTTCCATTAGACAAACATGTTCTGTAAAGATGTGTTACTTAGTGCTGTTTTCTCTCTGAATTTCGCTTTGTGTTTATGTTTGTTGTTTGGTGTGCTTTTGTTCTGCTGTGGTCATCTGAAAATATTTGTAAATTCTTCATAATATTAATTTAGACTAGGAGAGAAGTCTTTCTGATTTTTCAAGAGCCAAATGCTTTTCCTCATTTTATTACATTAGTAATTAAAAATGAGTGCTGTTTTCTTATGCAGAACTGTAGCAAGACACCCAAATAGTTTCTAGTCACCGCTGGGCAATTTATTCTTTTGAAAATCTGTCCCTCCTATCAGGTGCTGCTGGTAACTGTTGTCAGATGTTCGAGTAGCTGTGCTGTGATGGTAGGCATGATGTTGTTTCAATTCATTTTCTGAGCAACGACCAGATGTTTGTTCTGGGATAAACAGAACTGATTTGCAGTTAAAACCTCAAGTAAAGGAGTATCATATCAGGCTGTAAACCAGCCATGTCTCAAGCCCCATTTGAATCAAAAATAAAGATGTGAGAGCCAGTGGTAATCATCTTCTTCACTGCTCTGTACATCTCGGATATTTGTTTATGCAAGTGAAGGACAGATATGTTGTTCACTCCCCTGTGTTAACAAATGAGAATTCAGATTTTTACCTTGGACTGTTTCATGATTTTCCTGTGCTCTACATAGAGATAACAATAAAAGCAAGGCAAATTGCTATATTTAGAGAATTAGGCCAATAGAAATTCATTGGTTCCCTGTAGGAGCCAGTGATAAATCTGTCTGCTTGGTACACTTCAGTAAGCCCTGAGGCACACCACCTCCAGCTCCGGCCACCTCATGTCCTCCCACTTGCTCTCTCTTGCAGTAAACCATTGCAGGCAGAAAAAGCAATGGGGAAGACTTAAAAAAAGATGAATTCTAGCAGAGTTATACTGGATCTTTAAGAGGTTAGTTCTTGATCATTCTGTGACAAAAAATGTCTTATGCAAGAAGGAGCTTTGCATGGAATCCCATGGCTACAGTGCTCCAGTAGTAGTCATGCCACTGCTAGTAGTTGGACTTATCCATCAGAAGTCTAGCTTTTACATTTTATTCTAGTTGTCATCAATATATTCACACTAACCTTTTATATATTCACAGTATAACAGGCAGGAAAAATTACACTGGGACTAAGGAACAAAGACAAATATTGCTGAGATAATTTTAAATAACGTGCAGATCTCCAGTGGACATTGATTCATGTGCTTCATGATGTCAATAATTGTTTGTGAATTGCAGTCATTTTTTTCCTCTGAACAGAGCATTACTCCTGAAATAGAGTCATTACCTATTGATTAGCTCTGTAGCTATTTTCATGCATCAGTAGCGCCAGTAAAAAAATGAGTAACATTTATTTTACACCAATGTGTAAGATCTTTACATTGTTCATCAACAAGTGAAAGAAGTCTTTAATTTTTTTTTTTTTTTTTTTTTTTTTTTATTTGCAGAGACCACATCGACATTTTCAGTAGTCATAAGTCTCAGGATAAATGGGAAAAGTCTAAAGGGGTCATTTGGGCTTTTAGAGGGTTTTTTTAATCAGAGCATTGTAAATGTTTGGCTGTATCAGGACAAGAGTGCAATAACAAGGACGGACATATTTGTCACTGTTTAGTGCTAATGTAATTTCCAATTTTCCCTACTGTATGTCTTTCCATTTAATCTCAATTGTTGGTAATGTGCTACTTTTTGATTAAATGATGAGAGCTGAAATTCACCAAGGAGATAATAATTAAAACTATTTGTTTCACAGACTGTCAGCAGCTATTAGGGAAATTAAATGTATTTTTCCCTGAACCATGTTATATACTTTGCAAAGTTCACAATCAGTTGAAGTCATCTTTTATTGAACACAGATTTAAAAGCAAAGGTCAGTTATGTTCTGGACGCTAAGGAGTTTATGCAATTGATAAAACCCAACCATTTAGATTATTTTTATATAAAATTGCGCTGCTTGGAAACCCTTGCTTTTTGACTGTGGCACGCTTGTAGCCACATCACCTCAGCAGATTTGCAGAGTAAAGGGGGCTTTGCAGCTTGTTCCCCCAGCTGCAGGAGCGTCCCCTGCCCTGGCAAGGGCCAAGCAGCAGTAGGGATTGTGACTGGTGCTGGTGGCCGGCGACTGACCTCGCTTGCGATCCTTTACTGCAGCCCCACATGTCCAGCAGTGCAACATCCTGTCACACCACTCTTTTGCTTCAAAGAGGAGCCTTGTTTTCTGACCTGCTCTAGGGGTTAGGTACGACTTGTGGACCCACCGTTTCTCCTATATTGTTAGATTTGGCTGGGTCAATGTATTGACCAGGTTTCACCTAGTATTTTCCTCTCCTTTTTCTACTACAAAAAGGCTTGTGCTCACTCCTTTGTTTGCACCACAGATTGTAAATACCATCTACCCCAAGAGCTCATGCTTTAAAGTCTGCTTTTTACCCCTTTTTTTGTTTCTGAAGGGGCTCAGTGACGTGGTTGGATGATCTGAGGAGGGCAAGTGTTGGTGCTGCACTGGGACAGCCTCCTACCCTGAGCCCGTTTCTCCTCCACATGGCATATGGGCTGCAGGAAGGGATCTGAGCCAGTGGGGGAAGTGGCACACGGATGCAGCAGCCACACTCAGTGAGCTTGCGGTGAGGGTCTGGCAAGAGGCATTTGGGAATTCATAAAGAAAAGGGAATGAAAAAGCACTGGGACTGTCAGTGAGGTTGTTTTGGGGCACAATGAAAAGGCAGGTGGAGAAATGGATGGAAGTTTTGTCTGCAGACATGCTTTGCATACCACATAGAGAAACAAGACCTAATCTTGATTGGAACAATTCAATTCCACTGTGAAGTACATGTTAAATAACAATAGGCGGGTGCAGAGCTCTGCAGACTTGCAGGTGAAGAGCAGAATTTTAAGCGAGCGGCTGTGCGGGCAGGAGAGGCAGAGGGGAGGGCTGGGATAGCAGCCAGCGCTGGTGTTCGAGCTCTGCTCAGACCTCAGCCTGTGCTTTCATGAGTTAAAAGCAGTTGCTTAAACCTTAGCACAGTTCTGCATTAATTCAGCTGGAATTTTTCCTGGGAAGCAGAATTTAATCATCTGGAGCTTTGCTGCTTGCAGTGTATCACCTCAAGTGAGCAAGTGAGGGGGGCTAAGGGGGGCTCATTGATTGAACTATCAGGGCCAAAGGATGTGTGTAGCAAAATGACACTACCAAAGAGCATAGTTCAGTATTGAGCTTCCTAAATAAAGTAAATTATTTCAGCACCAGATGAATCAGTAAAATGTATTCATCAAACCACAAAACCACACAGTATTTGTTTCCCATCCTAAACAACTGCTCTAACCTTTATGTCAAAAAGCCACTGCAATTCCAGTGCAACAGGAACTCTCCTGGGGAGCTTAATGAAAAGAAAAGGGTAATTCTCGTTGTTTTATCTTGTCTATCAATAGTTCTGCAAGAGCAAGCCTCTGGGCCGTGGCTACCTAAGCCCTGAATTAGTCCAGTATCAAAACCCCAGTCAGAAACTCTGCAGAGACAGGAGCTACCTGAAGATGAAATAAAAGGAATAAGAAAACTTTCAGGAAGATTGCTGAGATTTTTAACATTCATGCCTCACAACTCCTTTTTTGTTTGTTTGGTCTTTTTGGTTTGTTTTTTTTCTTCTTTTTTTTTTAGTAGTTTACTGCGGAAATATGTTTGGTGTGAAAGGGATTAAATGGTTTTCTTCTTTCCAGTTTTTCATTGTCCTGTTTCAGTCAATGAGATCTGAGCATTCACTATGGATCTTATTTTTTGAATTTGAACCGATTCTTCTTCCAACAAAAGCCAGGACAGTCAGTGTAGTCATTCGTACAGGAATGGTGTACGTTGTGTCACCTGTACAATGTGACACCTCTGCTGTGACTTCTGTCATCCAGAAAAGGAAACAAGAACATGGCAATGACTACATCTGTCACCAAATCCAATCCTTGCTTTTGAAGTGGATACACAATTTTTTTTTTCCTCCATCTGCTAACTTAATGAAGGTTTACAAAAAACCCTTAGAAATAACCCTAGGTATTAAATTTGACAACTTCTGTGGATAGTAGATCTGGGTCTTTTTACTTACCAGTAGTTAAAAATTTTATGTACATGCCATTTCATGCTTTCCTTTATCTGTTTCACTGGCAAGACCTGACACTTGTTTTTTCCTTTAGAGCCCCTGCAAATAAATAGCTATATCACCTCTCTATAGGCTTATACCTCCCTCTGCATTATGAGTACTAGCCTGCCCTTCTTTCAGAACATTTAGCTGATTAAATGTGATGACCTTAAACTCTTGAGTAATTGTTTTTGAGATGAAAGCTTTTTCGCTTCCGTTTCAAACCTTGGGAGTTGTGTGTGACTGAGGGTCTGAGGGTTTTCTGTCTGTCTAGTGAGTTCTGCAGTTAAAAGATATGATGCCTCAAAATCTTTTCTGCCATAGTATTAGACAACTAATCTCATTGAAATCAATGGCACTCTTTGCCTGTCTAAGGTCATACATGTTTGGATTTCTTCTGAATTTAAGCCATCAATAGATTCCTTTGCAGATAGTGAAGAGCCCTGGGGTCATTTGATTTAAACAAAAGGATTTAAGTTACAGAGCTTAAATTCACTTTCAGTCTACACAACAAAAAACTTGATTTGAATAATCAGATTCAGCCATCCTTTCCGTTTTCATTTTTAGTTATTTTGTTAAAAACAAGATTCTGGTGGGTTAATAAGCATTCAGATATGTCAATTTGCAACTGAATGTAGCATTTGCCTTTAAACTTAGAAATTCTCTTGGGTAACAAAGGATAAGCTATATAGACAGCCCCATAATAGTGTAGTTTCAGAATCTACCAGTTATTTCATGACTTTAGCAATCTGATAGCATTGTGATAGAAGATGGGAAATGGTAGTTCTGTTTAAAAGATGACTTTTTAATTATTTATTTTTACAAGCTGCTTCCTGATAAAATAGAGTTTAATTAAAATGAAGAGAACTGTAATTTTTCAAGGGTTTTATTACTTAAACAGAAAAGCCCTGAATTTATTGGGAAAAATCAAGGATCTAAAATCTGTAATTAGTTATTTGAACTAACTAACTATCTGTTAAAAAGATATGATTAAAAAATCTGAGTCACTCTTGCCTAATTCTAGTCTTCCACTAAAATAACTATAGAAAATAAGTCTGGTCTGCTTGTTTTCCATCTTTATGCTATGTCACTAGGAACAGATGTAAATTAACCCTCTTGTTTATATCTTTTTGGTTTATTATTCAAGATTAATTGATGAAACTGCCAGCCACTGGAATTATGTGAAACAAATTTCCAGAATAAGATTCCTTCCCTCCCTACCACCTTTATCTGTCTTCCAGTTTGGACTTTCTCCTCTCAGTCTGGGGAATTTTGTGAAGCTATAATTTAAGCAAAATAACATTATAAAAACCGGAAACTCAGAGCAGCTGGGACACGGACAGTGCTAAATGGTTGTTCTGGTTTGGGCTGAGATAGAATTAATTTTCTTCTTAGCAGCTGGTAAAGTTTTGGATTCAGTACGAGAACAATGCTGACAACAGACTGATGTTGTAGCTGTCACTAAGTGGGGCTTATGCTAAGCCAAGGACTTCTCAGTTTGCTGTGTTCTGCTTCTTCAGTGAGAAGATGCACAAGAAGCTATGAGGTAGCATGGCCAGGACATGCTGGCTCAAACTGGCCTAAGAGATATTCCATATCATATAACGTCATGCTCAGTGTATAAGCTGGAGAGAGTTGGCCAGGAGCCATTGATTGCTGCTCAGTCCGTGGGTAGTGAGCAGCTGTGGATTTTATAATTTTCTGACTCTCTTCCCCATCCCACTGGAGGATGGGAGGGGAGTAAGTGGCTTAATTGCCAGCTGGGATCGAGCTGCAACAATGGTATTTGGTGACCTGCTTTAAACTCCTTTCTTCCCAGCAGCTCAGGGACAAGGAGACAAAGCTGAGATGCAGGGTGAAGATAAGCACTGCAAGGTGAAGGTCTTTTTCCATGCAGAAGCTTTGTGTGGAGCAAACCCATCAGCAGACCATGTTACAGCCCAGCTAGCATGTCACTGCAATGTAGAGCTAAGAAATTTGGGGGAAAGTATGCTTTTGCTTTCATCTCTCCCATCTTCCCAGACATATTTTCATCTTGCATGCTATTAATGCACAGATGTAGCACCCTGTAGTCATTTTGAGTTAGTTTGTGCACCTCACTAGTTCTGGTCCTCATCTTTGGCAGTGCAGGCATATGGCCTGCCTGAGTCCCAGGGAAGAAGTGTTCTCTGCTGACCTTACCTGGTGATCCAGGAAAGGATTTGCACTTTCACACCCTCACTGTTTTCAGGAGGTGCTTCCAGCAGGAAAGGTAGAAAACTGAGGCTGGCAGCCACCCTCTCCCAGCCCACCTCCACCTGGCTGAGCCCACAGCTGGAAATAGTCCTGCTGCTGTTTGGGGTGCAAAATGGGGGTTGTAGCAATTTAAAACAGAGGAGGCTGTGAAATAGCTGCTCGTTTATGTAATTTTGGTTTATTTCATTTTGTCTGTGTTCTGTACAGTATTTTTGCTTTTTGATCTCATCATAGTTCACAAAGGCTTTCTATATTGTGGTTTTCTTTTAAATATTTAGGAGTTCCATGCCCATCCTGAGTTCTTGCAATAATTAAAAAATTAATAACAGTCATTATAAGAAAGTTGTGAAGTGGGAGATGTGTCAATTTCTATTTTCTAGCAAGGGAAAACAAGATACGTGACTTTTCAAGTATTGAACAGTAAGTGAAAAAGTAGAGATGATGGTAGGGTGCTACAAGTCAGAAGTTGCCATATATATTATTCCTGAAGTCTAATGTTTTCACCAAAAGCCAGTAAAGATATTTTACTTTATGAGCAGGCAGGCAGTAAATTGTTTAGAGGTATATGCACTCAGGAGCATCGTCTTCAGCACCTTGAGCATTGCTGTGTCTCCTGTTCTCTGGGGCTGCTAAAAATGCAGCTACCATTTCAAACACAAATACTCCTGTTTGCTTTACTGTGTCGTTTTGATTGCCAAAATCTATCTTCTTTGAAAGAATTCAAGAAACTAAGGCTGACCTATGTACTTGTGTAAGGTAATACCTTGAAAACTTAAGCTGGAAGTAAACAAATATATGGTGCGTTTTCCTTTACAAACTTCTGTAAGTTACAGCCTAGTGCATGAGGCATCAGGATTAGTATTTTGGAGACTCATTCTTTCCTCATCTCTTCTAACCTGCACATTTACTTCAATAAATCTCTTGTGGGTCTCTGAATAGAAGTGTTGCAGAAAATTCCAGATTATGTGAGGATATCCAGTGATTTAACTCAGGCATCCTCAGCTGCAGGACATCACCTGGTTTCCAGAGAACTCATTAACCAGACAAAGTGTTATGCTCCCAGAAGAGGCTTCAGTATTTTGTGAAGTATATGTACTTTCTCAGCTCTCTCTGCCTATCATTGTCTGTCGTATTTCCTAGAGACTGGATGTTCCAGCAAGTGAATGTCTCTGGTTGGATGTTTATGCAATGTCTGGGGCAGCAGGCTCCTATCTGTCAAATTTTGCATACTGTTACTGAGCTGAGTGAAGTAACAAGTGTAATGTGATTTCCGTGGCTGCAGTGATATCTCAGTTCTGACTTTGAAGACATCGCTGTCTGCTGCAGAGCAAGCTTAGGGATCAGCCTCCAGGCAAAGCAATATTCCTCAATGCACTTGACAAAATGAATAAAGGACTCAGTCATGATTAATGACTTTGACCCAAAGTTTCAAGTCCCTGCTCAAATTCAGTCATGTAAAGTTGGGTTCTTTTTTCTGTTTCAAAATTGCTTAAAAGTGAACATTGTTCTTTTAGTGCTCTATTCAATATCTTAGAAAATGTGAAGCATGGATCCACAAACAGTCCTGCTCACATCACCAATGGTATATTGCAATTCTAACCTGAGAGACATTCAATTTGAAATTAAGACACAAATATAATTGTATTATTTTAATATATATCATTATTTACAATATTTATATATACTATTATTTATAATACCTACAAGTGAGTTCACTGTTGGAGCTGCTCCTTGAAATCAATGGAATTTTCTTCAGTGCAGCCAAGCTGGCCAGCCAAGAGAAGCATAATTCAGCTGCCTGAGAGCACAAATATCTCATGTTATTTGACATGACCCATGATGTCCTGTTGTTGTGGTTTAACAGCAGCCAGCAACCAAGCCCCATACAGGAGCTCACTCACTCCTAACCAGTGGGATTGGAGAGAATAGACAGGGTAAGAGGTATAAAACTCGTGGGTTGAGATAAAGATAACTTAATAGGGAAAGCAAAAACTGTGCACACAGGCAAAGGAAAACAAGGAACTGATTCTCTGTTTCCCATGGGCAGACAGCCTTCTCCAGGAGAGCAGGGTCCCTCACATGTGATGGTGACTGCGGAAGGCAAATGCTATCACTCCAAATGTCCCCCCATCTTTTTCCCCCCGCTTTTTATCCTGAACACGATGTCATATTGTTTGGAATACCTCTTTGGTCACTTGGGATCACCTGTCCCACCTGTGACTCCTCCCAAAAGTTCCTTGCCAGCATGGCAGTAAAAAGCAGAAAAGGCCTTTGCTCTGTGTAAACCCTGCTCATCAATAACAGAAATATCTCTATATTAGCAACTCTGTGTTCAGCACAAATCCAAAACACAACCCTATACCAGCCACTGTGAAGAAAATTAGCTGTACCCCAGCCAAAAGCAGCACACCTGCTTAGCCTAAAGTAGCTGCTTTAGAAGAAGAAGGTTCAGAGTCATGGCAGTTGCCTTCCTCAGTAAAACTTTGCTCGTGTTTTGAATCTGCTGCAAGACTCACCCCATGGCATCAGAGCCATTTTTCAGCAAAACAGATTTCTCAGAAGGCATATATCTGCAACAAAACCAATTAAAATCTCCTACCAGCAGCTCCATCAAAAGATTAATGGGAAATGAGGAGTTCAGACCTGGGCATGTGCCTGCTTCTTGGGTCCCCTGAGCAGCAGACTGACCCTGACAGTCTTTTGAGGACAGTTCCTTTCTTTGTACTCTGCCTTATCTACAGGCATTCCAGCCACCTATGCAGGGGCTGATGTGAAGATGGGACTTCCCAGTCTCTCTGTGTACCTGAATTATTATTAAGGTCTTTCCAGAAAATTTGCTTTCAAAAGAAAAGGAGACTCGGGATTTGATACTCTCTGTATTTGTTTGCCAGCTGTCTTTGCTTCTGTTCTTTCAGTATCTTGTGTTCAGGGAAAACTTCTCTTTTTCCCAAATGGTCATGAATTATTCAGATTATAAAGCTCCTTTCCTTCCAAATTTTGATGCATTTTCATTGTGAAAATTGATTTGTGTTCCTAATTCATCAAAGTTTCATCTTTTATTATATATTTATATCTTTGATTAAGAAATTATTTCTCTGTGGCCACAACATTGTCAGGAGAAAGGCTTCACACTTTAACTGAGCCATTTCTGCTCAGAGACAAAATCTGAAGAATTTTATTATGGAGTGAATTTATTAAAGAATTATCATTGCCACAAGTTGGGGATTGAAGAGAAATTAATTTGGTGGCGCTGACTGGGTACCTAGGGAGAGCTATATTCAATAAAATATCTCTTTCTAGTCTATTATTAGGGCAGAAATTGGATAGAAATAGCATAATAGCAAGCTACATATGAAAGAATAGAAGGAAAGAGATGAAACACAGATGGAAACCAGGGCTTTTGAGTGAAGGCAGAGATTGCAGAAAAGGTGTTCTGCCACACTTCTCTGGCAGCTTTGGCTTCCTAGGGACCTGACAGTTGGTGCTGGCCACTGGTCTCACCAGGACATACAGTCAGCTGCTGCAGCTTATTGATCAGAGGTGGCCGAACACGTCCATGCACCTGCGTCATCGTTTCCTTTCCAGCCTTTGTTTTCATACTCTGTATTTCAATGGATCACTTTTTGTCTGGAATTTTCAAAGCAACAATCACGTTAGGAGGTCTAGACAGTGCAAGTTACACAATGCACACTGAACACACATAGCCCCTTATCTTCACCTGGAGGCTGTGGCTCTACAGCAGCTGTTGTTATTTCACCTTGGACTCTTGCACCAGAAAGTAACCTAGTGTCTTCCCAAGATCTCTGGCTTTGAAATTATTCAGTGGCTCACAGATCATAGTAATCAGTGCATCCTAGAACACAGGTAATTTGCCTTTCACAAACTTGTTTGCTTTAATATTCATGGGAATACAATCCCCACTACTCTGTGTCTGAAATTTTTCAAACTATTCCATGTTCTGTGTTTGCCTTTGTTCTTGAGAGTCAAGCAGTGCATTGAGGGTGACTGGGTGTCACCCCTCCACTAGCTGCCACCAAGTAGATGAAAGACTTTGCTGTACCAAGTAACAGTAATTTCATTTTCTCTTTGTTGTTGCTAATCCCTATAGTGTATATGCATAGTACTGCTCAGGTATCACAGATGATCATTGTCTTTCCTGAAAGAAGACAGAAAAAGAAGAAAACTCTGCATATACAGAGTTTTTCAGTACAGAAGTTGGTCAGTAGTATACCAGCATTTAAAAAATATTACCAGAATAATTATCATTGAGAAAGGTGAAGGAACATTGGCAAAAATGCCTGAGTACTGATGCCCAGAAGATGGCCTGTTCAGTGCTTTCTGTGTTTTCTCTGCTGGAACCAGGGAATTTGTTACCCACTCCAGGAACAGACTGATGGAACTCACTCATTTAAAAAAGCAAACCCTCAGAGCGAACACCTGTGGCAAAAAGAAAACCAAACCAAGAAATGTCTGCAAGCTCATTTAACTCATCAGCTCATGAGTAAATTTCCCACATGAACTGAAAAGTGCATGATTTAATGAATGGCACATGAGCTAGGACCATGGCTAGTAGGTTATAAGCCCACTTTTGATGAGAGTCTACCTAATGGTGCTGATGAGGGTTATTCTATCAAGTATTCTATCAATACTTGATGTATTTTGCAGCACAAATTATAGGGATAAAGGTGTTTTAACATGTGTTTTCCTCAGCATTAAGTGATCTTCCAGCTTACCAGGCCAGTCCTGTTTGCACATCTCTCTGTTTGACCCCTTGCTCATGTCTCCCAACACTCAACTGTGATGTCAGTGAGTGATTCTGCCAGCTGGTCTCTGTTCTCTGTGCCCAACATTCTCTCCTATAATCTCTCAAGATTGCAGAATCCTGAATTCATGAAATACAAATCAAGTGCAATTTTCTGATTGAGTAGGATGAGGGGAAGCTATTCCAAAGTCGTCAGTCCCCTGATACCATGGCTTGTGTCACTGCTGCTCTGTCAATCATATGGGAAACTCTTTTAGCCAGTACAAATAGAAGCATGTTGTCCATTCAAGCTATTTGTCACAGTGTTTAAAACACATAGAACAGTTGTCACTGTTTGCTGGTAGTTGCTGCAAGTGGTACTGAGAAAATGAAGGGACTACAGAGAAGGAATTATAGGAGCTTATTTAATCTTTTTCCTGTCCAGTTTTCTGTGGTTTCTGATGGACATAACACACTGGCTGGCCAGGACTCTGAGCTATGAATTCAGGTGAAGGTGAAAGTGGATGAGTACATGGATTACCATGGAAAGCACCACAAAATCATCATGCATAACTGATGCAGACACATGATTTCTAAAGAGTTAAGCTCTTGCTCTGTTTTACACAAATGGAAAAGATGTAACTTTTCATGGCAACATGGCTGTAGGAACTGACCATTGTCAGCTAACACATTTAGCAAGAATTAGCACCTAGTACGGACAAAATTATATGTCCCTTAAAATTGCATTAATCAAAATACATGAACTAGCAAGTCCTAAAAAAGCAATACTAAAATACAAACCCTCTTAGCACTTGTCCCAGTTTTCCTAGAACAGAATATTCCATTTCATACTGAGGGAAAATTATTCTTTGTCGATGAGTTATAATTGATGAGTATTTAAGAAAAAGAAAAAGAAATATCAGAGCTTCTGTAAAAAGAAAAAGGCTTTTTCTTTGGGAATAGGTAGTGCCAAAATAATGTCATTTTATGTATGTAGGCTACATTTTGCTTAAATAAGCTGGTCACTTGCTATCTTTTCTCTCCTTCCACAACTCATACATTTAATGAGCAAAGATGAGTACTATCGATCAGACTTTTATTTACTGTTGAAGACAAACATATAGTACATTGAAAAAAGAAAGTAAAAGTTGTGATCAATACTATAACGACCAAAGGGAAAAAGGTTCAGAATTTCATTAGGAAGAAGTTAAGCAGAAATCAATTTTATTTGTATATTACAAAGGCATTAATAACAGTTCTTTGGATACTAATAATATAACAGTTTGTAAACAAAAATCCAATTTAAAAATAAAATTCAGCAACAATAAATTAGGAACTGAAGAGTGAAAAATCATTATGGAATTTATCGGCATCCCCTTTCTCTTAGGACAAGTTCAGTCAATTAATAAACAAGATGTTACTGATTCTGTATATACAAATATTATTGTTTTACTATTAATTAATGTGTAAAGAATCCTCCCCTATGATTTGAATTATATTTGTTATTACTTCCTGTCTACTTTGAACTCTTGGTATATAATACTTCATGGAAGACAGTTTAAAAATCCATCTAGTTCCACCCCCCCCTACCATGGAAAGAGACATTTTCCACTAGATCAGGTTGCTCAGAGCTTCATCCAACCTGGCCTTGAGCACTTCAAGTGATGGCTAATTCTTTAATGTAGTGTAGTTGGGTTTTTTTCATTGTATGTTTGTATAGAGCATCATGACAAACATCCTGTGGTTTTATAGGTCAAGATATTTGTCTACTGGATGGTGATTTCTCTGCTCCTTTATCAGGTCCTCTCCTTCCTAGCAAGCCACTGGCATCAAAGGGTGGGTCAGATGTGTTGCTTTCACAGTAGTTTCCTGTTTGTGGCTGTTTTCCAAGGGCTTTATGGTTCCTCCTCATCTTTTGATGGCCTACCATGTGGTAAAAGAAAAGCAATGGATAAGCTCTTCAAAAGAAAGTTGGCAACCAGGAGTGAGTCTGCCACTGCTGAAACAATTCATTCTGCTCCTTGTCCAGATACTCATTAATTGCTCCAGTGGTTGCAGCCTGTTGCCAGCTTCATCCTTCCCAAGAAGTCCTCAGGCCCTGGTGCACAGACAAGATATCTGCAAGTGTCTGTGTGTCCTTGTTTGTTGCAGTTGATTTTGGGGTGTGTAGTAGACCCAATGCTTTCCCAGCAAGAGTCTGGACTGTGTGTGTGGATGTGCAATTGTTGCAATAGTAGGTATGGACAAGATCCAGAGAAGGAATCACAACATGTTTTACTAAAAGCCTCTCAAAACAAATAGGTCAACTGCCCAGCAGGAAGGTCAGGGCACTCCTGGTGCAGGGTTTCATTTTTACTTGCCAAAACAATGAAGAGATTATAAGGAAGGGGAAAATTAAAACTTTCATCATTAATTAAGCACTCAGAAGATGGAATAAGACAATTCATTGGTCATACATAAGCAACTCACTGTTGAACTGAAAAATTTGTTTTCCTTATCATATTTCCATAATATCTAGAATCCTAGAATCCTAGAATGGCTTGGGTTGGAAGACACTTTAAACACTATCTAGTTCCAACCCCTCTGCCTTAGGAAGAGACATCTTCCACTAGACCAGGCTGCTCAGAGCTTCATCCAACCTGGCCTTGAACAATTCATGTGGCGGCTAATTCCTTAATATATTGTACTTCAGTTGTTTGTTTGTTTGTTTGTTTGTTTTTTTCTTTTATGTTTAGATAATTGCTTCTAGCAACAGGTGGTAGAAGCTAAATAGGAATTTTGCACAGAACTTTCAACTCAGTATATTACATATGGTGGATGGGAGGAGCAAAGTAAACCATATGAAAAGTTACACAAGCTGACTTTAATGGATGCTGTTACTGTGCTTATAAGTGACAGTGTGGGCGTGTAAGGAGTTTCAACTAATGCATAACCTTTATTTCAAATATTTGATATTATTTTGAATAGCACAAAATAGAATAGATTGTTTCAGTTGAAAGGGACTTACAACAGCAGTGACCAATTAATGACTGACCACGTGATAAAGCACATCCTTAAAGGCATTGTTCAAATGCCAGTTCAAATGCCACTGACAGGCTTGGGACACCAACCTCCTCTCTAGGAAGCCAGCTCCAGTGTTTGACCGCCCTCTTGGTATAGATCTCCTCTGGTGGGGAACTTAACTGTCATATCATCAAAAGTAAAAATCTTGAAAAATTCTACATATCCCGGGAGAACCTTACCACTGAATCAGCAGAGGCAGCGTGGTATTTCTGGTGCTGTAACAATATCCATACAGACCAGTCTCTGAGGCTGTAGAGAGCCCTGCTCATAGGAACATAATCACACAAACTCCACCCACAGAAAATTTTTCTAAAGCATGTTAGTGTTGAGCTGTTGTCATTAAGATTTGGGAGTCATGATATTGACATTTATGCCTGTTTGTGCTGGAGAGCTGTTAAACTCAGGAACATAAAGTCCAGTGAACCATCACATGAAGTAATGGTTTATCTGTGTCACTGCTTTTTTTTAAGTAGAGCACAAGAGTATGTAAAAAAACTTTTGGGTTTTTCCTGTCATCCAGAATAAGTTATATAAAATATGAATGTTTATATTCATAATTTTTCTGCTACTTTACAATATCAAGATATTTTATACTGCTGTTCAGTATATAGCCACTCCGTGAGCAAAGAATTGTTCAGATCCTTTATGTTATTTACATAATGTACTGGATGAATAGCACTATTTTCCTCTAGGATAAAGAAGGGTGAAGTAGTAGTAGAGTACTGAACCAAGGTAAATGAGCATTTTTAAATGATTTTAGACAGAATATCATATTGCAATCATTTGCCAAAAAAACAAACCTAACAAAAAGCTTCCAATTACTTAGATTTATTTGTTTTTTTTAAGGCACTGAGTAATCTATTCACTACTATCTCATTCATCAAGTGAGTTCTTCAGGAAAAGACATCCAGTAAGGTGCTGCAGACAAAGCTCTGAGCAGCATCAGTACTGTTAATGCCTCAGATAATGACTTGAAGGATTGCAAAATGATACATTATTATCTAGCAGGCATTGATCATATAAATATCACTGATAAAGGCAAAGCATATCAAATACTGTGTTTTAAAGATGACCTTTAATTTGAATAAAAATGCCATGGAAATAATTTCAGTGGTAGCTGTGTGATCCTTCTGAATGCAGAATATAAAATCTTTGCATATACTCAGGATGAAAGAAGTTATAACTCTAAGCTATTCACTTATTAATTTTCACTTAATACTCATGGCATATCAGACATTATAGATCGTTCACCATTTTGCTTTATGACAGAGCACAACCCTGATAACTATTCTGTGTCTAAAATGTAGTTCCCTCATTTACCTTTCTGCTGGGACTGAACTGCAGAATCTTAATTTGCTGTCATGGTTTCCGTGATCCTTTGCTCATTTCACATTGTTGTTATAATGAACCCATTGCATGTACAACATAGCCTTCATCTTCTTAAGGCAGAGCACAGACCCTTTCATCCTTGCAAAATGAATAATTAAACTAAGATTTTAATATTTGTGCTTGTTTTTGGGTTTATTAGCTCTAACTGTGAAAGCTAAATCAATTATTTTGTATGCTCCATCTGACTAACCCTTGAAAAAATAGACTGGAGTTTTCCATATATCTGTTCTGGCTTTAAGCTATCTTATAATAGCACTGTTGAAGAAATGGACTCTGCCAACTGAATAGGTGGCTTTCTTTTTATTACAAGCTTCAGGTTTGCATAAGGACCAGAAGAGTAAAGCAAAATTAGGGAAGATGTTTGCCACTGATAAGGTCCTATGATTTTTCTGCCTCACTTGAGTTTGGGTTTTTGTTTTTTTTTTTTGTTTCTGCAGACCCCAGAGGAAGGAGCCTCTACCACCATCTATGCAGCAGTTTCGCCCGAGCTGGAAGGAGCTGGTGGCTGCTACCTTTACAATGAGGAAAGGACAAAGTCAGCTGACCTAGCATATGATGAGGAGCTGCAGAGAAGGCTCTGGACAGAAAGCTGCAAGATGGTTGGGATTTCTGATGAAGCCAGCAGGCTTCCTTAGAAGAAGCCACTTTCAGCTGGGTGAATGAAATGCATTGAAAAGCATCTTAGGTGAATTCTTGCAGCATGAGTTATCATCCTGGAAATCACTGTTCAGTTCCAAAGGCAAACGTGAACAGCTCTGTTCTTCACTTGAATCCCTAATCTGCTAGGGTGTGGGGGAAATATTCCTACAGAAAGGTGTAGTGGTTGGTTTTAAATCTAACCATCAGTTTTGTAAATCATTCTGTTTCAGTCTGTGATTAAAATACAATCTTTAAACATGTGCAGAGATGAGTTTTCATTGTTTTGTTCAACAAAAATAATGCTTGAGTATGTTTTGCTGGGAGGTTTTGAACTTAAACCACCTTTGTACATATAAGTTACTCTTTTAAATCAGTTTTAAAAGTTGCAGCTTTATTTCCTTAAGCTTCATTAATCTTTAAGACACTTTCATCCGTTTGTTCTAATGCAGAAATTTGGCATTCATGATCATGATGTTGTTTCTGTCTTAAGGTTAGTTTTATATGTCAGCTTTTATCCAGAGGTATTAACTGAAGGTCAGAAGAACAAGAAAAAGTAAATAAATAAGGTCTTCTTCAAACAGGATATTGAATTCACTTGTTTCCAATTTAA
This sequence comes from Sinosuthora webbiana, assembly GCA_013397395.1. Taxonomy (NCBI): domain Eukaryota; kingdom Metazoa; phylum Chordata; class Aves; order Passeriformes; family Sylviidae; genus Sinosuthora; species Sinosuthora webbiana. The sequence goes on along the minus strand of VXBN01005034.1, from coordinate 919,884 downwards.
GTCCATCTCTCCTATAAAGGTGAGGAAAGGATCAAACATCATAATGGCAACACTGGCTTTAGCAGAGGATACAATTGGCCTATTGTCTTGTCAGTGGGCTAAGATTACTTGTCCCCTTTTCTCCTGAACCCCTGTAATGTTGCATCTGCAGTTTCATTCATTTTCTTTGACAAGGAGAGTCACTCATATACTGTTGCATGAAGAATCACCTCCTTATGTTGGTTTTGATCCTAGTTGATATTAGTTTCAGAACTAGAGTTCATGGTTTGGAAGAGACAGTAATTAATGTCAGCCCACTTTTTCCTCTTTCTGGAGATGTACAATACATCCTCCCTAAACTGTGTCTTTGCCATTTTTAAGAGTAGCCTCTGCTTACTCCTCCAACTTACATAGGAGCAAGAGGGTATTTTCCCTTTAGTTGTGTATGTCTTTCCTAAAATTTCCTAGCAACTGTTTTATTTTTAATTTTATTTGACTGTCTCTGAGTGTGGAGCTGATATATTTTATGAAGCTATTTTCAGCAAACACTAGGGTTTCCCTCTCAGTGGGATAGCAGTCGGTTCAGATGCTATCAGTTTTGAACACACTTCAGTTGTGTACATGTCAGGGAACTCTACCTATGTCTACCAAAGAATCTTTAAGAATGATGTTCACATTCATGGAATAAAAAAACAAAATAGACCTTTTTGTCTTGGCAGTACAAAGATAGCCTGAATTTATCCAAGCTCTGTTAACTAAAATTAAAAAAAAAAAAAACAAAACAAAACAAACTGGATCGAAGATAGAAATATTTTGATGGAAATGGTGGTAAACCATGAGGATATCTTGCAGAGCAACTTCCCTGGACAGTTTCAGTCAAGATTATAAGTCTCACAAAAACATCTGGAAGTGTCTGGGGAAACCTTACAGCAGCCTTAGGGTCCTTATAGGGGCATACAGGAAAGATGGGGAGGGGTTTGGGCAGTGTAGTGATAGAATGACAGGTAAGAGTTCTAAACTGAAACAGAGAAGATTTAGGTTAGTCATTAGGAAGAAATACTTCCTTGTCAGGGTGCTGAAGCCCTGGAACAGGTTGCCCACACTAATTGTGGATGTTCCTGGAAGTGTTCAAGATCAGATTGGATGGGGCTTTGTCTAGTGGAAGATGTCCCTGCCCATGACAGGGGAGTTGGAAACAGATGACCATTTAAGGTCCATTCTGATCAAAACCAGTCTGTGATTCTTTGGTCTCTTCTCAGTGAGTCTTTCCAAGCATGGGATCTGTGTCTAGGGTGCTTATTAACTGAGTAAGGTCTACCCTACTCCCGTCTTGTGGATTTTAGATGCCTTCTAAAAAAGCCGCATAATCCTATTAAAGTCCTTGCATTTCCTTTTTTCAAGATACACAGGGAAAGGTGGGCATAAAGATTATATTCATTTTGAGGAGCTGGAAATCACTGCATGACAGAACCAAGTGCAAACACAGTGTGTTCTCATTTGCAACAGACTAGAAACAATAGGAACATGTTCCTATGCACTGAACCCTGGACTAATATCCCTTTTGGGCTTTTTAGCTCAAACTTGGTACTTCACTCCAAGTGACCTTATCTCCAGCCTTTGGTTGAGAGGAAGATGACATCTAAGTGAAAGTAAACATGCTCATGTGTTCAGAGAGTCTAGGAAGAAGATGCACTGACAAANAAAAAAAAAAAAAAAAAAACACGTATGAAGAAAGAAAAGCACTTGGGAACAAAAATAATAAACAAATTGAGGGAGAGCATATTTCCTGTCTGAATTAAGCCATGCAAGATCTATTTTTAGCTTCTTAGAGTTTAGTATATACAAGGGTTAGCAGCAGGAGATTTATCACTTAGTCACTATAGCACTTTCTCTGTATGACTGGCTGACTTTTTTTTGGTAAGTGAATGTAGTGCCTGTGAAATGTGCCAGACTGACACTCCGGGAACTAAATTCCTCTGTTTATTCACGGATCATGCACAGGATGCAGTAAGCCTGCTAGACAGCCAACATTTTGATGTTGCCATAGCATTCCCATGGAACATCCTTGCTGCTAGAAGTGTATCCAGGATTACTCAGACTAGATGGGATGAGATTACCATCAGTTTTAACTGTCTCAAAGCTCCACTATATTTGCACAACCAGTTTCAAGTGGAGTAGGGATTAGTGAATTAGCAAACAGTAAAGAGAGCACACTTTCAGTGTAATCTGAACCAATTTATTAACTGTCTCAGTCCAATGAAATCTGTTTTAAACACTGAAAACATGGTTTGTGAGAACTAAGAACACAGATGTGGCTGAGTGAGGGGAAAAAAAGTGCCCTAAAGCCAGGGATTTCAAGAGCACTGCAGTTCATGAAAATACAGTTGAGCTAGTTGCAAAACTGTTATCTCAGGAACTAAAAGCAGAAAACTGTGTCAGCTTTGCAATGTCACATAAGCACATGAGCTTATCTGGAGCAAAAACCCAGCATTGTTATCAAGTACTCCCAGTGTGAATGAGTATAATCACTCATGATACTATTGCAAAAATCCAAAATAATTCTTAACATATCTATCTAGGGAAAAAAATATACGAAACATGTACAAAGATGACAATGGTTTTACTTTTGCACAGATAAATGGTTAGAGCTGATTTAATTTCACTTTTTAAGGTCATGGATTTCCAGAGATCTGAGCAAGGCTGTATTTCACTTCACTGAACATGTGGCCGAGAGGTGGCTTTGTAGCAGGTACATAGGTATAGAAAAAAATACCTGAGAGCTCTTTAACCTTGCAAAGAAAGGCTGAACAAGGCCCAGTAATGGCAGATTGAAGGTTAATTAACCTTCCAACATAAAAGCAGATCCTCTCTGTAGGTGATTTCATATCGGAACATGTAGATCTGTTATCTGAAGATAATTAAAAGATGCCTCTGAAATGACACCTGGCAAATAGGCCAGGTAGGCTCCTAAGAAAACAGGTCAGGCACAGTGAAGTCGTACTTAGATTCTCCCTCACGTCCACAATGACTGCACTTATTTTGATTAGTATGAGAGTGGCCCATTGCTCACAACTTCTAAAATGGATATCCCCCTGCCAGTACTCCTCCCAGGCTAATATTTAGTTCAGAAATCAAAGTCCCTCTACCTTGGCACAAAAAAGCACACAAAATCTATTGTCCAGCTCAAATCTGAGATAAACAGAAATATCCACTAAGTACCAAGGTGATCTGAGCTTACTGCCCTTGGTAGCAGAGTAAAACCATGTCAAATCAATTTTTTTTTCCCTCTTCAGAAAGGATTACAAATTTAAAAGTTTTAAAAAAATCTTTAAAAAAGGACCAAAGAAAGATGACTCCTGTTACGAAGGATAGTTCAAACAAATATAGATCTTACAGAAGCAAATGGATCTTATGAGAATGAATGCAGTTGCCTGGGAATTTGATAAGGCAATGTTATTTAAACAATTAACTTGTACAAGAAAAAAATAACTTTCTGACAAAAGAGCTCTAAAGTTCTTAGACAAAAAAATATCCTCAATAATTAATTATTTTATTTGTCAGTTGTGGGGAAATTACTTATAAACTGAAAAGTGTGTGAATACACTGTTATTTGCACATAATGAAGTAGCTACATTCTTGCTTTCAGTTCAATACTGACTTTAGGAGCTAGATATGGAGCCACCAGCCACACTTCCAAAATGATATTTTATAAATATTTAGACTTCATAGTTGGCTCTTTACATAACTATCAATTACTTTAGTACACAGTGAGAATTGATATTGTAGAAACAAAGGACTTTGTTATTTAACATCAGGTTTGCTGCCACCTCTTTCAAATGCACAGTAGTGTTAACTCTAAATTTAACAATACGTGGCAGATATTTAAATGCTGATCCTAAATAAATTTTCTACATACAGACTCTTGCTCAGTTCCAGTGTCAGGCTGCCCTGACTTGTTCTATGACCTTGTTTCTGTTTCAGCTGCTACTGTGGAAAGGCAAAAATCAGATTACAGTGAAGTTAACATGAAATCTGTCACAGATAAGATAGAACTCCCATGATTTTAAGGAAATGAAGGCTGAGGGTACTGACCCATCTGGAATAACTGAGGAAGTCAGTGCAAAACATATATTGTACATCAGGCCAGGCAAGATGGGTAAGCCAAAAGCAATTCTTTGAAGGTAATTTCCTTCCTTTTTAAAACAAATGTACTGTGCTTTGGCAATCTACGGTGGCAACACTGAAGGAAGGTAACAGGAAGAAAACAGACCAGTGGCCAAGAGTGCTGTTTCCAAATACATATAGTTACTGGCTTCCATACTGTACCCATCAATCTTGTTGGCTCATCTCCCTTTGGAAATGGACCGTAGCCAAGAATTCCTTTCACACTGGCAATCAAGAAGAGTCAAAATACAGCACTGACTCATTTATTTAGACAAACTGCCTAGATTTAAACCAATCACTTTAAAATACAAGATTTCCTAATCTCAGAAAAGAAAAAGTAAAATCAACAGCCAAAAACCAGGCAATGGCACTTTTTGAGTGATATTAAACCTGGTCACCTCTTCACAGTCAGAATGCATGACACAAGATGGTAAGGAGCCTTATGTCCTTTCCAAAGAATACAGATCAACAAACATTTCCTTCCCCTCTCTCTTGGCATTGCCTGAACTCTCAAAATTAGCTCAAGCAATATCACTGTTTGCAAACAAGCAGATCAATTTAATCTATCACTTATCTTCTCTGTTTTGAAAGTAGAAACAAAATTTATTTCAGCTTGCCCACATCCATAGAAGCGATTATTTAGTGCACATTGATCTGCATATATTGAAGATGTGTGCTGTGTCTCAGGCTTTTCTAAAAATACTGAAGGAAAATAATAAATTCCTTTTAAGGTCAGGATAGCTAAGGGCCAAATGCTGCTTGCTTTTTTTTTTTTCTCCTCAGGGAAAACTTTCACTGAAGACAATGTCATTTCTTTACACGGAAAGTAAAACCATGCTCCAGAAAGTTAATGTAAAACATTTGCACAGAACTTTTCTCTTTACATTGCACAGCTCTGCTGAAGTTAATGAGACATCCCAGAATCACTGTACAAAGACACGTAACTTAATAGCAGAAGTAGCTATAAACACCTTGTATCATTTAAATTGGATAATGCCTCAGAACATTATCTCTAGAGTGAAAGATAGTTCATGCTTCTACTACATTATTTTAATATATTAAAATCCTCTCTATGTCTCAAAAATATTAGTCTAAAAAAATGTGCAACCTAAAAATTCCACTGATATGGTATATTGAGAAGAGAGAGTAGCATTTATCTCACTTAAAATCATCTAAAAGCAGGATAGATGGTTCAAGCCTATGAATTAGGCTCCATCTGTGGTCAGTGAGTATAATACTCCTATGGGACAATTCCTCTGCTCTTTGAGTGGCAAAGGAGTCATGATGCCATCACTCTGTCTATCCAGAGAGGGAAAAGAGACTAGTAGCCTAAGGTAAATGTCCAGTACCTGTACATTGTAGAATCACAGTATTACAGAATCAATTAGGTTGGAAAAGACCTTTGAGATCATCAAATCCACCCTATAACCCAACACCACCCTGTCAATAGACCATGGCACCGAGTGCCATGTCCAGTCTTTTCTTAAACACCTCCAGGGACCGTGACTGCACCACCTCCCTGGGCAGCCCTTTCCAATATCTTATCACCCTTTATGTGAAGAACTTGTTCCCAATGTTCAGCCTAACCTTCCCCTGTGTCCTCTTGTCCTGTCACTGCTTGCCTGGGAGAGGAGGCTGACCCCCACCTGGCTACAGCCTTCTTTCAGGTAATTCTAGAGTGTTAAGGTAACCCCTGAGCCTTCTCTTCTCCAGGCTAAAAACCCCCAGCTCCCTCAGCTGCACCTCATAGGACTTGTATCATCTCTTGTTTACTCAGCCAACTCTCCATGCACTTAAAAACTGCCTGAGAACAAAGATATTTTTTCTTTTCTGTTTTGTTTTGGTTTGGTTTTTTTGTTGGTTTGGTTCGGTTTTTTGGTTTTTTTTGGTCTTGCCCCATCTTCCCCCCCCCATCCCAATTTCTTAGCTCAAAAGGCACCATAGTTAATTTACAGTAAGTTTGATCTTCAGCACCACAAAGATCATCTAATCCTGATTTGAACTGGCTGGATCATCTCTTCTAGATAGTTTGTTAGCCCAAGTTTAAAATTTTCCGGTGAAACAGATCATCTTAGATGTATTCTTTCCAGCCACAAAATATTTTCAGCTTAAAAAAATTGACCTTCATTTCACTTTTGAATCAGAATAGCTTTTCAGCTCCCAGCTATTTGATGTAGTTACACTTTTAGCTGCCGGGCTGAAGAACCAATGTTCTGATCCTGGTGGAAGTGGACAGGCAGTGAAGGCATCTCTTGGCATATTTTTGATAAACTAGCTTGATCAAGGTCTTTGAATCTTTCATTGGAAGTCATGTTTTATATCTTGCTACCATCTTATCTCTTTGTGAATCTTATCTGAATTTTCAGATTTCCTCCTGTTTTTGAGATTTTAGCAGCTTATTTTGATATGTACTGGTAACATAGCCTCACTAGTCAGCTTATTTTTTTTTTCTGTTCCTATGCCCCAAGACCCTGAAGCATCATACAGGAATTCATATTTGGAGATTCTAAAAGCCTTTTTTCAGACACATAAAGCCTTATCCTTTAAATACAGCCCACTTGATTTGTTTCAAGATGCATGATCTAATAGAACTCTAAATGCTTCTTATATTGTGATTTATTTCCACCATTAAAGCCCTAAATCTGCACTAAAGAGTGCTTGAGAAAATTCTGGAGCTGTTGAGTCAGGAAATGCAACAGGGACTGAGAGCCAGAGCACTGACATCATGAATATATGTCCTAGTTCAGCAGCTGAAGTCACAGATAAAATAGTGCACAGTGACTTGCTTTATCTGGAACATAACAAATTTCACCAAATCAGTAATTTCCTTTGTTTTAGAAATTATTTCTGTTATTTATCACTCTGACAGAATCTCCCAGAAGATGTCTCTCTCTCATCCCAGACAGAACCAGCAGGATAAACGCATATTGCTCTGCACCTCTGAAGCGAAGAGATCCCCCAGCAATTACACAGTACTTCAGCAAAGTGCTGGAGCTTTGGCAACTTGGCTACAAGCATTGGCTCTAACAGTGATTTAGAAAAGGAGATTAGGCTCTCAGAGACTTTTCTTTTTTATAATTTAGCATTAATCTTTTTTTTTCTAACCTCTGTTTTCCTCTCATATGTGACTTCTCTTTATGGCCTTCCGTAAAGATGGGAGGCTTCTCCCAGAGTTAATGGAAACAAGTTTTGTTCTATGCAGCCACTTGGCAGAGCAGTTGTGATTGCAGTATAGTAACTCCCTCTTGCCCTGCTGGGTCTGGACACTGAATTCAAGCTGTAAATTCACAGCTTCTCTGCTTATTATGAGGAGAAGCATTGCCATCTGTTTTATGGAACTCTAAACCACATTTCATACCACGTTTACTTGATATGCATTTGCTGCTGCATTTATCACCCATGCTCTGGTAGAGCAGAAACCATTTTACTACCAGCTCATTGTTTGGAATGCTGAAAAGTACAATTCTCATCCTGTGCCTGAACAAAAACCCACGATGCAGGTATTTCCTGCAGAACACAGGTTCTGAACGATTTCTTTTGGCAAACTGAAGCTGTCTAATCCAAAGGTTTAACTTAGGTAACATTGAAAAGGCAATGATAATATTAAAATATTAAAATATTCCAAATTTTCCTCAAGTTTGAAGTGATCTGGATAAATATGAATGTTTCTCATAGTTTGTTTAGATGGTGCAACATTTTGCAATTAAGTTGTTTCTTAAAAAAGCTCAGGGAAAAGGCCTTTAGTGAAGGGCATGTCTTTCATTCTGCTCTGAAAATTAAATTCTGTATCTTTAGCAAATGTACTTAGAAGAGATTTTCCTTTTGACAATGATGACTTGATGACTTGAACTATAGGAGAGGATTCATTGCATGGAAATTTTTCTTCCACATCACACTACTAGGGTTCATGAGGATCCAGAAAGGAGGATACAATATGTATGCTTGACTTTTCAGCTCCTCTCCCTTCATTTGTTTCATGTCTGATGGCTGCATGAAAACAGGAGAAGGAAATTAGCAGCAATTTGCTTCCATTGGAACAGAGCAAAAATAAAAGAGCAGTTATCCAAATCTTAATCAGACTAAGTACTTCATATACCTGAAGTGTTCACTGGGACTTTTCTAGGTTGGATACCATAAAAAATTTTCTTAATGGAAAGAATTGCCAAACCTTGGAAGAGGCTGCCCAGGCTGTGTCATCATTCCTGGAGATATTTAAAAGACTTGTAGATGTGGCACACAGAAACATGGTTTAGTGGTGGACTTGGCAGTGTTAAGTTTGTGGTAGAATAAACTTGGAGGTCTTATCCAACCTAAGTGATTCTGTGAATCTGTATCTTGGTTTTGATTATGCTCTTGAAGAGTAGCTCTCAGGTTAAGAGCAATTGGGAAATTTGGTCCCATATGCTAAGGTTATTACTCACCTTCTCTTAAAATGAGTCTTAGCTTCTGTGCTTCTTTATCTTTCTTTCACCATAGCTGGTAATGCGAAGTGGCTGCTCTTTTCAGTAGAGCTGAAAAGGTCAAATGCTGGGTGTTCCTCTATTTTGAAACATTAACCTCTTAATTCAGTGACAAATTCATGCAGAATCATTCAATTCTTTTTTCAAAGGCTTTGAGGTCTGGAGACAGCACCACAGTAATCTAAACAACAGCTTTTGAATTGAATATCTGCAAAATAGTTTTATTAATGTTTTGATCCTACAAAGACCTTTCTATCCTGCATTCTTGTAAAGCCAACAAAAAGATCTGGGGAACAGGTTAGACTGAATTTGTAATTTTTTCCTTTCCTTGAAGTTTCATAAACCTACATGACCTAATTGCACTGAAAGTAGATGTTTTGGGACATTGCACTTACAAAGCACATTAGTATAAAAAGCATGTGCTTGAGCATATTCTAATAAGTAAATTCCTTCTAAGTAAATACTCAGATTTCTGCATTTACAAGTGCTTTACAACTTGGTGCTACAATGTGGGACAGGTAACAAAAAGGGTTTGAAATCACGCCTCAGTAGGTATAATAGGAGTAGCAGTTAGAGGGCTAATTTTTCTCTGAAATAAACACCAAGAAAAATGGCCTCCATGTTTGAAAGTTTTTTTCATAAACATCAATGCTAAGCAAAAGATAGGTTTAAACTTTAGGCGTTTTAGTCCAATCCGTTTCAATCAGAAAATCATTGTCTGCATAACCTCCAGAGAAAAATAATACAGACATTAAAATATATTTTGAAAATAGAAAACTAAAACTAGTGCTCTATTGCTGAACAAATAGTCATATACCATAAGTTCAAACCATACAGAGTTTGCTAAAGAGAAGAGGCACTCAGAGTATTTATGTACAGTACAAGAAAACAACTCAAACGCCTGCACTTCTTTACAGGGACTTAAACTGGAGTGGTAACTGTATGTCAGTGTGAAATGGTTTATTTCATGAATGGAAAATAAATTCAGAACTACTTGGGTTTCATATTTCCAAAGCAGTTGATTTGCTGAATACAGATGAACACTTGTACTTCCTCCTATTTTTCTTGTGTCCTCTTTCATTTTTAATAAATCTTTTGTTAGTCAGTTGCAGTGAAAAGCTTTAGACCAAATCTCATGAGGTAAAACCCAAAACTCTGGGGAAAACTAAGAAAGATTGATTTGTTTAGTTTCTAAAAACATAACCACATTGCCAAGAGCCTCCAGCTGGCAGGAGAGAAAAAATGTCTCTCCCGATTGCAAATTGCCAATTCTAAAATGGCACAGCAGCAGCTTTCCACCCTCACTACCTGCAGCTGGCCTGCTTTCCACCTTGCCTCTTCCAGGCAAAATAATAGCTGCCTCTTGCCATCTCTTCCATCCACCTCCCCAAAAATGCACATCAGGTTATGAAACACAGTTAAAAATTGTGTATTTGAGATGAGCCTGTACTATGACTGTCGGGATCACAAACAGGAGTGAGATGAAGTACACGTTTTTCTCCAGAGCAGCTGGCATGGCTGTGGGGAGAAACAGTCAGGCTTGCAGCTCATAAAGCCTTCTATGGGTCTAAAAAAATACAATTACTGATCTCGAGACTAATTCTTCTCCATTTAACTTCATTATGTTAATCAGTGAAAAAGCTTTACTGACAGCTATGGGCCCGAAGAAATCTTCTTGGCAAAAGGAAACAAAAGCTTTCAGTCTCCGGGAGTGGAGATAGTTGTGCAGAGGAAACCAAGGAGCAGGACAAGTTTTTATGGGATTTAAGGGGTCTGAATGTTCCTGGAGATGAAGCAAAAACTAAGAAAACTGCTCTGTAGGTGTTAGAAAAAATTGGTGAGTCTTGTGGGGTGAGATGTAAGGTAGTGTGCGAATTCTCTTAGTAAAAATGAAAGTAAGCACAAGCTTAAAAGAAATGTGGGCTGAGCTGATGCTCCAGACAACAGGAAGCAGCAGGGCTGGCATCTCCCTACTGCAGGTGAGTGCGTGTTCAGGAGGCTGCAGAGCTTCAGACTGACTGCTTTGCTTTTCTCGTGTGTTTGAAGCCTGGCAGAACTTTAGCACTGGCTGTGAAAGAGGAGCCCACCTGCCCAGAGCAGCTAATCCTTTGTTGTTTGTGCTGTGCTCCTGGAAAGAGGGAGATTAATTGGAAGAGCAAGGAAAGAGGGGAAACTCACTCTGCTAGCATTGAAGAGGTGGTGAGCTTGGTAATTTATGAACAAAACAGTCCCAGTGCCTATTGTGAGGATTCAAACCTGACAAGAGAAACTCAGGAGAGCTCAGAATATAGTTCAGACTGTAGAATATTTAAGCATGGATGTGTCTTATTCCTGGGTAAAGGAGTTTGTAAAGGAGCATCAACTGTCAAGATGGAGAAGGTCCTTGCATGCACATTAGCAGGTTTCTGGGGACCTGAGCAAATCCCAGGTGAGGTTTCTAATGAGTTACATTGCTCCTTAATTTAGGAAAGTTCTGAGCAGGAATATTTTTGGTGGGATATTTTGATATTATGATGTTCATCCCTGTCTTATTTAAGAGGTTTTAGTTGGCTGGTTGTTTGGTTTATTTTCACTGGAGCATAGTGCTAGAGCAGCCAGATCTGAGACATTTTGCCATCAGCAGGAAAGCAGCACAGGGCAGTGGCTAGTAGAGGGCTGAAGGGTATCTGCCTGCCCAGGGCACCAAAATCCTCCCTCCTCAGAACATGAAAAGGAACTGCAGGAGACACAATGAGCAGCCAAATCCAAGAGAAACATCCCTGGCAAAAAATATGAAATTAAAATAAATGCCAAACTGTTTCAAGAGATGGCCATTACCCTCTTTCTTTGTATGTTCTCTCTCCCTCTTTCCTCCAAAAGAGTAGGGGTAATTACAAACAGCATCTGTGTCAGGTGAGACTCAGATGGTAGGTGTGTAAACACATCCCAGCTGTACATGAGTGTCTCTTTGAAACAGCCCAGTGCCTGTTTCTCTGTAGAGAAACTCTGGATCTCATGTGGAAACACCATGGGGAAAGGTCTATTCAAACTAAAAGACAGGGATGGTGGCACCAAGACCAATAATTCAGTGATGGATAAATAAGGCTTAACAGCAGTAGACATTTTCCTATGATCTGGAGTTCTGTCCCAGGAATACTTTTAACACGATTAGGGGAATTAAAGAAATTTTAATATTTTTAAACCTGGAGTCCCATTAGAGCAGTGGTGGCTAAATACACTGCAGTGGACCTGAGCTTGATGACATGAGTGGCTTCTTGCAAATCTCAGTTCTCTGACATATTTAGCAGCACACTTTCTGGAGTGCAGTTTGCATCCTCGTGAAAGCTGGTTACTCGTGAAGGATTTTTAGGAATGACAGCCCTGGGCAAGCCTTCCACTAGCAAAGATATCCTGCACTGTCTAGAATTGCAACAGAAAGGAGAAATTAACAAGGCTCCTATTAAAAATGTAGTTCAGAAAGCAATAAAGACTCTGGCTTTAAACTACATTAGAGGCTTGTGCTGTAGCTCAGCATCCAAAAGAGGGAACAGAGGAATCCCCTACTTTTACTTTGGAGATTCCTCTCTTTCCAAGGGAACTTGGTCTTTAGCACATTACAATGATGCTCTTGACCAGAGTGTCTAGTCTTTCTCTGCAGTGATTCTTCAGTCCTCATACCTGTAAACAACCTATAAACAGTTAAGCTGTGTCTGAATTAGCCTTCTCAGGGCAGGAGGAGAGGGGAATGGGGGTGGGGAGTAGAATCTGGTTAAAATTTGGGTTTAGCTGCTCTTCAATTCACATCCTGGTTTTGAGTGCTTTAAATCCATGTCTACATAATACAGGTTTTGACATATTTCACATATTTTGACCACGTCATAAGTGATTCTTTTGGGACTAGAAGGTCCCCAGAAGCCCTATGTGATGTTGTGAAACCTGGTGCTCTCTATTTCAAGAAACTGAGAAACATCCTGTGATTAAACTCCTTCAGCTTTCCTGCTGACTTCAGTAATACAGTTCTGAGAAGTTTTGTTGGCTAATTTTATATAAAAAATGCCTCTTCCCCTCCCATACTTCCTAAGTAGATTATTATCTTGGTATTACGTTCTCAGATACAGATACAACTGATGAGGTGCAGATAGCACTGAGCACACTGTGCTGCCAGCAGGGACTCTGGAAAACCAGGGCTGCCACAGTGCTGGTGTCCTTGCTCATCTTCTGCAGGTGTGCAAGGATGGGGGTAGTGAGTGGTGGTTGTTTGTCAGCATAGCTCATATGAGTTCAGATGAGATTATAATTTTTTGGTACAGCCTTTGACTTTTAAAATTTTGCTATGAATGGAAGTGGGGAGAAAACCCCATGTCTGTGGGCATAAAGGTAGAGATTAGCAGCTCAAGAAAGGACTAATACACGGGAGTTTGGGTCATTCCTACCAGTCGGCAAAATAGATGGCATTTGAAAGAAGGAAAAATAGAGCAACATTTTTACTTAAAGGCTTCACTTACATTTCTGAATTATATGTGAATGCAGAAAGACCAGGAGATGCTCTGACTGCATCCAAGTTACTTTTCCAGTGTGGGAACTGTAGCAGAGTTCAGAGACTTTGCTCTCCTGTGGTGTCCCAGTACTGCTGCAGGGCCAGAGGTGGAGCTCTGAAACATAAATGCTTCAAAGAAAGAAGGTATTATGTTCAGATGTGAGGTGTTCAAACCAATCCAAGTTTGAGAGGGGCTTTGCTGTTTTAAAAGGAATGTAGGAACAGTTGGAGGAAAAAAATCCAGAGAAAGCCAGAGGATACAAGTGAAAAATAGTAGAAGGAAGGGATTAAACTTCAAAAAGTCCATATGACAAGAAATATTAGTTCCCCTCACCAAGCTTGCTTCTAAATTCCAGGGTCTTAGTGAAACTAGCTCCTGAACTCCAATAACTCCATTGCTCACCACAGACTCAGTGGAGACTAAGAGGAGTCTTTGCAGTTCCCCAGAGGGAGATCTTGTCTGGCTGTGTTAGGTAACTGGAAGTAAATTGGAATAGGAAACTGGGAAAAGACAGAGCAAAAATAAGAAAAGACAAAAGTAAAAAATAAGTATGCTGGCTAAGGAACAAAACAAGAGGTTGGACAGCAATTTCTAAGAAAGAGTGAGATAAAGAAATATGAATGATGCAATCTATGAAGGAAAAAGTAAATTGCCAGAGGTAAACCTGACTGTGGAGAAGGCATCTGAAGAAGAAAAGATAATATAATCCCAGCTAAGCACTTTGAAGAAAATAGAGTAAACAAATAGAAACCTTCTGTTTGTCTTGAAAGGCTGTTTCAGGCATTGCTGCCTGGAGAGCAACACCTTTTGCTTATCACTGTTTTATCGCAAAAAAGTGAGAAGCTCTAATTATTCCTGATGTCCTGTTTGTTTTGGAAGTAAATTTTCACATGTTCTGTTTGCTTGATGCACTTTTAAATTACTGCTCTGATCTTAGCATAAAATCTGATACAGGGAACTGAAGCAAACATTCTCTCTATCTGTGCTTCTGAAACTGAAAGAAAAAGTGAAGCTTCAGTTACTAACAGATATTTAACTAAAAACGGTGAAACAAACTACAGCTCAGTACTGGGTTAGTTGGGTCTTCTTCTCAAATTTCAATTCTAGTTCAAAATGGTAATCCTGAGATCCTCTCCTCCAATTTCCTACCACATTGCTTCTCCAAAATAGCTCAAAAGTTCCTCAGCTAGCTTTAATTACGTCTCTGCCCACATTCTGCTCTTAAGCAAGATTGGTGTTTTCTTCTCATTTGGCTTAGGTTGAAACCCCTGAACCTGGAAAGGAGCTTTTCTCTGAGGAGTTAAATAGGCTGCAAGCTCTATAATAAGAGGAGAAAAGTGGCACACAATTCACTTTTAAAAGCACCTATTTCTTTGTGGCAGACTGAAGCCTTCTGAGGGCCAGGTCAGACACCCAACTTTCAGGCTGGATGAATCTCCCTCTGGATGTTCCTTGCCAAGGAGGCAGGCAGGCAGGCTCAGAGCAGAACGGGAGGGGAGGAGTTCTGTGGGTCAGGATAAACATGGCTTGGGGTCCAGTCATCTTCAACTGGCCAGTACGTCTGAAGCAAGGAAGAGAAAAGTATGCCAAAACCAGTCAAAATATAGTCCATGGCTCTTAAACTTTGTGTTAATCGTATGACAGGAGATCTGTCCTGCCTAACCTGTAGTCTAAGTGAGACACTAATGTCCAGGATTTAGAAAAACCAGATTAGCCTTGCACTTCAACCACCACAGAAATCTAGCAGTGTGTCTTTTTCATCCTTTTTACATAAAGGGTAACAGCATTTAACATTTATGACAGTATTCTGGGCTGCATACCTGTAATAGAGACATCTCAATGCAGAGCTGAATAAGGTACCTGAAAAATGAGGCTCAAAGTTTCATTATGCAAACTATTAGATAGCTCCTGACTCAAACAATCTGTCTATTTTAGTTCCCTTTGTAAGGGACCAAATTTTGTACTATAACAGAGACTTATTCAGAGGCCTGAGTTCAGCTTTGGAGGACCAAGAGCCCCAAAATTGACCATGAGGCCCACCAGGGTCTTTGATCAGACTGGGGCCTGGGAGTCTAACTTCCATGTTTTCCAACCAAAAGCAGAGCTCCACCTAAGAGATTTTTCCTAATTTTTTCCTCATGGAAGGTGCTTCAGTGCCAGTTGATCCCATCCTGCTCCTTTCTTCCATATGTGACCTTTCCACTCTATTGCAATGCAATCCACAGGGTGTGTGTGTTGCAAGCTTGCATTTGAATCTTGTGCTGCAGGTTGGAAAAATTGTAAGAAAAAGGAAAATAAATTAACGACATAGAGTCTTATAAATTTTATGAGCAGAATCAGATCCTTTCTCTTCTTCAACAAGGGCAAAAACCAATTTCTTCAGAAAGGATCTCTAATGATTAAAAGGTTGTTGGCAATAAAGCTACAGAGGCTAATTATGAATTCCTTCTTGCAATTTTCACTGCTGTCTCAGTTGGCTGGCATCATGGAAAAACTGTTTCATTCTAGATGAGGAAGTGGAAAAAAGGTTTAAGGCTAGAGTCAGACCTGTCTTATCAATTTATAACAGTAAATCCTATCATGGATGTAGATGGAAGTGGATGAAGTTATACCAGTTCATAATCTGTTACTGTGATATTATTTTATGTTTTTATGGTACGTAAAAGAAGGGGAAGATACATACAAAACAACACAGAACACGTATGGTTCTTTAATAGTAAATATCTGTGACTGCCCCACAGAGGGTTCTAGATATCTTCTTCTCAAAGCCATGAGAAGCGTTTGTAAGTGTAAATGACATAAAAATATGCAGTTATAGACCCTATAGACAAGGAGGAAGATAACTATGGCACGTTCCAGGCTATGTGTTTACTATTCTTTGCATAAAAGACAATTGTTCCTTCTTTCCCCACTGAAAGATCAATGCTAAAAAGGCTTTTTGTTCTATTACAGCCATGTGTGGCAGCAATGCATTCTATTCTGAAGCTCTTTAAAAAGGTGTATTGCTATATTGCCTCTCAATTATGAACTGATAGCACAGACATAAGGGATGAGGAGACTGGATAAAATACGTGTCCACAATGAGAGCATTCTGGCAGAGCAACAATAGGTTTGTGAAAGAGCTGAGCTGCCTTAAAGGTCTGAGCTCATGAGAACAGCAGCCTTCAGCCTTTGAGAAACAGTGGTCTGCTCAGGGTTTCTTTTCTAAACTTTTTTCCCTCTTTATATATGTTCCCAAACACACTGATTTTGCCTCCAAAATAAAATGCGTGGAGGGCACAGGGGGTTCTTTTATTGTTGGAAAAAAAAAAAAAAAAGCTGAACACCTACCTCTGTGTGGATGCCAAACAAGGACAGCCATGCCTGTATTCCAGTCATGTTTCCTTATTGTTTGTGCTGTCCTGCCCATTACCAGAGAATGGGAAACTGCTTAGGGGGATGTAATTCTGTTTAAAAGTCTGTCACTATGAATTACCAAGGGGAAAAGGCAAATCACAGGGCAGCACAGCAGTACTTTGGTGCCAAAAAAATACTAGACCTTTGCAGTGTCAGGAAATAATTTGCAGTGAATACCCAAGTTCCTCTTTATAATTTTCTTGAGGCTAGAAACATGCTAATATCTTCTATTTAGGGAATACTGCATATTAAAGGCCAATTTGGAAAGAGAAGACGGCACTTCCATTTTCTATCACTGCCAAATTTTAGTCCTTATTACATATGTGTAAATAAGTGCCTTGAATTTGGCATGATCAGGTATACCTGTTCTGTGTAAGGTTTCCTCCAGTGACACAAGAGCTGTACTTGCAGCTTGTTTGCCTCAACCATTTTTTTCATCGTTGTTCAAAAGTTGCATAACTATGTTGTCTTCAAGAAACAGGATGTTTATAATATAAAAGCAGATGAGCCTGGGGTACTTTGGGATACTGTAGGTCACATTTAAATTACCTTTCATATAAAATTATTCAGCAGAAAGTGGTAGCATGGAGTGAGTCAGTGGTGCAGATACGCTCTAGTGCAGTTAAGCAACCTAGAAGAATTTATTATTGGTCTTTTTAGAATTGTCATTAATCCCTGAAATGAAACCAATTCTGCTTGTATTTTCAAAAGTTTTATGCAGGAGGGTTGTCCCTCTGGAAAAGATTAGCAGAAAGCCAATGCATCAATGAAATTTTATGCTAATCCTCAGAAGAGGGTAGGAAAGGGGTAGAGGTGAAGAATACAAAGTAAGGAATATACCTTATGATGATCTATGCACAACAGCAGATTTCATTTCTACAGAGACCTTAGAGGGGAAAAAGACCCAAACAACAACTCCCTCTTTAATTAATTGAATAATGATTAAAACTAAAATTCAATTCAATTCCAGCCAGTAGACAGGATGTCCAGAAAATGCAATGCCAACAGTCTATTCAGACAGACAGACTTGGCTAAGAACCACGCATCCTTTATGGCCATTAGATTCCTTAAATTTTTGTAAAATAAGATGCAAACTCATTACAGAGAGGTTTGAGGTTTTTTGGGGTTTTTTTTTAGATAAGGTCAGTAATGGTACAGAGCCACCACCCATTTGCAAATGTCACAATGTCACTTAAAACCAGAATCTCCCATTTCAGGCAAACTGATGCAATATCACTTGAATGAATTTTTAGAAACAAACGAGATGGACAATAATGTACTTCTTGTTTTTAAATGTAAATGTTTAATACGAAGTAATTTCTTTGCCTCCAAGTGACTGCTTGCTCTTAATATTCAACAGAACCTGAATTGGATTGATGTTAAATGATTAGATTTACCAGTGAAAGGATTTCCTTTGAACTGCTTACAAGGAGTCTGTCAAAAGAATGGTGTTTTGTCCTTCTTATGCCCTTTCTGTCCAATCTGAAAAAACTCAACTTATTTTACTGTCAGATTTACGAATTAAGCAAGTTTGTCCCAATGAATGCAGCACCTGACTGAATAGAGCTCTGATTAGCTGGCTGTGCCAGGGCTTACCATTACAGCACAAGGTAATGAAACTAGTTTAAAAAAAAAAATTGCTTCTTATTCTATTTGAACAGACAAAAAGAAAAAAAAAAGCAAAAGCTAGTCTTCTTTAAAATTGTAAAAAAAAATTTTTAAATCCCTGAAATGACATTTTTAACTCCCTTAATTCTTTTTTAAACCACTTCAGTTTTTTTCCATCCAAAAAGTGATTTTTTGTTTCTCCATGCTTAGTTCAGTGAAAGAAAGTAGGGATTTTGTGTGTGTCTTTTTTTAAATGTTTTTTTTTTTAATTATCTCTCTTGTGATTTTTCCTGCTTTTACATGTTTCAGACTTTGAATTTTGCATTCTTGAAGAATCATGGCATATCCTGAGCTGGAAGGATCCACAAACGCAATCAAAGTTCAAATCCTATTCCCTTCAAAGAGAGTAAAGGATGAATAAGGAAAAAAGGAAAAGACTTGAAGACAAATATGTTTAAAGTCTGACTTTTAAAAAACAGAAAAAAGAAATTATATATTATAAAAAAAACCCACAAACTTTTAAAATAACCTGTGTTTCAAATGTATTTATAGGAGTGAAATATTCTTTGACAATCCCTCTGAATTAACATTTGCTATACCTGACATGATCTGGGAATGTTCTTTCACTTTTCAGGTGTTTACAGCAATCACTTGATTCCATAACTATGACTTTTCTATGTAAATTCAATTTTCCATTTCAGTTGCTCTACTATTTTTATATAAATCAGCAACTTCACAGTTTTCAGTGAAATCAATACCATGCACAACAGCTAAACATCTCTATCTGCTCTTCGATGGGCACTTCTAATAGTGTTTTACATTTCAATATGCTTTAATATATCCAATATCCAAAATGCTTTTGCAGGGGTGGTTCAAACTAAGAAGCTTTATAAATTACTTTATAAGAACCTTGCATAAAATTGAAAAACATTAGACAGAAGAAAGGCTGAAAAAAAAACAAACCTATTTTGATTTGTGTCATGAAAAATAATTCCAGGCCTCTGAAAGCAGAAATTATTCAGCATCTCAGAAACAGGCTGCAGCACTTGGAGAAAAGCACAAGATTGCAGTCTAACTATAAAGTACCATTGTACTGTTTTATGCATTTGTTGCCATCAAAATCAGTAAAACAAATTAATTTAGCATTATTCAAGAGAATAAGCTAGATAATGAAGTAAATTGCTCCCATACCTCATAGAGATGTTGCTATGGTATTTCATGTGGTGCAGAAGTCTCTGGCTGACCAGTGAGAGACTGCAGTTCTGGGTGGTTGCAAACTGCAGAGAGCCCTTTGCCTTCTAGGATCTATTCTGTGGGGCAAGGATGTGTTTCTGCTCTGTGTTTCTGCTCTGCATTGCATCACACAGTCAGGAAAAGAAGGTGCCTCTGTCCAGGTGTGCAAGGAAGGTCATTCCTGGTGGATCTGCTGCTGAACATCCCTTTGGGGGCCAGTTTGGTTCTCTCAGCAAAGCAGGGAGGAGACAGAACAGCAGCTGCATTCCCATGGGGAAGGTGTTGCCATGCACTCCCTGTGAACCATGAAAGCAAGCTGAAATGTCTAACAGGAACATAGAGGGAAAAGCATGTAACAGGGAATGATGGAAACTGAAGGCAATGGAATATTTCCCTTCTGCACCTTTCTCCCATCTCTTAAGTACAATCCCATGGCTGCACAAAAAATATAGAAAAGAAGCTGCCTTGGGCCTCTGAGACTCCTTCCACTTTGGGGATATGGGAAGCTGGAGAACAGTGTGTCCTGGTCAGATGCTGTCATTGCTAGATTCCCAGGTGAGAGGCAACCATTGCCATTTTCCTTATCCAGCCTTTCAGCTAGATGTCAACCAGTCCCCTTTCTTCTCTCAAGACTCTTCTCCCTAACCCTTCTAATTCAAAAAGACTGAAGGGCAGTAAAGGTCACAAACACACAGTTCCTCTAAGATGCCCACCTCAGCATGGCAGGGAAGCACCAACATCCAGGAGAGAAGCCTGTCCCTTCCCTCTGCCCCTGGTGAGCAATTACAAATCTGCTTCTTCAGACCCTGTTGGAAGCTATGATATTATCATAGGCAGGCAAGGGTTTCTAGGCCTCCTTCCCGGCCCAATAGAAGTAGTTATTTCTTACCTCCCTGCTGGGCACCGGGAGATATTTACACCATTCCCCTGGTCTGATGCTCAGTTATCTGTACAATCCTGGGTTGCCTGTGCAATCCCATGTTTCCTGTTCAAACTTCTCCCAGTTGTCCAGCCCCAACCAGCTACAACTACAGTAAAGGAAGAAGCCTGGTTGCTCTGGAATTTTTACAAGACTAAATATGTCCGCCGAGACAGACTCTTAAGCTACAGTCATTTTACATTTAATCATCATGTTTAAACATCTTTAAGCCACCCATGTGCACAGATTTTTCATTACATTTTTAATGGGCTAATAACCACTCTGAGCCTGTGCCCTACTTGTGCACATTTTGCCAACCTAAAATGCCAACTGGCACTACTTGGTCATTTTCAAATCAAAGGCAGATGTCTGCTCTTGTAGGCAACATGGCCTGGAATGTTTTTTGTTGTTCTTGTTTTTTTTTTTTTTTTTTTTTTTTTTTTTTTTTTTTTTTTTTTTTTTTTTTTTTTTTTTTTTTTTTTTTTTTTACCTCCCCAGGGTTTGTGTGCATAATCATCCTTTTTACTGATCAGGAGTATTTTTCTGAAATGAAGTTTGGCTTCCTGGCTCTCATGAGCTCTCTTTCATAAGAAAGCAAAGGGGGATTCCTCATTAAAGAAACAAGCCTGTGCAGCTATAGAAAAAAGGTTCTGGTATTTAATTTTCACTTTTTCATTTGGTTTGCCAGAAGGAATATTTTTTGTTCATTTTTAGGTCATCAAAGAAGATTGTACTGAGTACTCTGTGTGTGACTTGACCATTATTACATTATTTAATTGGCATTTTATTGATAGATATAGAACATATTTATTCTTTCTGTCTGAAAGAACCTTTAACAATTGCTCCCAGAGATCCTTTTCTGTAAAGCACCTTGGCACATCTGAGCTCAGCATCACCAGTTTGTTGCACTGTCAACATTAGACAGCTCTGGGCTCTTGGGAAGCCTGAGGAACGTGAGACCATTCCCCACAACAGCAGGAAGTGGACCATCATTGGGGAATTCACGTCTGCTGGAGGAGCCCGTAGATCTTCCTCCAGCTAAATTGCATGGCAGGAATGAGGCTTCCCTGATCCCTGATACCAGCTCCTGGGATGCATTCCTGTTCCCATCTACTCCCCTTCCTCCTCCCCATCAACTTTGTGCTTTTATTACACCGGCTTTTATTGCCACTCTTTCATGGCTTCTCCCCTCTGACTGTGAGTCCTTTGTCCACAAACAGAGATAAATGTTTCTCACAGCTTTAGTCAGACCATAACTAGGATTTCATGCTATGTATGCTTCATACAACATATAAACACAGATGTATGTTTATTTGTCATTTTACCTTGACATATGCAGAATAAACCAAATAGCCTGCAGGGACTATTTTCTGTAGTCATTATTCTTCCATTTTACTTATCCCTCTCCCATCCATTGTATGCAAACATGAATTATAAACTCTTTGGGACAGAGTGCTTCATTTTATTTGCCTATTGGCAGCAATAATCATTCACATGAGGAATGAATAAATAATAATTACATTTTTTATTATAAGAGTGAGCAATGGAGGGGTTTTATTTTTATTTAGAATACAAATAATCAGGGGAAAATCCCCATCCTTTGCTTTCTGTACTGGCTCTGGAGAACTCCTTCAGGGTTAATTTTAAATTGTGGGAATCTCTATTAGAGGGTGTTTTCTTTACCACTTCAAGGTAAAAGATTACTGTCATAAAAGGATCACTCCTCTGCAATTAGAAAAACATGTTTTAAAGAATAAACATCTATTTTAAAAAAATCGTGTTGTTAGTGAAATTGAAGATAAGTTAATCATCTTGTCTTTTCTGTCTTTCCTGCCCTGTTCTAAGAACTTCATCTCCCTCTAGATTACAAACAAGACAAGAGTTAGACATGAGATAATTTACCACATCATTTATTTACACATTTTAATGAAGGAAAGATCATAGAAGCATAACAGGGCTGAAGTTATTGTCAGTTGTTTTGGGAAATGTATATAAATTCCAGGAACAACTTAGTCAGTACTGACACCATTTTAATTTTAAATGGAAATTATGCATCTAACAAGTCATATCCTGTGTTCTCACTGCTGTTGCTCTGCAAAACAAGAATCCTAGAGGGCATAATGGAGATCTCACAAAAAGTTCTCAGACCTCAAATCTGATTAAATCTGATATATTATTCTCCTTTAGTTTTAACTGCACTGCTGCACCAGTGGAAAAAAAAATTAACACCAAGTATTTTAACATGCCTTTGATATTTAATTTTCTTATTTTGCAGTCAAATACATGGAACATTACCTTGATCCATATCAAATCATTAGAAGTGTCATTGATGGAACAATTTAAGCCTGGTGGCAACTAAACACAATGCAGCTCCTTGCTCACATACGCATTCTGCCATGCCCCCATGGTGGGAAGGAAAAAAGAGTTGGAGAAAAATGTAAACCCATGGGTTGAGAAAAGAACAGTTTAATCATTGAGATCAAATGAAAATGTTACTTCTACCACAAGTAGTAATATAATTTTAACAAAACAGGCAACAAAAAGAGAAAGGAATGAAACCTGAGAAAAACAAGTGATCGCTACCTGCTGACCAATGCCCAGCCTGTCCTTGAGCAGTGACTGGCAGCTCCCAACTAACTCCCCTCAGTTTCTATTCTGAGCTTGACATTCTATGGTGTGGAATATCACTTTGACTGGTTTGGGTCAGCAGACATGCCCTTGTATACCTGGGCAATGAAAAACCTACAGATGGGAGGAGCAGGTGAGAAAGCTTTATAGAGTTTTTTGCTAGTTGGTTTGGTGCTTCTGGTCTCCTGTGCATAGTGCTAAAAAAATGTGTGTTTAATAAGGTCAGGTTTTAAGTCCCTGGTGCAAAGTAGCTCCCTTTTAGCTTCCGTCCCATCCTTTTGACTCCCCCAGGGACCCTCTTCTGTGACAAGTTACTGTTCATGGTGAGCTATGACATATGAAACTTTAGTATTATTCTATACTTACAAATCGGATGACAGGTAGTTCTATGTATTCTGTTTTCCCTATAACAGGACAAGGATTAATTAATCAATCTTCTTTTCCATTTTTTCAGTTAGAATTTCTACTTTATTATTTGTGGCCAAATAAATATTTCAGCATTTTATAGTTTTTCACTTGGGAAAGGGAACTATGAAGATAAGGAAAACATGTTATAGTTATTTAAATTAAATTGTATGAAATCAGCAGAAATACTGAGGCTTGCTCTTTCATTTCTGCAATGGCAAAGTTCAAGTCCAAAAAGATCAAGGTGTAGGTCTTCCATGATACTTGCGATTTATCATTTCATATATGCCCTGAAGTTATCTGTCTGAATCTTCACAGCCTTGCCAATAAATCCTTTCCATGACCTACGTGTACTTTCCCAAATTCATCATATTCATTTTATGATATTATTTCTTTGTTAAACCTCCTGAAAATTCTCCTCCTTCCCTTGCCCCATTTATCGCTGACCAATGTGGAGCCCAGATCTCCAAATGTTGAAAAACCTTCTGAAACCTTCATTATCTATGGTATGAAATATTTTTTTCCAAAACTGAGGCCATACTACTCAAAATTACATCTTGGGAAATGTGTTACACGGGGTTTTTTACCCATGTTGCTCCCTTTGAATGGCGGAAAACTCTGCAAAGTGACTTCACTGTCCATATGCAAGCATTGTCTCAAAACTTGCCTCAGCTGAAATGCCAAAAGTCTGACGCTCACACAGCTGGCATGTTGTAACTGCAGTTTTTCATTACCTACCAGATTGAATCTTATAACAGAATCATAAAATGGCGTGGGTTGGAAGGGTCCTTAAAGTTCATCTAGTTCCAAGCCCTCTGCCATGGGCAGGGACAGCATTCACTAGCCCAGGTTGCTCAAAGCCACATCCAGCCTAGTTTTGGACACTTCCAGGGATGCAGCATCTGCAGTTCCTTTGGGCAACAAATTGCTGTGGACTCACTGCCCTCACAGTAAAGAATTTCTTCCTAATATCTCACTTAAACCTACCAAAGGATGTTTTAAATTCTCCCCAAAGCCTTCTCTTACCCAGTCTGTACAATACCAGTGCTCTCAACCTGACTTCCTATGAGAGCTGCTCCAGCCCTCTGATCATCTTTGTGACCTTCCCCTGGACTCACTCCAACAGGCCTGTGTCCTTCTTATGTTGGGGGCCCCAGAGCTGAATGCAGCACCCCGGCAGTGTTTCATGAGAGAAGAGTAAAAGGGGAGGACCCCCTCCCTTGCCATGCTGGCTTTTGACTCAGCCCAGGACAGGATTAGCCCAGCAGCATCTTACCCTGGTAGAAATATCTGATTCCAAAGCAAACTGCAACAGGATAAGAGAAGTGCCTGGAGCCCTTAAAATAGGTACATTGCTTCTTTTATGAAGTTATTTACCACTGTTGAAGCAGGTGACATTCAACCCTCTATCAAAGCATTGTTCAATTTCTAAAATGCTGGTATTAATAAATCTAGCACCATCATCTGAAAGATGTTATACACTACTAAAATTTTCTAATGTTTTCATTATTGCAGATACTGTAGGGTTTTTTTAATAGTCTACAACTTCCTCATGAGGGGAGGAAGAGGGGCAGGCACTGGGCTCTTCTCTGTGGTGACCAGTGACAGGACCTGAAGTTGCATCAGGGGATGTTTAGGCTACATTTTAGGGAAAGGTTCTTCACCCAGAGGGTGGCTGGGCACTAGAACAGGCTCCCCAGGTAAGTGGTCACAGCACCAAACCTGACAGAGTTCAGGGAGCATGTGGACAATGCTCTCAGGCACATGATGGGACTCTTGGTGATGGTGCTGTGCAGGGCCAGCCAGGAGTTGGACTCAATGACCTTTGTGGGTCCCTTTCAACTTGGCATATTCTGTGATTCTGTGTTTATTCCTTTTGTAAGCATCAAAATTTTTATCAGTGAATTATCATTTGACAAAAGTTTCCCTTATTGGTGTTGCAAGCAGATCATGGTTAATGCAGAGGGAAAAGTCTGCAGTTACAGACGTAAGCAGTGCACAGGTTTTACGGGGTTTAGTAGATAATTAAGATGTGACAGTTTTAAAGTCTGAGAAATGAATTAAGCAGATGGAAGTACAGCCTGAAAGCACAGTTATAGCCAGGGGCCTTCATAAGGGTAGCTATCACAAATACACATGGCTGTGAAAAGCAGGTATCGTTAATGGTCAGAAATGAGGTTAAAGAATCAATTAGGTTTTTTTATTTCAGTTATTGTAAGCATAATATTAGATCATTCAGGACAAATCTAATGAAGAAGACAAAACATGTTCATCTGTTTTCTGTAGAAATTAAACAAATTTGGGTAAAGAAATAATTGTAGTAGGAGCTGATGAACAAAATAACCTCACCATTTGTAGTGTTATGAGAAGAAGCAGAAATTCCTTCATAGCAAATAAGCATTCCTGTGCATCTTGTTCCCAAACCTTCAGCTGTCACTGTCCTCAGCCTTCTCTAAGGCTGGCTCTGTGATGTTTTCCAGCTCTGTGCTCACAACAGCTCATCAGGCAGTTTTAGCTGCCAGCTAAAACGCTGTTATTTCAGTAATTTGTCAGAATTTTTTTTTGCTATCTTTTTGCTTTAGTTCAACTTTTCTAAAGAAACAACAAATGTGGGTAACACACCCTTGGGTAAAAAAGTACAGTCAGTCCCTGGGCAAGTGCCCTGTGTAACTTTGCTTTTATAGGTGTCCTCTCCCACCTCTGCCCAATCCCTGACCACACCAGAGCCTGCCTATAAGCCTTGTTTTGAGAAGGAAGGACTCACAGCAGCTTTGGCCAGAGTATCAGTACCTGCAATCAGTTTTGAGGTGAAGGTTTAATTGCAGATGAGCAACACACTCCTTTAGTTGTCTCTACAGCCCCTTGTGATAGATTTGGCAATTAGAGCTGGGTGATAAAGCTTTGATGACAAGCAAAAGAAATGCTGACTTGTTCAAGCTTCTGATGGGAACATATGGTTGCAATTAAACATTTTTAGAAGGATCCCTCAGGCCAGAATGGACTTCTGGTAACTGTGACAAATGGTCAGGGCACTTACTTGAGGTAAGGAAACTGGTGGGTGCAAGGTGCTGATGACACCATATGTAGAGCAGCAGAATCACTCTCTGTCCAGACTCCGAGAACTTTTAAGGGCACAGTAATTTGTCAGTGATTTCTACCAATGCCTTTCTAATGCATGAACTGGTTTCTAGAACTCTATCTAAGTCAGTTTCCCAAAATTTTTTATACTATTAGGAGTTATTTTGTCTTTGATCTTTCCTAATTTCTCAGAAGAGACCATTTTAAGCATGCCCCTTTAAGCTTTCACCTCTCTAATATATTGTGAAGAGTAGCTTTTATTTCAACAGCTCAGAAATGTTCTTCTCTGCATAAACACTCCTATGCTAAATAACCCCCATCAAACCAAGAGGCGGAGAATTATGTGGAATAACTAGCTCCTAAGCAGCTTCTTCCCCACTGGAGTGCCAGCTACCACATCCAAATTAAAACAAATGCTGCAAATATTCACAGCAAAGGGAAAGGAGGCAATAACAGGCAGTGGGCAGAGAGGGATAGGAAACACTGTCATTAAACAGGCAGAATATCCAACTCCAAAATCAGCATCTCTTTACCATATCAAGATCAATGAACAGAAATTAATGAGCGACATGCCCACGACCCCTTGCCCATTTCACTTGTATCTTGGATCCCTGATGTATGTGCAAACTTGATTGTGCTGAGCTTAGCCATCACCAGAGGTAAGCTGAGCACAACAGGTAGCAGAACGGTAGCCTCAAGAAGTGTGCAGCTGCCTTTTTTGCAACTAATATCAGTATGCATGTTTGAGATGTGGTGCCTTTTTTCCAAGATGTCCACCCCTAACAAAGCCAGAACAGATGATTAATCAGAAACAGTAAAGAGGGCTAATTCTGCAAATTCTAGAAAACATTTCAAGAGGTTATGAATGGACTGATGCTGCTGGATGTCTGAGCCTTTAATTTACAATCATCACTTCACCATATACTCTTTTTTTCCTGCTGAGCAAGGACTTTTGAGGTCACACAGTAACACATTCTTATTTATAACTGTATTTCACTTGCCCCAGTATCAGTGTTTTCATAGTCCTGCTCTGTCACACTCTTTTGATGTGTAATGCTCCATTGAAGTATATATTCTGTAGCTCTGCCTTGAGCTATTGTGTTTAATAGGCTTTCTGGTGGCTTTTTAAAAACATTAAACATATATAAGGTTTAAGATTCAAAGGCCAGAAAGACAGTATGCACATCCATCCCCTACAAGGCTCACCATGAGAAGATGAAACAACTTCAAAGCTTCCAAACCCAGAATTCAAAAGGCTCGAGAAGCTTTTGCTCAAAACCAAACTTGTGATCAAGCACTTTTCTTGAGTTTTCCAATGCAGGGTGACATCCACAAGTGGGGTTATTGCGAGGTTTTTACTCTGTCATATTTCTCTGGAATTTGTATTTTTTTATCCCTGACTGCATGTACATTAGTGCTTCTTTTTTCTACTTAAAAACTAATCACATTTAAACAAACTATGAATTCAAAGCACAGTTATTGCATCTGAATTATGCCATAGGTGGATGCTGCTGTTCCAGAATGGCTGAGTTGCTCCTCCTCAGCTGGAAGCTGGACCAAGCCCGGATTAGCATAAGTCACTCTGGAAGATATGAATATTTTCACCGGAGCCACAATTCCCATTTTTTTTTTGCATAGATATGCACTTGATTGTGTACTGTCAGGCAAAGAGAAATTGTATTATTCTCTATTAGAGAAACCAACAGAACAGTGACAGCTCTTATTTTCTCTTTAAGATGAGCTATGAAAAATCAGTGAATGGGAGAGAATTCTGCCCCATTGTTTAGGTCCCTAACTGAGGTCCCTTATCTGTCACAGTCACACAATTAATGAAGTGTGGAAGACACCTTTGCATTTCTCCAGAGACAGCTCAAGTCTGTGTCATTTAGTGTTCCTCTACTGCATAGAGAACTCAGTCACCTCCAGAGGTTGCTCTGGTCTATTGGATTTGAGTGATGTCCCCATAGAGTTTCTAAGAACCTGTAGAAAATATTGACTGCATCCATATACCAGCATTTATTCTGCCATGGTCTGAGACAGAGGAGAAAATAAATGTGAAACAAGAATAAGAGTGAGGGTATATGTGTGTGTGTGTGTGTGTGTGTGTGTGCGTGTGTGTGTGTGTTGGTTTTTCTTGTTTCTTTTCTTTGCTTGTGGAGTTTTTCTTGAACAATCCGTGGGTGTCACAGCACATCTCCTGAGGTGATACAGAGCTGTACAGCTGTGCCAATGGTGTATTGGGTCCTCTGCTCCTTCTCCTGAGAACAGCTAGTAGTCAATCCTTTATGGTCAATTGTATGCAGCTTCAAATGTGTTGGGTCTGCAAGCACATCCTGTGTCCAGCCTTAACCACTCAGCAGGGATCTCTAATTTATTTGTTCATTTTTCCTCTGGGATTCCAAAAATGCTTTGTGAAGGTAAAACCCCATGTGGGATTGGTTTCTGCTGTTTCCTAGCATAAAAAGGGAAGTATTAACTCAATAAAGCTTTTCTATCATTTAGCAATCCTGGAAAGACTGACTTTTTTGAAACACACAGGAACACAGATATGTAAGCTCCACAGAGGCACTATGGATCTTCATAGGATCCTACTGGAGTTACTACAATATACAATCAGAAATTAGCTGTCAAAAATCAAGAAGTGCAAGGAAGATTAGATTTCCTCAATTACATTTCTGTCAAATATATAATTCCTTGACATTTTCCTAATTTCTTCTTCTTATGACAGGTGATACTTGATCAAAAAAGATATTTTTGTGATTTTCAGGGTTTAGGTGTCACAACTACATCTTACAGATATCCCAGCTGGGAAAAAGAAAAACACTGCAGATAGCAGGGAACAGGAGTTTGGATGGAAATCACAGAAAAATTGGTTTTGTATTATTTCATCCTTCAAGTATTTTGTACTAGTTGATTCCATAGTGCTTTTCCATTTGGTTTGTTTCAGGGTTATGTTGTTTGGTTGTTTGGTTGCTTTTTGCCTATAAAGGCCAAACATCTGGGAGACGCAAAGTCCAACTAAATAGTATTTGCAAATTTATAGGTGTGAAAATAATCTGTCATCAAGAGGAAAGCATTTGTAACTGGTGGCTGAGCATTTTAATTTACATTTCTGTGTTTTTCTCAAACTATTTCCACTGAGTAATCAAGACCATTATAGTGTTATTGATCTCTAACTTAAAAAAAACAACAACAAAACACAAACCACAACAGACCCTTATGTCATTCTTCTGTTTTTTTTTTTTCTTTTTGTTTCTCTCCCCACGCAATTTCTCATCTACCATTCTGCATTCTAATGCTGCTGGGTTAAAGCACTGAAGTACCTGAGTCTCTTGAGAAAACATTTTCTCTCAGAAACCCAAGTATTTATAAAATGGGCTGATGTGTTGAAACAAATGTACTGGTAGAAGCCTGTTGGTTGCGGTGTGTTTTGAGTAGAGCAGAGGTACAATTTAATGGGCAGGCCTTCTTTCTCAAAATGAAGAATATTGGGGAGGCCGAGATTTTGCTATGTTACTGGGGAAGCTTTGCCTACAGGTCACAGCCAGTTGGCAGCAGCTGGAGTTTGTAGGCTTTCCAAAGCTTCTGTCTGCTGAAGGCTATGACTTTTTTTTCCCTTTCTAAATTAGGAAAGGTGTTTTTCAGATTTTTTTTTCCTAAAGTAAAAGTGCAACACTTAAATCATCTCCAATTCAGACACTATAATCTCCTTTTCCTCCAAAATTCATATATGGATGTTCCCATGCTAAAACTGATACCCATTTTACTGATTAAGCTGAAAAAAAAAAAGTTGGGGAAATTATGATTGCTACTAGAATTTTTCACGTTCAGAAATCGTACTTGTACATGAAGACAACATCTCTTAGATGCTTGTTTAAAGAAGCACAAGGAGAAAAGAAAACAATATTTCTTTATTCTAATGTTCCCTAAAACTGTCAAAATAAATTTCAACAGTTATTATTAAGATTTATAAAAATCTGTTGAGCATTTAATTTAGAATTAAAAGGAGATGCAGTTATCTTGAATAGAAAGTCTAGTCCTCTCCTACCAGGCACTGGAGCAAGATTAAACAAAAAAACCCAAAACACTGAGAAAATTTCAGACCATCTCTTTTAGTTTTTTTCTTCCCTCTTTTTGATAAGAGAAAGTCACTTTTTTTTAATCTTTATTCCAAAGCACTGCTTAGTCCTAGGAAATTTTTGTTCATGACTTTTTGTCTTAATATGATAACCATGATTTGTTCCCATCTCTCCCCCATTCAATTCATCCATTGAATGAATTGTGACTGCTAGAGTAATGAAATAAAAGGGGAAGTAATAGCCAAAGTAAGGAATTTTTAATCAAATTAGGACTTTATTAGTTGACAGGAAATTTTATGTATTAATAAATAATACATTGTTCCTGATTCAGTCCCAGAATTTGTGCTGCTATGCCTTGAAAAGTAATTTTTTTTTTCCCCAAACTAATTTAGAAAAAAGCCCCAAAGTAATGTTTAGCCTCCATAACCCTAAGAAATATGGCTCTGGTTAAGAAGAAAATATTGGCAGTATACAGATTCTTTATTTTTTTTTTCAGAATTGTCTACTCTGAAAAACAAAACAACAAAGCACACCCTCGGATTTCAAGCGTCCACAGGAATCTGGGTTGCACACTGCTCTCCTATTGGGTAGACCTTCCACATCTTTTAGAATCGTAGAATATCCTGAGTTGGAAGGGACCCATAAAGATCGAGTCCAACTCTTGGCCCTGCATAGGACAGCCCCAAGAATCACACAATGTGCCCAAGAGCATTGTTCAAATGCTTCCTGAGCTCTGTCAGTCTGGTGCTGCGACCACTTCCCTGGGCAGCCCATTCCAGTGCCCAAACACCCTCTGGGGGAAGAGCCTTTTTCTAATATCCAACCTAAACCTCACCTGGTACAACTTCAGTAGAAATGCACCTACCCATCCTAGACACAGGTGAGTCACCACAGTGATGGAAACCATCTTCAGTTTAGAGAGCACCACTCAGACCCCTCAAGTGTTTGCAAGCCCATTCAGAATCCTTTCTAACCACCCGGGCCTTTCCCTTCTCCACTAACAAAAATGTTTTGCAAATCTGTGTGAAAAGGGAGACAGAGAAGGGGCAAAGTGCTCACTCCAATCCCTTCCTGCAGTCAAACATAACTTGTTGATGGCAAAAGCAGAGATGCCCTGCTGTGTTGCTCTCCTCCACGGGCAGAACCAGGGAGAGAAGTGCCATCAGCCAGTAAAAAAGTAAAAGCTGCCTACAGAAACAACCGAGCGTCAGGTTCGCTCAGCATCATCTGATAACCCCGTGGAACAGGTGATCAATATTCATCAGCATCACAGTTCTCCTGCTAGTGATAGTTAATGGGCTGATAATGCCATCCTCCTTGTAGCCAAATCCCATCAGGGTCCAGACAGCTGGAGCTAAAGCAGAAAACTTATCAGATCTGGCAGGAGACAGTTTAGGAGGCTAAAATTAACCTTGAACCATTCACAGAAAGAGCTAATCGTTTGTGACTGCTAGATTCCTGCCAGTGGCAAAGGTTTATAGCTGCACAGATATCAACCTGATACTAGCTTTTCTGCAGCATAAAAAAAAGACAAAAAAACCCCAACCAACCAACCAAAACAAACAAACAAAACAAAACAAAAAACAAAAAACAAAACAAAACAAAACAAAACAAAAAAACCCAGAGGAAAGAAAATATACCAGGGTTCTTTTTAACCTCTCTCTCTCCCATAAAGATATATGAATTACCCTACACATATTAGAAATTAAAGCTAAAGACTTATGTAGTTGTGCTATAATCATTCAAACTGTTTCAAGACCCCATAACTTGATGTGAACTCTTGAGCTTGACAAAGACCTTGTCATGAAAAAAAGTCTCTCAATAAAGACTCAAGTCTGCTGAACTACTTTGTTAAAACCTTTGGTGGTATAATTTCCTCCCATTTTTCTGCCAACAGTATACAAATACACGTATTGGTTTTGGCTATAGAGTTATCATCTGGAACTCATTAAAATAAAAAGAAACAAGTGGCAAAACCAAAGGTGGTGACAGACTTCAGGATCTGAGGATGTCCAAGAGAAGGAAGATGGAATACCTGAAAATATGCTTGAGCTGTAGATTTCGAATTCTGGGCATATTTATGTTCAGCAAATGTGCTGCATAGCAGAACTACAGGGCAAATTCCAGAACAAGAAAGAGAATCTGAAAACCTAGGAAAAGAGATCACTCAGAGCTGGAAAAGAGGTCTGTTTCATGGAAGAAGAAAAAGAGGTGGGAACACAAGATAAGTTGGACAACAAGAAGACAGCACATTTAGTGCATAAAAGAGAGAGGAATGGAGAGCCAAGGAGTCCTTGGTAGCTGGTGTAGAGAAAACCAGAACTTGTACCAAGAAAAAACCCTAATTATGAAAAGTAAAATTAAAATCCTATCACTGGAGCTGATGTAAAGAAAACAAGAATTGAAAAGCAAGATTGGGTTAGGATTCTTGAAAATATCAGGGAGGACTCTACTGAGTGTTCTTGGCATCAGGACAGGAACTTACACTGGAGTGGGTCAAGATTTTCTACACTAGGCTAAAATGTGCAAAGAAGAGAAGGTTTAAGTTTTATCACTGGAATTCATCCATTCCCAAGAGACGAATCTAAGTGCATAGAAACAAGAATTAAAAACAAACAACATGAGTTCGTTATGATGAAAAAAATCTGACTTCCAGTAACAGGTATGCAATCAGGTAAAAAGAATTTATCTTGAAGGATTGACACTATTCAGGTGTCAGGGATACTGGGCTGTGATGTGGGTGACTTAAAAATGAGAAATGGAAGAGAGGAAAAGTGACACTCCTGAATCACTGTAGTGTTAAAATCTGGCTGAAGAGGGCTCAGATGAATGAGGGTTCAGTAGCAGATTTGAAGTCGGACAGGATGTAAGAAAGGATGTTCAAATATTTCTTCTGAGACAATTTGAAGAATCACTGAAAAACCCTGAGGGTTAAATATATACATGGATCAAGGATCTCTATATTATGACTGTAGGTATGTCTAAATACTGAAAGTTGTGCTCTCAATGACAGATTTAATTCCTAGATGTTTATCACCTGAGATTGAGGAAGGTGAGAACTGCCAGAAGTCATCTGAATTACACATCTGAAAGATATTCACAAAAGTGAATGAGTTCCTCACCCATAAGAAGCAAGGAAGATGATGGGGATTGGTGTCATTTGTTTCAGCCTAACAGAGTGGTTAAAGAGAACAAGGAAACTGTTAAGTGTCTTTACTGGTTTTTTCCAGGGAGTCATGTGTGACACTTGATTTTTCTGACGTTTTTACTCAGAAACATCAATTTGCTGTAAAAAGAAAAAATTGATGACAAAGTCAGTTAGCAATACAACTTTCAGTGTTAAGCCAAACCTCTTGTAAGAGCAATGTTATCTCTGTTATCTCCCCATCAGAAGCAGCTTGGGCAGACATGCAGCAAATCATGCTCTCAAACAAATGTCCAAGTCTGAGTTTGAACAGCAGAGGCTGTGTAAGGCAGGTGGACATCTGTTTCATCTATGTCTCTCACACTGAAAATAAGCAGAAGAGCTAAATCTCTTTATTATTGGGATAATATATATTTGAGGTTGCTCCATTTAAGTTTCTTTCAGCTGAGATGTTTATGCATGATGGAGGAACAATTTCTTCTATGTCCCACTCAGCACTAGCAAGATTACATGATAAAAAAGGTAATGAATTTATTTTCCTTGGCATTCATTCAAGGAACCAAGGGCCAACCATTTGTCCCTTTCCTGCACTTTTATTACTTCTTTCCACTACAAGCCAAGATCATACTAGAAAGTGTTGCAGTAATAACAATAATCCTCTGCCCAGAAAGAAATCTGGCTGCCATTAGTATTATATAATGATGGTAGTAGATGTATTAGATAATAGTTAGGGAAACTTAAAAAGTCATATTATGTAAGCACTTCAAGCTAACTCTTTCACTCTAGTGTGCAAAACAAAGAGGCAACAAAAGTAAAATGTGAAGCTAATAAATATATCCATAAGTCGGAAGTGGAGATAGTATATAAATACCACCTTATATTCAGGCTATGGGTATGAAATATTTAATTTATGGATAATAAGAAATGGTACTTTTTGAGTCAAATGGGAGAGACCAGGCAATACAGAAACACTTTCTTCAGTATTGGCATGCAAATGAGATGCAAAGAATTAAAAAGGTCCAAAATACCACAGACAAACATTGAGAAAGCAGACAGAAAACACAGCAGGAAGGCTTGGACATCAGTCAGACGTTGATGACAAACATGAATAGACACAAAAGTAAATTGAAGGCCCCCTACCAAACCTCCAAGCTAATAGAAACAATATTTTCACCTGAGGAAATGGCAGGCAGTTAACCACTCCTCCCCAAAAACACATTATGCAATTAAAGAGAAGTTCATTGGAAACATTTTTTGTCTAAAATTGTCTAATTAAAATAGTTTTAAATTCATATGATTCTGATGATAAAGATTAATTCTGATGAATTAATAATTTAGAATGGTTATGAGGAAAAAACCCAAGACAATATGACAAAGTCCAGTGTTAATAAAACCAACCAACCACACCCACCCCCACCCAGCCACCCTGAAGCCTACATTTAAAAGTGGTGTAGTAAAGGAGTGACTCCATTCTAGTGCTGTGCATGTGAGCAGGAAACATTTCATTTCTGTAAAGTAATGTATAATATATCCCCTGGGGTTTTTTGCCATGCTCAAGAACTTGCAGAAAACCAAAGAAATCAAATTTTCATTGGTTCTGGTAAATAGCAATATGTTTAGGTGGCAGACACCCAGATTTTAAAATATCCTGTTTCTTCTAAGAGTTAGCTCTGCCTGTTTCTTGGTGGGAGTAAAAAGAATTCCTTCCCTGTTAAGAATATTTGACACTTACAAGCTATGGCTATGACCACGACTGGCTTTTGGTTGATACTCAAAAAGAATTTCTAATTTTTTTTTTCCAAATTGACTTCAAACAATTTTGTGAATAAGGTTATCAAATCAAAACAGTGTGGATAGGCAAAATATTTAACTAAGAACACTTTCAAAAAACTAAAAAAGCTAGTTTTGTAATACATCCATCATTGAACACCCTCATTGCTGGACTACATGAGATTCTGTGTTACAGAATCTGTTTCATTCTCTTCTGCTGCAGGTTTAAAATTTCCCATTAAACATTTAATAGCAAAGGAAGCATGAACTGAAATGAAAATCTCTCACTTCTCATGCAAGAATTCTAACATTTTAGATGACTTTTCAGTTTCTTCTTTGACAAATATTTATTATTTCTTCTTCCACTCTGCCTCCAGGTTGATTGAAATAACACTGAAATTTTTTTGAGATACTTTTTTCAGAACATATCAGAATGATTTCTTTCAAAGTTTCTTATGTATCATTTTGTCTGTTCAAAACTATTTTGAGAATATGAGTAGGATTTTAAGATAACTTTGAATCAACCTAAACAGTATTTTTGTATCAAACTTAAAAATCACTGTGTTCTGCTCATGACAACTCACTTTTGTTAGTTATGTTATTTTCCATACTGCATCCAAAAATATCACAGCTGTTCCTGAAGGGGAACAGAACTAAAATAACCCTGACAAGTTCATTTTGAAGTGCTCCTCCCACAAGTCTATATGTTTAAACAGTCAAAACAGACAATTTAGCTAAATAACATTATCAGGAAAAAAAAAATCTGCAAAACCAGTGTAGAACAGACATTTTCAGAGTATGTAATGGCTTGTATATTGCAACAACGTTCTTCACTTTTACTGCTGATTTCTGCTGGCTGTGCTATACCTGTGCTAAATGTCAGAACTAATAACAAGCAACTTCAGACATTCAAAGGCCAAAGTGCTAACAACAGGTTGCCTTCATGTTCTTTATCATTCATTATTCGAGTGGCTGCTTGTAATATTTAACCTCAGCCAAGTCATAACATTCACTTCAGAAACTCATTAGTGCTCATTATCTTATGACCCCTAACCTGCCAGGCAGGGCAAGTGGCAGGGGCAGTATACCAAGGAGAATGAGTTAAGTGACAGAGTCAGCTAAAAAGAGGAAGAAGCTTTTACTGCTCAGAGAAAATTGCTCCTTTCATCCTACCAACAGCTTCATGCTTGCCTGTAGGTCGTTTGTGGCTAGAATAATCTAGGGCTCCTTCTAAGAAATAAACACTTACATAATTTTGGAATTTCTCCTGTTTTTTCAAATCCTGAGCGGAAAAAAAATTGGTTTTGGCCAGCAGTAGCAGTGTCCAGGTGTGTGCTCATATTTATGCTGCAGAACCCCGGAATGTTCATTTTGTGATATTAGTTCACATTTCAATTCCAGTTCTTCTTAATTGTAAAATACAAATAGAAAGCATTCCAGAAATACCTAAACAAAATACCTCAGAGGCATTTGTTTTCCTTTTACTTTGGGTTCACTCACATTTCTCCTGAGAGGGACCATAAAGCTGCCGAGGATTATTGGCAATTCAGACCTACATTACACCAGCCAAACACTTTGTGAGATTTTGGTAACTCAACAACCTTTTCTGCCCCCAGGTCCCCCAGCTTTTTGAAAAAGCACAGACTGGCAGCTGATAGCCATGGCTGGGCACAGGGCTCATCACAGCCACGACGCGCCACCTGACTCCTGGCCTTCAGCCTCTAATTGCAGTTTGGCACCTGAACTTGCAAATATTGATTGGTGAAACATTTTATGATAACCATGTTCAAAGGTTTAGCTGATCACTCCTTAATGATATTACTGGAAACATTCTGTAACTCATTTGGCACCCCCTTATCTTGGCACCTGGAGGCTTCAGCTTGTACAAAGAAGGCGACACTGCCCAGAGGATTTCTCACCTAGGCTGACAGATGCCAGCCATTTACACAAATATCTGCTGTTCTGCTTAGAGCCCATTTTGTTCCAGCAAACGGGGTGATTTAAGAATGTAGAGAGATAACTATATGCTTAAACACATATATACATATAACTAGGCTCATAACTGGGCATGAAAAATGGAAGGAGGATTATGAATACCAAGAGGAGGGAATGACAGCAAAATATAAGACTGAAAAATAAGGACATTACTATTTTATTATACTGTCACTTTAAACCATAAATGCTGTTGTTGTTTTTTTTTTTTTTGTGTGGGTTTTTTGTTTTGTTTTGTTTTGTTTTTTTGTTTTGTTTTGTTTTGTTTTTTTTAATGACTAAGGGTAACTGTATTCAAAAGTGTTCATCATACTGAAAACATTAACATTCTTTACTACAATTACCATTGTTACCTCTACAGTAGTCTCATGCACGCTGGTTTGAAATCCTTCTGGGTTATTTGGAATCCCTCAACAACAAACTGCATAATTAACAGTTTTTCTTTGAGATTTAAACGCTGATAACAGCAAGGGAACACAACGAGAAAGGTTCTATTGTACTGGGAGCCCTAGCAACAGCATCCCTTTCTCGAAAAGGTTAATCCCCTTTTTCAACACATCCTTTGTGATGCTTTGCTAATAGTCCCCAATAAAATTGTTCAGGTGCAGCCTTCTGCAAATTCCTAAAGATGGAATATATCTGGTTTCACAGAGAGGGAATGTTTCCTTATTTAGAATGACAAAAAAAAAATGAAATTAAAATTGTTTCAGTTAGAAGTCAAAGGAATTCTACAGGGCAAATCCCCTTTTCTTGTATGTGTGAAATGCATTTCACTAGAACAATGCACACAGCCATACAGCAAGCTGCTGAAGACAACTGGAATTAAAGAAGGTTTGAAGCTGTTCACATGAAATTATCTAAGCAAAGACTAGGAAATAGTGTATTTAAATCAGATATTAAAGAAGCAGATAAGCTTTCAGACAGATGTTTTATTTCTGAACTTCTATAATATGTCTTCATTTTCTCTGCTCTGTATTATATTACCAATAAAAAAAGAGCAGGTTGTTTCTTAATTGCACATAAGCTGTAGAGCATCAGGAAGACATGTCTTGTGTTCCACGTGACTCAAACATGATGTAGTAGTTTCCTCTGCAATTGTGCTTTAGTGCTACACACTTATAGAAAATTCCTTGAATGTTAAGATCCAGGGTCACAGATGGAAAATGGCTGCAAAGAACTGAATGGATCTTCACTGAAGAAGGATGGAAGCCAAGTAGGTGTTTCTGCTTGATATATTTGTGGGTAGAAAGCATACTTAGCTCCCTATTTTAGGCATCTAAACCACCCTCCCTCTTCTTAGCTACAGAGAGCAGTTTTATGGAGATTCAGGCCATGAAGGTTTTGAAGAAACCTTTTTTTCTCACTAGAGAGGAAACCTAGCCTAACACTGGATGTTTGCAGTATGATGTGTAAGCTGTTGACATTGTGTACGACATCAAATCAGTCCAGATTCCAGTGATTCTGCATGTAAAGTCTCAAGGACTGTATCTAAGGACTACACTTTCATATAGTTGATGTTGCATTGCCTTGGTAGTCCAGGACTACAGAGAAATTCAGGAGAGGAGTCAGTGATCCATATCCACTTTCCTAGGATGTGAGCTTCAAAACCTTGTACTCAGAGTCCTGCTCTGCTGCTGCTCCCAATGGGAGTCCTGCCAATGAAGCCTAGCAACCCATGTGTTTTGTGTCCCTACCCTTAGACAGTTCACTGTTGAATGACAAAACAGGGACCTCAGAAAAGTCACCAACCACAGGAGCACACACACGGTGCAGTGGAAAGCAGAGGATTTTTTCAGTGGGTTCTGCCTGTACAATCAGCAAACAGTGGGCTCTGACAACTGCTGCTATCCTTGTGTTGTCTTGGGTGGTCTTGGAGGAGAAAAAAGGCAAAGAATGCCAGGGTAGGCTGCAGGTTCTTTCCTGAGCGAATTTACTCCCTTGGGTTTCACAACAATTTCAGCATAATTGACAAAGAAAGTTGTAGAAACTTCTTACTAATATATGGTTTGATTGGCTTTTCAAACCAAAAACAGCCCTCATTAAGTTATCTATAGACAGAAAATATTTAGTAGAGTATATATACGGATTGCTACTTGCATGTCCAAGATGTCTAAAGAATTTTTGTATCAACATTTAGATGACTGTTCAGATTCTTTTCTGTATAACATGGAGAAAAAGAGCCTGATTTACTGAGCAGGACCGTAATGGAGTTGGTTTTTTGTCATAGTTTGTGCCAACAATATCCTTTGAATACTTAGTGAATTAGAGATGTTAGTTTTTGGGTTTTTTTCAAGCAAATCTGCTGTCTTAAGAAAAACAAAGTTCTCTGAAACTTGCAGTATATAGAACTATTTCTTTCATTGCCTATAACTCAAAATATGTTTTAAAATTTAGATGTGAGTCATGCCAGAATTGAAGACCTTGCTGTTAGTTCCAAAAAGAGCTGACAAGAAACAAAACAGATTTGAAAGACACCTTCATTAGAATACCTCTTGTAACAAGAAGTGGGAAAAAATTTTCCCTAAGCTGCAGAAGAAAAAAAAGGAAAAAAAAAAAGGGAAAAAAAGAGAACAAGAGATGCTTTATTTATTATTATTTTATTTTACATTTAACACTGAAAATTCCATGGTTTTGTTTCAGCTATCTGAAGTCCAGTTCTCCCTCAGTAACATCCAAGATTCTGTTTACTGCCTGGCCCAAGATCCCTGCTAGCCAAGACTCAGGTCAGGGGAGCAATTTCTTTTTTTATGTCTCTGATGTACTGTGGTGGGCTTGGGAAAATCAATGTCTTTGGTGTGATTTGTGTTGCAGACTAATGTTAATGTGAACGTGACACACAGTGAAGACATGTACCCTATTGCCTGTAGTCCAAATTAACCTGTGGAGTCCCTGTTATTTCTACTGGATGTATTTGGAGGTGTGTACCAGTTCTGGGGATGCCTGCCCTGTCCACTGATCACAGAAGGAGCTTGATCAACTCTTCCAGAGAAAATGTAGAACTGTTTCAGAAACATAGGCTAGCAGAAATTAAAATTTGTATTAGCAGTGGGTATTAGTTCATGGGTTCCCCTTAGAACAAAATATACAATGAGCATGTGGGTTTCCTGTGCCACTGATGGCTGTTCTAGTATGTATAATCTGGATTAAAGCCTTTTAATGAACTCAACAAAATGAAATTATTCTTGTGATAACAAGCTAATGCAGTGCCTGTTCTGTTTGGGAAAATTCTCAGAAATAATTACTGAAAATACTGGAAAGTTAATTGGGTTCTCTGAACCTTTGATATTGGATTTCAGAACAGGATCTCTTGCAAGCACACTCTTATATATGTTAAACCACAATTTTATATATCCTACCATTCCTGTTCTGCTTGATTTCAAGATTTTGGAGACATCCATTGAGTGCGACATCTTAGTATCTTCTTAGATCCTCTATGCTTCTGGATTTTTCCTAGATAAAACTCCAAACACTTTGATTATCTATTTACCTCAGATAAGAATTTTTCCAGTCATACAGAACTTATTTCTGTTACATCTATTCACAGTTTCAACCTCCCATAGAAAAGCCATGATGTGGCATCAACTAGAATGGCTTTTTTATTGTCTACTGTACAAAAAAACTACTTCACTTAAATACTTTGAGTTGTAAAGATACTTGAGTTAGTTTGATACAGACTGCATACATGTTTATTTTGGCATCTTGATATGTCCTATGGTCTGTCCTTAGCCTCTTGGTATCTTGGCTTCTCTGTTGTCAGGACCTAAACTGGCAAGTTTAAGAGTCTCTGTGAGCCGCAATTTATCTTCTAGGTTTTGTCACAGACATAGCCTTGAAAATAAGAGGGCTGTCTGTGCCTCTTTATGGAGGAGGCTCAGTTTCTAGCTGCTGCAGTTGTGACCTATATCATGTGCCTGACAACTGGAATGGCAGAGAGAAGGCGAAAAGTAACCAACCTTCTGTTATTAGAAAAACACCTACAACACCATATGGTGAAAAAGAAAGTCAAGTCTAGGTAAATACACAGGTAGCACAGGAGCTTAACTGGTCAATACAAGTGGAGGTGATCAAACACACTAAACCCATTTTCACTCTACACTGCAATCTGACTTTGTACTTGTTTTGAATGCTTTAACTTGTGAAAGGGAAACAGTGGCTGATAACCTAAAGAAGTATAGGTGTGACTCGGGTATTAATTTAGACAAGTGGCTGGAATGGAGCTAACTTTCTTCTTGGTAGCTTGTGTAGTGCTCTTCTGAATTTGGGACCAAGACAGTGTTGATGACAGGGATGTTTTAGCTGTTTCTAATCAATGCTTACTCAATGTCGAGGCTCTCTTTTTTTCTCACTCCGTCCTGCCAGCGAGCAGTCTGGGCTTTGGCAAGAATCTGGAGTAGGACACAGCCAGGACACTTGACCCAAACTGACTCTAGGGACATTCCACACCATGTGGGATGTGCAAAAACTGGGTTAAACTGTAAAAGCAGTAAAAACTGGGGAGGGGGACTAGATTTTCCAAGGTAGCTGCTGCTCAGAGCCTGACTGAGCATCAGTCTGGTATTACAGCTTTATTAGTGATGGTCTTTCCACCATTTGGGGTTTTTTTTTTTTTTCCCATTTGCTTCACTTCAACTCTCTTTATCTCAGGCTTCAACTGCTTTTTGCTTTTGCTTTTCTAATTTTGTCCCCAGTCCCTCTAGGGGAGAGTGAGTGAGCTGCTGGTTGGTGTTTAGTTGTTGGCCTGGGTTAACATTAACCCTCTAAGCCTGTCAGTTCTTTTTTTTTAGAGAACTATAAAATAGGAGTCAACAGCCTAATTATACAGCCAATCTTTTCTCATAGTGGTAGTGGAATCATTTCACCCTAATTGCTGAGTGTAAAAGGAAAATATATTGAAAAATAAAGAGTTTTCAGCCTTCTTCTAAACAAAAATGGTGGAACTGCATAACTATAGTGGCAACCAGTATTATCTTATATAAAAAAGGTCATCTTATCAGAGGATAAGGTATGTGAGACCATGTGTGTGTATAAAATTTATTCACAGCTTCAGTTTATATTCCATATAGTATATTACTGAAATAATGAACCCTGTGCACTCAATTTAACACCTTTGACACCTTCTACTTCCTTGGCATTTTTCAAATTGGAAATCTTTTTATAGAGAGTCCTTCCCTTAAATTGCAGAAAGTTGACAATCCCATGTCAATGAAACCAAGACTTTCTGCCAAAGGCAGAGACCAAGGATAGCAGAAAACCCTATTTCACAGTACATCTCTTCCCATTATTTCAGGGATGGGCACAATTTTCAAGGGAGTGAAAAAACTCCATCAAATACACGAATGTGTCTTCAAAATTCTTCCTCTTTTCAGATTTCCCTCCCTTCACTTTAGCTTCTTCTCTTCCCACAGCTTTCACAATACAAATGGCAAACAGCAGAATAATCTGATAAGTATTTATATATTTGTAGATGTGTTCTTATCCAGGTGAGGATTCCCCACAGCGTGGTTTAAAAATACACTTCCCACAGCCTGAAGAAAATTTACAGAACTAAGACAATCAATCTAAATCAAAAACTCTCTATCCTTAAATTCCTGAATTAGGCAATCTGAAATATAATTAAGTTTTTTTACATATTTTTATTTTATCCAAACAGTTGGTCATCCCTAATTTATATGACAGAGGCAGAAGCTAATGGGGAAAGGACAGCTGGGTTGATTACTTTGCTTCATTCATAATGCAGTTCTCTCCTCCTCCCGACATGTGAAACATCTCAGTGATTTTATGTTCTCCCTCCCTTTCTCAAAAAGTACCAATGAAAATATCTTCCCCCTGACTGAGCAGATAGTTAATTTTAAATTAAACAGCTGTGTCCAGGAAAAATGAGCGTATATAACCTCCATAACGAATGACTTGCAACTGGAATTACCAACATTTGGGGGGTTTGACTTCCAAACAGTTAATTGACATTTGTCTTAAGTAAATAGTATGAGACCGATCCTACCAGTGATAATGCAAAAAGGTTTTGCAGTTTGAATCCAGTTCTCCGTGTGCAAGGATGGCAATACTGGTGGCTGTGTAAATAAACTGAGAACCTACTAAAGGTTACAGCAGAGACATCTTGGGAAGTATGGAGTATATAAGTACTTTACTTTCACACTGGATAAAAAGACTTTTGGAAGGCCAGAGTTGTTGCTTTACTGCATGAGTGATTGCTGGCAAATTTTCAAAAAATGAAAGTTTAAAGGTTATTTCATAGGACAGAACAAGACTTTGAGTATGTGATCCGCTCCATGGTGATAAAGCATCAACAAAACATTATTTCGCTTAATCACATAGTTGGGGCAGAAATTTTGGGCTCAGATGGAAGGAACCCCCTGAAATGCTTCAGTTCCTTTGGCACAAAGGGGAAATAAACATCTTTTAAGGTCTCAGCTCCTCAGTAGAGGGACCCAAATTAGTCCATTTATCCCTCTGGAAGCCTCCAGTTGCCTCTTCAAGTGCAGATAAGGACTGGAAGAGACTGGAACACCAGACTGGAAAATGCTAGGTGCAAGTTAGATACCTGAGGTGGGCAGGCTGGTTCCTTGCCCATTTTTCTTCCTGCTAGCCTGTTGTATTTATTTGTGTAATTATTTTCTGTAAATTGCTCAAGAAGTCAGTTGATCAAGTGTGTCATCAACATTTCTTCTTTTCATGAGTGAATTAAGTTCACGTTTAATTCACCTGTATATAGTATAAAGCAGCTTCACAATGACTGGCCACTAAACAGTATTTAAGTCAGCCATGCAGAACTGCAAATCACAAAACAATGAATCATTGTTTATGTAAACCAGAAAATCTAGTTCTGTGCTAAGAACAATTCAATCAGTCTATAAAAAGGACTGTCTAAAAATAGCTTCTACTCTCTAAAATGCTTCACATTTGCTAGAGTTTTCCAAGGACTGGTTCTTTCCTTTCATCTTCTGAAAGTTCTGTTATGAAAGAAAGGTCAAAATTGCTACTAGCAGACCAATTCAGAAAAGCTTGTGACGCCCTCACCTCTCATTTGTATATGCTCTCTTTTTCAAACAATTCTCAAAAATAAATCTCTTTTCTGGAAGGAATTATAGGAACATGCTTAAG
The DNA here is from genome assembly GCA_013397395.1 of Sinosuthora webbiana. Classification (NCBI taxonomy): domain Eukaryota; kingdom Metazoa; phylum Chordata; class Aves; order Passeriformes; family Sylviidae; genus Sinosuthora; species Sinosuthora webbiana. Next base: position 875,392 of record VXBN01005034.1, on the reverse strand, counting down.
CATTTGGTTAGTCTCTGATCTCATTTCTATGTTTTCAAAGTCTAATTTTAGGGTTAATTTAAATCAACTTTGAGTCAAGCACTTGAAACCAAGCCCTGCATTTCTTCTGTGTGTGGCATGTCTCTGGGCCCCTATACCTGTGCTAATTCCTTTAATACCGTGGTGGCTCTTCATTCTACTCACTCCACTGTGTCCATATCTCCCCACTACTGCTGTATTAGGCTGCCCAGAACTGGACCGTCCAGGTGTGTCTCTCCAGTCATGAGACCTGTTTGCAGCACTCCTCCTAATGCAGACCAGAAAGCTGTTGGCCTTGTTTGCCCTGAGGGCACATTACTGGTACAGTCCACCAGAATCCTCAGCACCTTTTTGGCAAAGCTCCTTTTTCTGCTGCTGGGTCCCCAGCCTGCACTGCTACATGAGGCAAATCCTCTCTATTTGAAGGGCTTTGCTTTTCCCCTTGTTTGTTGAACATCATGAGATTCTGGTTGACCCATTTCTCCTCCTTGTCAAGGTCACTATCAACTTGAACCCAGGTCTATAATTTCCTTTTCTTGTAATGTGTAGCAAAGCCAGTTCATGAACTCAGATTAAAAACCCAATCCACATCCATCACGAGGACCAAAACTTAAATTTTGTTTGAACTAGAGCTGTTCTTTTAGGGAAGTCTTCAAATGTAATTGCCACTTTCCAATAATAAGTGAAAACTAACAAAACTCTTTGTCCCCCCCCCAGGCAATAACCCTTGACACCTGTGTAAAAAATACCATTTCATTTTTTCCTAAGAATGCATCTGTCTTTGAGCAGCAGTTAGCAGAATTTCATCTTTGACATTGGAAACCTGTGTATTCTCAGGTTTCCCATATGGAAACTCTAGCCTATGGTCAATTGTATTTTTCTTAAGTCTCAAAATACTTTCTGAGTTCCTTGTAGCCATCACAATAAGATGATGTAAGTAGAGCACAGTACCATATCCTGGTAGTAGTTACACTGATACTAAAATTCAGTAGTAACAGAGGGTTTGTTTGCCTAATTGTATGTGTCTAGTGAAAATTTAGATGGTCTCTTGCTTAACTTCTATTTGCCAATCCAGATGGGTATGCATCTCTGCTAGGTCCTTTGGCATAATTTTTCACCCTGGTCTTGTGATTTGGGAACTGAACAGCCCTTCATACAGCACTAGACACCTGTCAAGGCAGCTGAATTCTTCTCACAGTGTCCCAACATAGTTCATCAGTTGATGCATACATTCACTTTATCATGTTAATCTCTAGATCATAAAATTCCATGAGAAATTATGTTCATCTAAATATTTACCTCTGGGTTTTTTTCAGAACAATTTTTTTTTTTCTCCCCAGGCTAGCAGCTGTTATTCTGCTTGTCCTACAGTCTCATTCTTTTTCTTGGTTTTGGTAGTACACTTCAGTTGGTGCTGAAATTTCCACTTTGCTGAACAAATTAGAATACCCCCCAACATGGTTCTCCTTATCGTTCCAATTTTCTCAGTCTTTGAATATCAGAAAGTTGTATAATAATATAAGAAAAATATTTTAAAGTTGTATTCCAAAGGCTAGAAGGATCTAATTTTTTAAAATATCCCTTCAAAGTGATTTACTCCTTATGGTTATAGATAGAGACATACCAATCATCCTTAGAATGAAAAGCATACTTCTTTTATATCATTCATTCTCCGAAATGATTTAGTGCAGTTTAAGATTTTTGGTGCTTACAGAAGTCTCAATATTAGGTGCCTCACAGAAGTCTAAATACGTCAACACCTTGTGTAATCTCAGTCTGTTTTATTTTCTTTTTTTCAGTTAAAAGAATTATAGAGTTCCCTGTTTATTGGACATTTTGTCCTTTAGCTTTGATTTGGTCTGTACTTAAAGAAAGGTACAACAGCGTTAAGACTGTCAGACTGATGGAGTCATACAGATGCAAGAGATTTATTTAAATGAAAGGAAAAGTGGATTTTATTCCTGCTGATGCTAATGGCCCAGTACATTTTCATGAATCATAAAAGAACAAAGTGCCCTCGTCTATACAAATATTTAGCTAAAGTCTCAAAGGATGTCACCCTGAGGGTACCTTGAGGACAAGGAGAACATAGAAGCTGAAGAAGAAAGACCAGCAAAATGCAATTTGAGCTTCACCATCCCACTGCTTATTGTCCCAGTCTAGGCACTTGAAGATGATTCCAAAATCATACAAACCTCCTGAAAAGATATCTGTGTTGGAGATCAATATCAAAGATTCCTGCTAGGAGGAGGCAGGGGAGAATTATCTCTTTCTGCTTTTTGGGACTGACTTTTGGATTCTGTGGGCTCAGTAGAAGATGCAGAATGGTTCTGAACTGAGGGAATATTTATATATCTTTCCCTTGGGTACCCTGTGTTTCAGTGGGAACATGTCAGAGAAGGAAACTTGAGAATATTGTCAAGTGGAACTTTTTGCTCCACTCATGTGGGAGATGACTCATTACTGTTTGATGCATCCATCTCCTAAGTATTTCTTTTCTAGCAAAAGTTAAACATTAAACTCCTAAATTTGTTTTAGTATTAGTATTGCTGTGTCATCAGTGATATTCCTCAAAAAACCAAAACCAGCCAACCAGAAAAAAAAACCAAAAAATCAAAACCAACCAACCAAAAAACTCCAAATCAAACAAAACCACAAAACCAAAAAAACAACCAACCAAACAAACAAAAAACCAAACAAAAAAACAACAAACAAAAGCATGCTCCAAAACCAACATTAGCATAAACAATAAGTGTTTTATGTAAAATATTTTCTGTAGACTTCATTTTCAAAAACATTGTCCTGTTTGGTTATCTTTGCATAACTAAAAAGCTCACCCATAACAGGCACTTAAAACTGAAGAGAAATAGAAATATTTCCATTAGAGCTATAAGCATTTAAGTGACACTTAATTCTATTTCAAATTTTATAGGAAAATTTGATGGTAAAATAAAATGCAGCAGTAAATCCACATAAAAATACATGTTCATTTTTACACATATCTATTCAAATCAATCTATTTCTATGTTCTTTAGATGGAATAATTTACTACATTCCTCCCATTCATTTAACTTGTGCAGAAATGGAATGACAGCGCTATTTTACTCCACTATCTGGGTACAAATACCTGGTTGGAGTGTGGATAAGATAGAGATAACTTAAGCTATAGTACTGTTGGCTGGAGGAAGCATGAACAGGACAGATACACAACCCCTCCACCAGTACCCACCTGTTCTTTTCCTCTCAGTGCTAAAAATTGTGGTAGTTCTTCTAGCCTTTACTTCTAGCCTCTTCTTCTAGCCTCTTACCACTTTAAAAATGTTTCCAGAATACCTCATTCAGCTAAGTAGGAGTTTTTCTTTAGTCCTACTGTACAATCAACCTGCATGAGTAACTGTCTAAGAATGTTTACAGGGCATTTAATCAGCAGGAGATACTTACATTTATGAAGGTAATAGGAAATCCCCTGTGGATTTGTATCTAATTTAGTCATCTCTAAAGCTCAGTGTATTTACTGTTGCAGCTGGGGATTAGTACTGTCAAAAGATTCTCAGCAGAGAAAGGAAATTCAGCACCTCATCTGTCTAAAGCAAAATTTCCCAGGTTTCAGGAAAGTCTAACTCATCCGCTAGATCAGGGAATTAGTTATTGTGCTCTGAAAAATCGGAAGACGATTTTTCTTTATGGATAGAGAATAATGAATAGGTAGGTCTTTGATACTTGATATTGAAAATGGAACCTACCTTTTTAGCACAGAGAGAAAGAAATTGCCCCAAAATTTAAGAAACGGGAATCAACACTGTAAAAAGACTGAAAAGGCCTCCTTGCTATATCCTTCAAATCATACCAGATCTGATCCGTCATGGCTAGCTGCCAGCCATTAGTACCACATACTATGTTTAGTCCCTGGATCTTTTATCTCTTATGCTCAAACTCCTCTTATTTCACCCTTACAGAGATGAGATACATGTATCTGAAAACATTAACAAATTGAAAAAAAAAGCTCTCTGGGATTAGCCAGAATATTGTGCCTACTCATTTTTCTCCAGCTCATGTTGGAAAATGGGAGCTAAAATGTTGTTCTAGCCTTTTGATTAAAATGTGAAATATCACATGAGGATTTGTGATGAATTAAGTTAGGAAAGATGCTGTAGCATTACATAATACCACAGGTACTGATACAGCATTCTAAAGCACAAACTAAACTTACATTTAAAAATATCTTGTCTTATTGTTCTTTTAATTTTTGCAATACTAAGCCCAGATGCTTTGGACTGAACCTTTCCCTTGATGCTCTGGGGGAGCACTGTAGCTTTCTCTGCTATTTTTGCTTGCAGGCAGATTCCATCTCCGGTACTACACCACATTTTTTTTGACAGAATGAGGAATAGACCAGATTGCTTCATAAAACTAAGAAATGGAGAAAATTTGGTTTGTAGTACCTACTTTACCAATTTTTAAACAATCAGCTAGGTACTTAAGCACATGCTTAAGGACTACTGGTGTCATTAGTACTTCTGAGGAAGTTAATTGCAAACATTTAATTCTCTGTTAAGTAAAACCTCCTGTATCATCAGTAGTAGTAAAAGTGGGGAAAGGGAGGCAATAACAGTGCAGCTGTTCACAACCTAAAGTACAAATTGCAAAATCATCTGGGGGAGCGGAGAATGGTCATGTAGTATTTTTCGTACAGAAAGACAGATTGCATCCCTGAAAGCAGATATATCTGTACAGTTCTCTTGCCTTTATCTTATATCTAAGAAAAGAAATATTTGTGACCAAGACTCATCTTCAGTTAATACCAATATAGGGCTCAGTTCCTGAATGTAGCGTAACTAAATTTCAGTTCATCATACAAAAAAAACCCCAACAAATGGGAAGCAGAAACATTGAAAAAGTCAGCCAAAGCAGAAACTTATCACAAAACCATCTCTGACATATGATGCCTCCATTTCCAAAAACAACTAGAAAGTTATCCAGTATAAATTATCTCTCTCACAGATGTCTCAAAGGGAAAAGCTATAATGATCATGATGCTTAAAAATAACAAATTCTTTTTTCAAGCTTCTGGCTTCTGGATGCAAGTCTCCTTTCCCATTCCCTGGCCCTCAGGCTGGCTTCAAAACAAGTTCTGGCCAAAATTCAGTGCATCTTAATAGGTGGTTTACAAGATGCCAGTGCAGAGGGCACAACTGTTTGACAGAACTTTACATCTATAATGTAGATAACTTTCCTGCAAGTTAGTTAAGCCCTCTACCCTGAGATCCAAATGGCCTATCCACCACTAACCAGCTGCTATGTTGCACATACCTGGTGTTTTTCATGAACACTTGCACTTGGCAGTGGATGTCCAAGACTGCAGACCTGTATATCACAAAAGCTGCTGCAAGTGGGCACTAGCTGGTGTTCTCTTCCTTGTGACTGGTTCCTGCACAGCATTGTCAGGACCACACTGCCCTGGTTATTCTTCTCCAGCTGCAGGGCTCCCTAATGTAGCATCCACTTGGGCAGGGGATGCTCAAGTCTGCTGGCAAAACACCCTCTGCATTCTCTTGCTGACTGAAAAGGCTGCCTGAGCTGAGCCATGGCACAAACTGCAGCAGAGAGTCAAGGATATGCCTTACTTACACAGGGGAACAATAAAGGGTGAGACTGTTACTTCTCCTTTAAACAGCTGAACAGCATTCCTGATAAAGCAAATACAGTCCTGTTTCCTGTGATGCACAAGAAAGAGTGGAGCAGAGCACAGGCAGGGAGCACTAAAAGTCACCCTACAGCCAGCTTTGCATTACGCAATGCTGCAGTGCCTGTGCTGTAAGGGTGAGTGAGCAAACTTCTAGATGAAAATCTGCTGTGAAGAATAAAATGCCAGCACAATTTCCTGATGGTTGGTTTTCACTTCTTCCTCTGTTCTTATTTTTGCCTTTATAAATATTTTATGCTTAATTGGTTTATTACTGGGCTGGTTGTTAGAGGTGAACATGAGGCCAGAGGCAGGGAAGAATTAACTGCTGTCCTGCTACTGGACTTGGTTGCAGGTTTCCTAACCAAGAGTTTTCTTGCATTGATTTAACTGATGTGATAAGACATACCTGTCAAACCTTTGAAAGGTGACTGGTGACTTTGTGTACTGCCCTGAAAAGGCAGCAATTGAGAGTGATGAGGACTGAGAAACAAAATTCTTTCAAGGTCTCTCCAACTGTGCATGCAAAAGGACCAAGGTACCCATTTGAATTTCTTTGAAAATAAATATACATAATATCAGAGCTACGATTTAATCATGGCATGACTGATTTCTAGGCACTGCACTGATTTGCTTACCTCTGAACCACTGTTTTTCTCTTTCCAGTATGTGCCTCTGTATAATAAAGGTTATCTGACTTCCTTTACCTTGGTCTGTACTATATTATCCTGCCTGAGTGCACTGGGAACCAGAATGTGCAAACTCCTGGGGTAAAAAATGGGGCAAACTCCTGGGATCAGAGGCAAGATCCCAGAGCAAGTATCATTCAAAGAGCTGCTGCAGCTATGGCTGAAACCAAGTGAATTCCTCTTACCTGGAATTATGAAGGTTGGGATGGATAAGTGACGTTTTCTAGGGTTGAGATTCGGATGGAGAAAGACAAGACCAAGGTGGGTTCTCAATGGGATTCTATGGGCATGATCCTCTGAACTGCTTGGCACTGTCACTGGGGGGTAGTGGATGCATACAACTGGATGCCTGCTCATATTAAAGTTTCTTCAATCAAATTTTTTGCGGGTAATTTCCTGGAAAAGGCCAAGTCTAGATGTTCAGAGTCAAAAAGACGTTGGATTTTCCTCATAATATCAAAAAATAGAGTTATATTTCTAGTTCAATATCCCTGCATTTTTTGGAATGGTCAGTGGGTAAATGCCCAGCAGTTTTTAGAGGATCTGTGGAAGCACATGGTCCTCCCTGCTTCCCCCCTCACCCATTATGCAGCCAGATGTGCCATGGGCATAGGCCATGAAAGATCCCACAGTTCTCCCTGAAAAGGTTTCAGGAGCAGAATGTGGCCCTTCCCATCTTCCAGCACAAGGTAAAAGGGAAGGTCTATTCTGAAATTTTCAGAGACTGTGGTTTATTTTGGTTCTTTAGTGGGTCTTTGGTGGTGTCCATTTGATTCAGATTTGTTTTTCTTTTTTTAAGACTAAATTATAAAAATCTGATTTGCTTTGATGAAAAGTCAACTCTGGTAAAAGATTAGATATTAAAGATCCACTTTTTTTTTTTTTTTTTTTTTTTTTTTTTTTTTTTTTTTTTTTTGTAATAAAATAACACTATTGCTAAGCATATGCCAGCTCTAAAGAATGGAGCAGTGCAGGCAGTGTGTTTTAAGGTTTGCTTGGCATTAGATGTAATTGCTGTCTTCTCTGGGCCAGGAAAATGAAAGTTCTGTGCTGACCTGAGTGCGCTGGTACCAGTCTAGGTATGCCTGCCTGGAAACAGACAGGACAGGATCTCCTGGAGATAACAGTGACAGTACACAGCTGGGCATTGACTCCTTAGTGACTGCCAACCAAGGGGAACAGAGTGCAGGCAAACACTGTGACTAGAGTTTCAAACCAAAGACTGAGGTCTCTGGATGCTTTACTAGGAGGATGGTAGCTTGTGCAGGGACTGAATGAATCCTAGGGGTGGTGAGACAGAGAAGGGAGAAACTCTGACAGCTTGGATGTCTGTACATATTTTGTTTTCTGCATTTAAAGCTGAAAATACTCTTAATCACTGATGCTTTATTTTTAAAGGTTGTTGTAGGCTAGGACCGGTGTCCTAGTTGCACAAGACATCAGGCTGTACTACAGCTGATGAAGTAGCTGCTCTGAGACCTACAGAAGCCTGCAGTAGGAGTCTCATTTAGGAGAGAAGTCAGGATTAAGTAACAAAGAGACACACCCTGAATAAAAGCCGGAGGTCGACTTTCTCCCTGAACCTGGTAAGAAATTGAAACATTTTGTTTTCACTTCCCAAAATGACGTGCTGCTTACCAGCTCACAAATAATTGTAGAATTTACAAGGAATTTCCAGAAGCCTTTTTTTTTCTTCCATTCTGGAGTGAAAGAAAGTGTGAAACAATGGGAACGAATCAGTTCCACTGATTCATCAGCAAAACTTTCATTCTGCATAGGCACCTTGAGTGACCATCTTTCACCTTCTGAAAGAATGGCTTATAATAACAGCCTTGATATGATCTGTTAATCACTGTCGCCTGGTTCCATTCTTGTGCTGTGTAAGATGCAAACAGTGAAATGTCAGAAGGTTAAGAAGCAATTTTAAGCAGTAAAATACATCAAACTGTGTAGTCTGCTAAAATGTTCTGATACAGATGAATGCCTTTTTTTTTTAAAGCAGCTATCAAGTGCACAGCATGAAGGATAAATCTCATTTTCTGTGTGTTTTGATGAACATGTCTACAAGACATCTGCTATAACATTTTTGTACTTGCATGATATTTTGAATACTGGAATATTTTTGAATAAAAACTCATAATTCAAAATACACAATAATAGAGGAAGGCTAGGTACACATTAAAACAAAAAGGATTTGTTATTTTCCTTTTTTGTTTGTTTTAAAAAGTGAAAAGGGAGAAGAAATCTTGTATTTATATCACAAACTTCTTTACCGACTCTTAAGACTAGGCCTCTAAGAGCTTCTTGTAGCTTTTAATTTTTTTCTTATTTAGAAAATCCTAACTAAGCAGAATAGTTTAGGTGCTGCCTGGAAGATAATGGTCATGCAATGGCAGTAAAAATAAATGTGATGGATGTTTGCTGAGTAACACTACTAAAGACACAGGAAGGAAGAAAAAATGCACTTAGTCATAGGTTCTGTCTTCCAATTGAGCATGCATGCAGCTCTGACTGTTTGCAGTGGTGCATGGCTGTAAACACAGCCAGAGGGATTGCACCTCAACCTGCACCTTTCTATGCCTGTCAATCACCAAGTCAAAGTTAGTTTTTAGGCTCCCTCTACAGTCGACAGAGAAAAATCATTACCTCTGGAGGGCAGGTTCCCCTATTTCCTTTGGACATGTCTTTTCCAGACTTCAAGGTGACTTGGTACAAAATGAAGTGAATTGTCTGAAAACCTGAGCACCTTAACAGTAAAGGCTGGAGCATAGAAATGGCCATCTCGGCTTCTACCTTTTCATTCATCACTTAACTATTATATATATTCATTGAATAGTAAAAAGATACTTCAGTATTTTTCAGTATCTGAAGACTCCTTCTATTCTCTTTGACCAGTTTCAACAATGTGTAATAGGTAATATTTCTTCTTTTACATCAATTCTAAGGTTTAATAAAAACTCATATATAGTTTTTGAATTATTTCATTGAACACCATTTAAGTGAAGCTAAGTTCCTTCTCCTCCACAACCTCAACAGGAGATCTGTCCTTTGAGGATTTGTTTTTATTAGCTGCCATCAACATGGGACAGCCTACAGCTTTTATGATGCTATTTTCTACGCTGCACTAGCCATCCTGTTTGGAAAATACACCAGGATTCCATTAGTTTTATTCATCATAACCCTCTGCAGATTTAGCAAGGCTTGTTCAGTCTCTTTTTTAAGCTATTCCTGTCTGTGACCTCATCTCTGTTGAATGAAAAGGATTTGTTCTGTTTTCCTTTTTTTTTTTTTTTTTTTTTTTTTTTTTTTTTTTAATAAAGTTTTTTTTTTTTTTTTTTTTTTTTTTTTTTTTTTTTTTTTTTTTTTTTTTTTTGGGGGGGGGGGGGGTGTAATTATTTTTTTAAAAGAAACACTACTGAAATAATTTTTTTCTCTTGTTAAGGACTATGTTGTAGAAGGAGATCTTCAAGGAGATCTGAGGGCTATATTCATACAACAGACAAGAACAAGTTGTTCCAGTGACAAATACAAAAGATGAATGTTAGGATAACCTTTGAGATAAAGACTCTGTGTGAATTTAAATAAGAACTAAAATAAAAGCAGGGTCAGACAAAAGGCAATGAGATAAATTTTCTCATGTCAAAACATGCAAAATTGATTCTCCTTTGGAGATCTAAATTAATATGGATCTTGCAAATGTGGTAGCCAGCTTCAAAAAGAGGAAGGGAGAAAAAAGCTGTTTCTGCCCTCTAAAATGGACACTGTCAAAGTCAAGGTGCAAACAGCTATAAGTAGCTCCTGAATTAGTATTCACTGCTCCTAACTCCAAGTGCTAAGCTCTGCCAGCAAACACTGATAAACAGTGACAGAAAACGGACCTTATTAACCCTTACAGACAGTCTCAAAACCAAAGTTAATAAGTTACAGGACTCCAGAACTGTTTTTTGGCAAATATCAGAGAACTACTCTTGCAACATACTTTTTCTTAGCACTGCATACTGAATAAAAGTCAATAAGTAGTTGTGAAACAGAGCTTTGTTTTCACAGGGAGCATGATTGATTCTCTGTTGCAATGTCCCACCATAGCCACTGTGGTTTATATAAAAATGTCATGCTACAGCGATATTGAAAACATACAGGTTTAAGCCACTCTGGTTTGTTCCGTACTTTGTCCTTAAATTAAACAAACAATAAAACCCCTCCATAATCAGGCTGTAAGGACTGTCATATTTCTGAACTCAGCTTTGAAAAGGCAATTTTTTTTAACGTTGTGTACACTAGATTCCAATTTCATTTTTGATGCCAAATGTTCTAATAGAGCAGAGGCAGGAATGGAGCTCATACATCAAGAGCACTCTAATTCCCTGGTAAGATCCCCAAACTGTGACAGTTTTTAAAGCAGTAATTATGTTCTTCCCCCCCTCCCATTTAACTGTTGTTTTTACCTTTTAGAAGATATAAGTGTTGAAATACAAAGTACTTAAAATACGGTAGAGAGTAAAGATTAATTTTTTTAATGCCTCATAAGATAGGAATAACTATCTCAGGAATAATTTGGCGATCACAGTGAAGTTCTTACTGAAAAATGCATTATATTCATAAATAAAGGCAGATTATTTAGTGTTGCGGTACCATTTAAAAAAAGTCATAGGAGCACTTGGGACTGTGGAAACTCTATGATGCATAGTAGAGAGGAGCTTGAATTTTACTCAAGACCACCAGTAGCCATGCTCAGCTTTCATACTACTGTGCAGGCATGTCCTAAAAGTGTAAGAAAATGAGTGTTGAGCTCTACACATGCCTTACGCATAGTGAGAGTCAGGCTTGCTCTGCTCCTTCTCTCCCATATGCATCTCCACAGGTTTGTTCTGCCCTGATGTCAGTACAAAAACTTACTGAGGGAAACGTGAAATGAGGCCACAACAGTCCTCAAATCCAAACCTAGCCAGTCTCTTCAGTCCCCTGGAATAACCTGGGAACCCCAAGCTACTTTAATAACTAAGTACATTATTTTCTGGGAAGGTGACCGGTGTCAGTGCCTTTTACAACATAGCTTTATCAGGGGAACATGCAGGTGTAACACACCACAGACAATCTGTCTATAATGCTGTAAATGTAGTAAACTCTTTATACCTACAACAGAAATGTCCAAAGGCATCAACAGATATATAGATAATATATTAATCTCCCCTTCCCCAAAGCTACCAGGTGTGCTTTGGGTACTTTCCTCTGTTACTGAATAATTTCCCACACTCTTTTCCTTTATATTTCTAAGGTGAAAAGGCTTTTTTATCTCCAAAGTGGCCCTCTCCACTCAAGCAGTTGAATAAATAGTGATATCCCCCACCTGGCTGATGAACAGCACAGCACTGCAGAGTTCAAACTGCATATTTATTGAGGACTCCCATAACAGTTCAGATTTCTAATAAATTAGGTGTGTATACACTTTACTTATGCAGTTTCCCTCAGATCCCTTTCCCTCTGTCTCTTTGACACACTGGAGAAAAGGCTAGTAACAAACTATTTTGTGTCTGTTCCTCGGAAGTAGCTATTTTTTATTCTCCCCTGCATCCCTAGACCCCTGTTTCCACAGATGCCCTGGCATAGCTCAGATGGGTTTTAGCCTCACTGCCTTGTCCGAGCCCTGGGTCAAGCAGGATGCCCTTGCTCAGGATGAGCTCCAGCGCAGCCAGTGTGTTCCCCCAAGGTAGAGTCCTTCAGTCTGGTGCCTGCAGCATGAGCCTGTCTGATGGGGCTGCCCCATGGCTCCTCTTGTGCAGCACCTGGAGCAACTGAGATGAGAAACTTCATTGGTGACCTGTCTGCACACAGGAGTGTTTCTAGTTGGCCCAGGCATCACTGAGATGGTCCTTCGAAACTCTCCACTAAGATGTGACTTCAGTATGGTTCACGGGGCTGTCCAGAGAAGGACTGAAAGGTGAGGGGTGAGAGGGGTCAGGAGAAGAGTTCCTTGATCCAGCCCTGCTGCTGAGGCACATAGTGAGATTGTGGTTCCAATGGTGAAGAGGCTGCCATGCTGTCCCAGGTGGCACAGCTTCAGATCTTCTCACTCAGAAGTGGCCACATTGAATTTGCTAATGCCTGTCAGCTGTCTGCCCATGTGCTTATTGTGTGTCCCCAGACAGGCTGAATGCAAATGTATACATGCTAACTCTCCAAATTCCATTCCTACTTACACAGGAATAGTTTTAGCTTTATAAAAAATGTGATTAATTTAGATTGTCTATCTGCTTTCAACATTATTATTTTCGGTATAAATCTTTGGTAAGGTCACCAGGTGCCCCAGTTTCATAATAAGTGCCCCATTTTCATAATGACAGTCATGGAGAAATTAAGATGCTCTAGTTTTTAAAACTGTTGAAAAATTTTTGCTACCTTAGGTGGATAATTATTAAGCCTTTTTGAAAGAGAAGAAGGATTGCCACAGGAAACAGAGGCATTTTAAGGTGACAGCGAAGTAAAATAGTAATTTTGGTTTCCTGTTGAAAGTGCATCAAACTCTCCCTGATCATTCACTGTTATGTTTTCCTGCCATGACAGGTTGCTGCTATTCATATACATTTCAACCAAAATTCAGATTTAAATGAACAGTAATTTTTTTCACTGTCAAGATGGATAGTTACGGCTGTCAAGAAAACTATCAGGTTTTATTCCACACAAATTTTTCCCTAAAGCTACTGTAGAAACTGAAACCAGAACACTGATCCAATGCATCTTTTGATTTGCAATGAAAATACTTCTGCTATTTTTTTTTTTTAATAGTACTTGATTTATATCACACTTACATGCTGAGCCAAAATCTTGCTTGATCTTCCCAGGTTTCATCTAACAAGTGAGTGAATCTGAAGTAGAGAGTGAATGGTAGCAAGTGATTGATGGTGTCAGCCCCATTTTCCATAGCTAGTTCTGGGTCTGACTGCTGAATGTCCCATCCCCAGGGGTGGACTTTCAATACCTTCCTGCCCGTGGTCAAATCCATAAAAATTAAAGCCAAAGGCCTGTGAAGAAGAAAAAAAGAGCTAGGAATATGAAAGGCTGACAAAAGCTTTCTGTTTTGGAAACAGCAACAAGTTCTACTTGGTCATTGATGGATTTACATACCTTTTAAAACACTGCCATGCTTCTGTTTAGATGTCTTCATCAGAGCTGTGCAGCAAAGCATCTGAACCAAGCAAAGAGCCTAACATCTGGCATTCAAAAAATTCAAGTATCCTTGAAACTATATACAACAGCAAACCTATTCCTCTCTTTGCCCTTTTTTAGTCTTTTGTATTTGTTTAACACTTTCCCAAACAGTCAATGATAATAACTATTACCTTTGTGAATTCCTCATTGAATCCCTTAAGTCAGTTCTTTCAAGCTGGTATGCTCTCCACGACTCAAATCATACCAAGGTAATAAAGCAAAATTCAGTCCCCTTCTACCAAACCATCTTCTACTTTCATATCACTCTTGATCAAGTCAAAGACCAATGGAAAAAGCAAAATGGACCAAAATCTGCCATTCCTTTTTAAAAATTTTATTAGAGAACACACCAGTGATAATCTGTGAAATAGAAATGATGATGTTAAAATGCATAATAAACTATAATGCCATGATTGAATGAAAACACATGGTGACAGTATGTTTCATTTGTGCACCTTATTTCTTAATTTCAGCTCACAACTGGTCCTGCATGACTGTTCTTTAGAACTTTAAGTGCTTTCTAAAGGGAATTTGATTAGATCCTCACATTGCAAGACAGTACTTGTGCATGTCCAGGAGTCCTGCAAGCAGATTATAAGCTCTATAAACATGTTTCCTCAACTGAAATAAAAACAAAAACAAAAACAAAAAAAAACAAAACAAAAAAAAAA
>VXBN01005034.1:841176-861114 GCA_013397395.1 Sinosuthora webbiana | reverse complement strand
AAAAAAAAAAAAAAAAAAAAAAAAAAAAAAAAAAAAAAAAAAAAAAAAAAAAAAAACCACCAAACAACCAGATTGCCTCATAGTGCTCTGAATGGGAGGAGCAGCATGCTGCCAGCTGCCAGTACCCTCTGCACAGGCTACTTCATTAAAACCTTTCACCCCCATAAAGGGGGTGAGGAAAAAAAAACCTAAGAGATAAACAGCCCACAATAAATTCACACAATTTAGTTCCTTCATGGGGTTTAATATGATTAAAATAATAAGCATCACATTGTGCACAACAACACTTCAACTAGTATAACTAGGGTATAGAACACAAAACATGTCTCCAAAGCAAAACATTTAAATTTAAAACTGCAACAGCAAGTCTCGGACAGCATTGCCATGTAGGTTAGACTGCCATCAAAGTGTGCTAGTAAAGATGAGGACAGTTTATTGACATGGCCAAAGTCTGTCCAAAAATACAGTTCATGCCTGCTTCCAGAGAAAACCATATGATGGAAAGATGGGTCCCACCACTGAACATGAGTCTTCAACCAAGTTCTAAATCCTGAGTTTTTCATGATGCAGTTCCGCAGATCCTTGCCCAAGTACCAACATAGCCATGGACTCTGGCTCCTCTAAGGCAGCAGCTGTCACCCAGGCCAGAGGTCTGGGGCTGCTGGGAGAGTGCCACAACAACCAGGTCAGCAGGGAGCTGTTTTCAGAAGGTACACCAAGTATTGGGAAATGTGACAAAAGGCAAAGCTGCAGAACAGCAGCAGTCTCATGGCTCAGGTCTCCATCCAGTAAAGTAGAATTTGGAAAGATCCACTGGAGGCAATGACAAGAGCCAAAGGAGGTAAATGATGTTATAAATGAAGAATGACTAGATGTAAGAGCTCACCAGGTCAGAAATGGAGAGGACCAGGTAATATGCTGGCTGACATCATTGTCAACAGGGAATGGATTTTCCTGTTTTCTTCAGTGCAAGCAGTAAATTTCATATTTGAAACATAAAAAAACCCAAACAAACAAACAAAAAAACCCAACCTATTTTTCACATCTTGTACAATGAATTTTACAACTGGATATGGTGGAGTTAAAAGTCTGCATGATGTCAAGAGACAGCTGGACAAATCAAGGGTGCAAAAACTGCATTAGTGACTCCCAAAGGCAAAGACCCTATCCCTGCCCAGGAGGCATCCAAGCCACAGCTTGTAGAGACTGGAAGAGCATTATGAGGAAGTATTTCTGAGCATGTCAATATTGTTAGATAATTATTGTTGATATTTTTTATACTGTTAATGTGCTTCCAGCCCTTCTGGGCATGGTGGAGGACACAGGGCTGGATATACTTTTCTTCGCCTAACCCTCCTTCATATTTTATTTTGAGTACATTAGAAATGGAACTGGGAAAATGTCAAAGGCAAACTGATAGTTTAAAATATGTGGAAGATACAAGGGCAGATTGTTGTTGTTTAACGTACAGCCCACCATGGCTCTTTGTGAAACTGATTTTCCATGGTTTCAATCATCTTGGGGGCAGCAAAATTATACAACTCTTTTGCAGCCACTAAGTGCTGTACATAATTTTCCCTGGATGATTTGCTCTCTGGAACATCCACGATTGCTTTTGACAATTCACTGGTCTCTTTGGGAACAGAAACAATTTCTGACATACTAAGCTGTGTCTAATAAAAGGGCTCCCATGATTTTCTATCATATGTCAATTCTGACTTCTCTGGCAAACAGAGAATCTGTTGATTAACAGCAGAACCATCCATAATGCATGGAATGCACTATGGTACATACCATGAAATACTTGTTCTGTAAAGTCATCATAAATAATACTATTTCATCAGATGACTTTGGTCTCTCTGGTAACAGAAAAATACTAGATGTCATGTTAAGGAAATGTGCCCACTATTGTCAGGATATCATTGTGTTATAAAGACAGTAGGGTTTGTAGCCCACACATCAGACCTATACTGACAATTAAATTCCAAGTTTTACTTGAAGTTAAGCAGAAATCTATTTTTTGTACCAGAATTAATTCCTCTGATTTATGGCATTGATTCAGGCCTCTGAGCCTTTCAAGGCACCGGAATGTACTCTACATTGCACTTCAAATTATATAACTACATTGCCTGCAGTTGCATAAGCTTAGGGTTGATTTTATAAATTTTGTTGCTTTCTATAATAGGAATGGGAAGGTTAACAGCATCTGAAACAGTTCAAGTTACTGCATTTCTGAACTGAAGTAATCTTTACCTGGCCACAATATGATCTTTACACAGTCAATAACTTTTATGGCAGCAGCTGTCTGTTGAATCTGGAAGAAGGGAGCAGAGTATACTTGTCTGTAATTATCATTGAGCAGTACATTAAATAGAATTTCTGGCTCCTATTGTTCCTCTCATTCAGGAACATCTGAGTCTCCATTTTTATGTGAAAACATTGCTGGAGGAATGATATGCACCAAACACTGTGCCCTTGATGTGATGTGAATTGATTTTCTTCCATTTACAAAAAATGAAGCCTAATATAAAAAAGGGAACTAAACCAATTTCATCCACTGATGAACATTTTAGGGTGTTTTTTCCTTAGAAAATTTATATTTATTTCTACAAAAGGCAAGAGATATGCAAAAAGCAACTGATTGAAAAAGTTGGAAAAAAATGCATGTGGGTTTTTTCAGAGGCTTGTTCTGTATCTTTCTGGTGGGGTTTTTTTGTTGGTGTTTGTTTGTTTGTTTGTTTTTTACTGCTCTTATAAGTAAAACCTTGTGGAGAATAAGCAATAGGCAATTTATTTGTACCCAGGTTAAAGAAAACACTAGTGTGAAAAAATAAACAGAACTTACAATTTTTCCTTGAGTTTCAAAGCACATTTTGCTTTTGCTGACCATAATTCAGGAAGACACATTTTCACTGGCTGTAGTAAACTCCCTCATCTCTAAAGTACTTTTTATCTTAATAGTTAACTGTACTGATATCAGAAATAAAGTAGAAGAGGAAAGGATATTATATTACTTTTACAGTAATTTTTCAGATTAGAGGTATTTGAGCTTCTAACTTCTGAAACATTGTATGCACTTTCAAAAAAATAATTTTTCATTCTGTAAAAATATATTTGAGAACAACGATCTAGAACAAAGATTGCCTGAACTTCTGCTGAAGCATAAACAGAATAGCCGTCTTCAAAACTTAAATCAATTTTTGCTTCGGTGAATTGGAATTCATTGTTAATCTCAGTGGGATCTGGACTGCAAACATAACCTTTGTGAGTTTGATATTGTACTTCTTGAAGACAGGGATTTTTGGCATATTTGGTAATTTTTCTGACATGCACCTATTTGTCTGTTTTTATTTATCTTGCTCCTGATGTCTGCTCCCATTCTTCTTGCTCATGATTCTTTGGTACATGGTGTGACCTGTACTCGACAGCTCCTAGCAAATTACAATGTCTCACCTCATTTTAATGAGCTACAACATTTATAGAAAGAGATGGACAGAGCCACAAGGAAGAATAAGGCTGTGTGGGGAGCAGACTGGCTGGTGTGACTGTGCAACTGTCACAAACGAATCAAGGCACGCAGGAGCAGACAACCTGTGGAGCTCAGACGATGAGTGGCGTTGAGCTGGATGTGGACCTGGGCAGTGAGTGGACACTCACCAGCCAGCAGAGACAGAGGCTTTGTGGCAGGTCGGTGTCATCCAGCATCTCCCATTCCTAAGAAAGAAATAAGGGTCTTTCATGGTCTTCTAAACTGTCATCAAAATGCGACATTTCCCCCATGATACGCCTCTGAAAAGTTGAGATGTCTGACCCAGTCCCCACAGCAGCTGTTTGCTCCTTCAAACAGAATTCTTGGGAGAGTCTCACTTCTGCAGCAGAATTACAACATTCATACTACAGTGGTGGTCAGCAGAAGATTTTCACACCAAGACCATGCTCTAAAACCCCAGAGAGAAGCACTGCTTGGGCTCTGAATACAAAACACTTAAAATTCATGACCTCATGGAGTGATTCTCAGAGTGAGGGAAGAGCTATTTTAGTGGTTCAAAACCACCATAAATATTCTAAAGGTATTTAAAACCCCTCAAAATGTTAGCTTATTCCAAAGAAAGGTCCATTTTTCCTGCTTGAAGTTTGTCTGGAAGAAATTGCCCTTCTAACAGCTTTCAGGCCATGCTGTCTCAATGTTGTTCACCATAGCTTCAGATGGATTGCACCTGGCAGGTCTCCCAGGAAAGGTCTTGGGTTTAAAGAGAATGACCTTGTAAGAGATCCCCAAGTTTTCAATACCCTGTAAGAAAAGCATAACCTGAATTTTAACCTTAATGTTGGATTTTATAAGTAAACTTTGTATTAAAAGACAGCTCTTCATGGGATTCCTTCTTTAAAGAAAATTACACTAGATTAAAGAGAGATATGAAGAAATAAATATTAAAATAAATTCCCACTTAAATGTATATTTATCTAGAGAAAGAAAGAAAGATGGCTTTCACATATGTGCACAAGAAAGCTGTACAATCTTTACCTGTGAATATTCCCATTCATATACACATACACTTGTGTGTTTATATATCTGAAACTATTTATTCCTAGTCCTTTTCAAGCAGAAGGTTTAACTTAAGTACATTGTCCTAGTATCAGCTAAGGCAAGTTGACAGCAGCTTCCACTTTGCTGGGAGTTGAGAGATGCCTGATGAACCTTTGTGGCCTCTGATAGGACCAGGCATTAGCAGCTCTTTGTGTTGCCAGCTTTCCTCTGGTGGCTGAAAGTGGCTCTGGTTCTTAACAAACAAGTTCTATGCAGCTATGACAGGGGTGTAATGAGGAAATCTTGATTATCATTGCACAGACACGTGAAGACAGAGGGCTGAACTCCTCTTCTGTTGTAAAGGAGATCATCCTCATCATCTGGTCACCTCAATGGTAAAGACACATGGATTGCTGAGGAATTCTGCAGGTCCACAATATTTAAAGTTTGTTTTACCATTAAATGAAGTTTTGGTGGATGAAACCCACTACAATGTGACTTTATAGACATGCTATTTATTTTGATTTGAAGTATGTAAAGTGAGTAGGTGGCTGTTGGAATTTAGACATAACGGATTGTTTTCTGCCTTCTTTGATGTTGATATCCTGTATAGGCCTCTAACTCGCCATCAAACATCTGCCTATTTGCCCAGTGGATTCTGCATAAAACTCTAAATACTTCTTAATTATGCACTTGTCTACCTGTTTATCATATTTCTAAAGCCTCTGTCATTCCCATGAGATATGGTTTTCAACATTAAGACTGAAGAATAAGAAAGTGAAAGTAAGTGGGTGGCAAGGCTGTCTTCCTGACATGCTTCACTGCCAGCAAGAATGCACTGTCTTAGGGAAAACAGTACTAGGATGCTATGGTCAATAGAAATACCTGGAAAGCAACAGCATATCAGTGCCAATTTAATTTAGACACATTTCATCACAGACGTTGCTAGTTATTGCTCTCAGCAGCAAAACCACAGTCATTTTGTAATAGAGTATATTTTTAACATTGCGTGTTGCAGATAAACCTATAAAGCCTGCAATCTGCTAATGGAGTTTATATCCTGATTTTCCTTGATGTTGTGGCTCAGTGAGAACACAACTAGTTGCAATTTTTTTACTCTAAATTTTTTCTCTGCATTTTTTTTTTTGCTATAGTAGCAAAACAAATGAGACAGCTGGAATAACTATATCTCAGATAAAATAGTGCATTTAATAAAGGCAAAGAGGTGGAATTAGTTTCTGGAGAAGATGTATTTAATCATGTCAATATTAGGAACTGAAGGATTTTCTGTCTCTCTGACAATTTCAGATATGAATCAGGTGGTGAACTGAGATACTGACCTGTAGACCACTGTCCCAGTTAAATGTAGTAAAGCAGAATGCTAAGGATCCAACTACTCTAGGCACATCCTGAGGCCCCTTCCAGCCTGAATTATCCCACAGGGAGAGGAAGGCCATGTCAGTGCCTTGCTGGCACGCAAAAAAACATGGGTTATGCGCATGTGCACAAGGACAGGGATGACTGTCATGGAGCACAGCTCTGTACTGCAGTGTGAATGGAACTAATTTGACTTAAGGAGAAAAAACTAATAATCAAAGATTCATTAGGTAGCTGTTACCTTTGTTTTAAAATCATATTACAATGTCACTCACTATTGTAGTTATGATAACTTTGGCATTCTCTAGACCCAAATCTCAGTATTTTGGAATGAAAACAGTTTCCCAAGTAATGCTTGCAAATACCATTCTTACAAGAGCTTTTGAAGTGTCTGTTGCTCAGTTTCTGAATTAAAAAAAAAAATCAGAAATAGAAATTCTAAGAGTCAATCTTCAGTGTCTTGGCAATGAATACCTTAAAATACCTCTACACCCTCTGTAAAAATGGAAATGGTAATGTTGGCATTAAAGCTGTTTCTTTATCTCAGAGTAGTGTAGGGAAAGAGAGACCAATAAGCCTTGAAAAGAGTTTTGCAATTGTTTGTAACAAACACGGGAAATGTGAGGGGAATGGAAGTTGTTCTGCTATGTGCTGTAATAGCAAAGTCCTCTTTATCTTTACCTTTTCCTTGCAGTTAGTAATTAGTAGTTTATTATGCTGAGAACGAATTTCTTCTTTCTGACTTTTAAACAGCCTAATTAAACCCAGTCATTAATGTAAAGACTCTATATGAAAGAGACACTTCATAGCTGGTCAAACAATTATTTTGGAAGGTGCTGATCCTCTTATAACTATTCAGTATATTTTTTGGTTGATTGGAGATGAGGCAATGGCACAGCATATTAACAAAATAATGGAGATTAATGGCTATGAAATTTAAAATGTCATTTCTGCTCTGTTGCTTCAATGAAAATTATGTAAAAACTGTCTTGAAGTGATGACAAGAAATGTTTGTACACTTAGCATGCAATTTTCATTGCTTGCAATGAGGGCCTTAAGTTTTCAATGGAAAAAGAGTTCTTTTGAAATTTCACAGTGCACAAGTAAACATTGCAATGTGTGTTGCCACTGTATGTGCTATATCACTCATGATTGTTATACTAATATTTCTGAAAAGGTTAAAACTAATAGACCCTTTTGTTTTCTGCCTGTCCCTATGTGGCAGGACCCAGACAGTTGGTCCATGAAGAGATAACCCAGGCTGAAAGACCCAGCAAGGGGTCATCTCTGGCTCCAAAAGGGATCAGATCTCAGCTAAGAATCAGCATCTTAGTCTGGAGAGCAGATGTGAGAAAAGATAAAGGAAATATTCTTGACTGAGAGATGCTCTTTTACAAACTTAAGACACACAAGTTATCACAGAAGCAGAAGCCTTCTACACACACACACCCTGAAAGTGTGGGAGACCTCTGGCTGGAGCTTGGATTCAGGTTCCATGGTTACTTCCCTGGGGATTGAGGGAAAGGATCTGGAAGTGTGCTCCACCAACAATTGGATGGTAAAATACATTGTATCTTAAGTTATATTATTTCTTCTCTAGCTGTAACATTAATAGCTACTTTTAACCTCTCGCTGCATATATCTACTAGTAGTCTCTTTTTGTCCTTATTCCTGTGTAATATTAGTTTTAAGTCTTATGTCTGTTAGTTTTATGTCTATTGAATAAATAATTCATTCTATAATAGACTGAATCAGCTATTATTAAAGAACTTGTGAATGAGAGTGGGTTTTGGGGTGCTGGCTGCCTCAGTGAAGATACTGCCTGCTGCCAGAGGCCTGAGCAAAAGGCAAGGACTTATCTATACCCCCACACCCATTTGTAAAACCCTACAGACAGATTTAACTAGATGGTTCATTGTGGTATTTACTATGTATCCGAATTGGTTTGCTGCAAGGACTGGGCAGTGGGGAGATTCTCCAGGACAGTAAGGCTGTCAGAGATGGGACCCCAGGATGGCTACAGCAGGCTGAAAGTGGGCAAGGATTAACACTGAGTTTTGTCTGGGGCTTGAACTTGGTGAGGTCACACTATTCTGACTGAATTGGAAAGACTTAACATCTGGTGAAATTAGATGAAAATATAATTGTCCAGAGGGTGACACTGGCCATGGTCTGTGTATAGGAAAGGATTACTATTCCTTTCAGAGCTTCTGCCCAAACAACACAGGTGGCTGCAAGCCTGACCCTCCTTTACAGCCCCAGGGATTTCTCCAGGAATCTCCTTGGGTGCATACTATCCAGAAAGGGAGGAAAATAGGAGAAAAGAGGCAGGATCTATATATTCAGAGAGAAGTGTCCTATGAACAACTAGTCTGAAGTACCTTTTAGGTATCATACTTAGTATATTCCCTGCAGCAGATTGTCACGTGTTATGGCTCCCAGCTTCCAGACACGAAAGGTTGTGCCAGTGGCATACATCTTACCTTTAGAATGAGATTCTTGTAGCTAAAGTATTGCCATACGCTTTCATAAGTAAGTTTTTTGATCTTTCATAATAATGAAAAAAACTCACACAAACAAAGAGAATGATACTTTTGCTGTATCATTCTCTGATACATGAGACTGAGACACTGACAGGGAAAAAAGCTGAATGCCGAAGAATACTGAAAACCAAACCAAAAACCTAAAGAAGGATATTATCTTTATGCTTCAGGAATTAACAAATACGAGTCAGTAGGAATTAGGAAAGCATTTTCCTCCTGAGCAAATAAAACATCCATTTAATGGACTTTATTATTAGCCTGTCACATGAAATGTCTGTTACCTATCGTTATCACACCTGATGGTACCAGATGCAAAGGCTGTGGGGTCAGATCCTGAATGGTTACACCCGGTTTTATACTTTCTGATAAAAGAAAAACAACTGTATTGCATGAGATAAAGTAAGAAAAACAATCACTTGACATTATTTTTGACAAATGATTGGTTATTTTTATTCAGTAAAGTAACAGGGAGCGAAGTTGTGAGGAGTTTTTTAGGCTTTCTGCTCATTGTCTGCTCATATCAAGGGCAACACAAGCCTCAACCAGCAGTACGTTATCAGCTGTGCCTGTGTGTTATTTCCAGGTTCTGAATCCAATCTAGAATAATCCTTTCTAGTGTGGGAAAGAATCACAAGAAGTATTGCTTAGGGAGGGCATGCGAAATACCCAAAAGGTGAGCACTTGCCAAAAGTAAAGATAACAAATCCGTGTTTTATTTGAAGCATCCCCAGCACTACTGAAAGTAAAGGAGGAAAGGGTGACTGGAAGAGTATAAAAGAGCAGACTGTAACCTGATCAGCATTCCTATAAACACAGGACCTTAGGACATCCACTTTTTTTTTATATGAGGAGTCCAGATCTGCATGGGTCCCATACCACAACACAGGTTTCATATTAAGGCCAACTCAGAGACCATTTGCTACTTTGTGATTAGATCTGTGCCTCTGAAAAAATTTCTGTTCTGCACAAAAAAATTATTAATTTTTTTTAAATTTTTTTTTTTTTTTTTTTTGTAGGGGAGGAGGAAGACAACATATTTATAAATAAAATTAGAGAACTTAATAGAATCATAGAAAAGTTAAGGTTGGAAAAGACCTCTAAAACCATTGACCCTTAATCCAGTACCACTGTGTTCACTAAACTAAATTTGTGTCCCCAAACACCACATCCACCAGTTTTTTGTACACTTCCAAGGATGGTGAGTCCATGACTCCCCTGGGAAGGCTTTTCCAGTGCCTGACTACCATTTCAGTGAAGAAATTTTCCCTAATATCCAATCTAAATCTACCCTGGCACAACTTAAGGCTATTTGTTCTCACCCTGTCACTTATCACTTGGGAGAAAAAACCTCCTCCACCTTGTTTCAACGTTCTTTCAGGTATTTGTACAGAACATGGTTCCCCCTGAACCCTCTTTTCTTCATGCTAACCAGCTCCAACTCCCTCAAGCCCTTCTCATAAGACTTGCTCTCTAACTCTATTCCATTCTCTTCTATTCTTCACAAAACCTCTAGTTTTGATAGCATATTCATAGAATTTATTTTGACAGAATCAATGATCTGCTAGAAAATTCCATATATGAATGGGTAGTTAGCCACAAATCATGAAAATTTAAGTGGAAAAGTAGATGAAATTCTGTTGAAGATTCACGTTTAAACAATGTGTAGCCAAGGATATCACTGGGAATGGCTTATGGCAGTGTTGCCATGTACTACCTTGTTTACAGATCAAACATTTCTCAAAAAGAGCACCTAATCAAGTAAATGTTAAGTTTCTGCTCATTTAAATAGCAAATGTTCCCAAAGAAAGATCTTAAAAAGTATTTTGCCTTCACGTTGCCCCAGACCATTCTACCTACAAACCAACAACAGTTGATAGTTCTCACCAAGGTTGTGATCTGAAATGAAAATGAGATTTTGAGTGATAAAGAGCAGTTTTGCAGTCTTATCTTCATCAGCTACACCCTACCTGTGTTTCTACACTTAAAGATAGGAATGTACCTTCTTTGTAGAATGAGTACCTTCATCCTCCCTGAGGTTCATGTGAATAAAGGGTATTGTTTAAACAATTTGTAGTGCTATTCCCATTGTTCAGGATCTTGAGTACATTACTTTCTGATTTTATCATAATGTTTTCTGCCTCTTGTATTGTGCTTTCCATTATCTGTGGATGAGATCAGGATCCCCTCTTGGAGCTGTTGCTTGCTAGCTTTCATCATTAGCAGATTACAGCTTTCAGGACTCATGGGTGTGCACTGCTGGAAGTTATTCACTGGTCACACCTTCACTTAGGTGTCTCAAATTTCTGAATGTGAACAAGTCACTGCAGCCTCTGTCTAGAAAGCTCATCATCATCATCTTCTTCTCATACAGATGTCCATAGCAGTGGGGAGGAGTTGCCCTCTAGAGCTGTTACTCCTCCATACTGACAAGTGCAACTAAAGAGAGCCCTTTTGATCTGCCTTACACGTCTGTATTTTCAATGGTCACAGACAAGTGAGATGAACTTTGACCCAAAGACCATTTGGTTTGAATATGCTGTTTGGCTCCATTGATCATGTCACACCTTTATGTTCATAATTAAATGCACCTTGTAGACTTGGATTTCTAGAGTGAATAGGCTTAGTTAAAATATGATAGTAAATTTCTTCCATGTTTTGCTATTTATTTTCAATCTGCTTTCCTGGGTTTTAGAGTATTCATATACAAAACATGAAAGTAGAGTAAGATGGTCAAAGCTAATTAATTTGAAAATTAAGAGCAGAAATTCCTGGATCATCCATAAAATATTATTTTCTCATCTCTAGTCACACTTTCTCTTAGATAATTCTGCCTAGGGACAATCAAGTGCATAGATATTGTGAGGAAACAGCTGCATGAGGTACTTCTAGCAGTGCAGATCCTATTTGAAATCCACGGCTTATGCCATAAGGCTGAAGTAGAAACTAAGAATGTGTCCCAGAAGACATCATCTGCTAAACAAAATCAGGGAAAACTAATTAGAAAGTGAAGCTTCTTATGAGCTCAATTAAAAGACTACTTCAAATTTGCAAACCTTGTTTCCCTGGCCAGCACAGCTGATGGAGAGAAACAGTTTTTCCAGGGGGCAATTCAGAGCATGAAAATCTAGATTCTCAGTAAGCAGAGGTTTCTCAGGCTAGAAGACAGCAAGTAATTTTTAGTAACAAAAATCATCTAGAATGCCTGTCCTCATGAGAAAAAAAATAATATTTCAGCACTTGTTACTGCTGTACCTGCTAAACTGAGTGGGACTTCCTCCAAAGATTATGGTCTCAGGAGTTTGCAGTGTCACTGGTTAAAAGCTGAAGAGTTGAATGCAAACATTCACATCCTTCATCACTCTTAATCACTTTCTCATTTCCAACTCTGCTGAGTAACATAGTGAACATTTCCAACTTTGTGTTTGTGCTGGAGCTTTCCAGTCTCCAGCAGATCAGCTAACATTGTTTGGATTCTGGCATTTATAAAACCAATTGGAGGGAGATTTTTCCATGATTTATATAATTTTAAATATTGTTTTAGCCTTAGATTTTGGAACATTAGACTGCTAATGCAGATAGCATGTTTTATATCTGTTTTACATGAGAGAAATGCCACCAACAACTTCAAATATGCTGAAAATCTAGTAGGTATTTTCATCTGTTCATATAACAATACATTTATAGATGACAACAACATTTTTTTACATGGGATAATTACAGCAACATTTATGTATCCCTTCTGGCAGACTTCTTAGCCACCATTATTGAAGGAAGGATTGCCTTCAAAGACCATGCTTTCTAATTTGCTGAAGGGTTGTTAGATGAAGATTTTACCACAAGGAGATTAAGAAACAGTTGTTTTGCAGGGTAAGCCAAATGAAAGGACATGATTCATCTCTGCATCTGCATGCCTGATTGAACGCCCCAAATCCTCTTTCTTCTCCTACTCATGATCTGAAAATTTGTATGGCTTCTGTCCAGGAAAGAAAACCATTATTTTTTTTTTTCTGTTCTAATAATTCAATTCCTACTAAATTGGTTGCCTATAATAATCCATAAAGAGAGTGAAAAGCAGTGTTGCTAGGTGCATATGATCCTAGTAAAAATAAATTATACACCCAACCATTACTACTACTACAAAAAAAAAAAAGGAATTAGATGAAGATCACTTATTTTTATTGATAATTTTAAAATAAACAGTGAATTTACATAAGACAAAGGTACAAATAAGCATAGCATAATGCAGAAGGTTTCAACATTCTCAAACCAATTGGATCAATATTGCAAAATATTAGAACAAAATAAATCAATGGTGTAAAATCAATCCATTAAAATTCATTCTGAAGGTACATTCCTTATTAAAGAAAAAAACAGCTTTATGATGTATGTTTCTGTGAGTAAATTTTACTGAAATACAGCATTAGCATTAGCAGATATTTCTCAAAGGGATGTTCTAAAGTTTTGAACTTGGCTACCTGTAATGCATTTGAAAATGTGTACTGAATTTGGAGAAGAAAGTATTCAAAATGTGCATTCTGGTTAAAATTGAATATGCATTATTTCATTGCCACAACATCCTTGGGTTTTACTGTCACTTTTCAGACAAATGAAGGGAGACATTTCTCTGCCCAAAGCACTGGTAGAATGCCTTTGGCCAGGATCCTGCCACTGATAGCACACAGGAGGAAAGTTGCCTCTAAACTGAGTGTCCTTGAAGACAAAGGGTAGTTTGAGGATGAATCAATCAGTTCAGGAGCTATCGTTTGAAGTGCTGTAAGCCTTAGACCTTAGCTTTGCTCCTCCTGATCTCTTACTGTTACCTTCAAAGGCTGCAGGACGAACCTACACTCAAACAGAGAACATATAAAGAAATAGAGGTGAGGTATAGATAAAACACAGAGGAAGGATTCAGCACACTCCGCAAGCTCTCACCAGAGCCAGCCATAATAGAGCATTATTGGCAAGGAAGCAAAGAGAAAAGAATTATGGCCCAGAGGTGGACTGAGAAGGGAATTTTGTTCTCATAGGGAATCCGTTCGGAACTGTGTTTCCCTTCTAAATTTAAACAGAAGTTGAAATTCTGATTTTTTAATGAAAAAACAGGAAATTCAATAGGATCTCAGTTCGGAAAACTGAAATTTCCTTCTCTCAATAGGATAAAAATCATTATATAGAACAAAAAACGATAGGTAAATGCCTTTTAGTGTATATTAATATGCATTATGATCATCTAAATATATTAACTAAGTTTAATGCAATTATAATTTTCAATTTTATCCTATGAACATTATAAAACAGGATATTGATCCTGGTAGATTTGTGTTTCAATGAACAAATGTTTTTTTTTTCTCATCAGTAGAGTTACAATAGTTCTAGGTCCTGAATCAGTCACAAGGGATCTTCTGAGTGCATAAGGAAAATAAATTAAGACATCCTCATCTCCCCCACCTGCTCCAAATTTGAGCATAGTACCTGAATCCTTACAGACTGGCCAAAGGTGGGCTTGACTGCCATGGGAACCAGTCCAGCCTGGACACCAGCCCAGCCTGGAAATCTCTGGGACACAGTGCTGTGGTGCCTCCTGTAAGCCCAAGAGAAATTGGGATGTGCAGCGATCTTTCATGCAACACATGGCTTTGAAAATCCTTTCTCATCAACTGTGATAATGTAACCAAAATTGGTCCACCAAAACAGCCAAATGCTGATTTATTTTTAACTCTGTGGTTACTCCTGTATGTGTCAATGCCAGTTCAGTTCTCTCCCTGCAGTCACAGCTCCTACAGAAGAGGCACCACCACTGGTACAGCCAGAACTAATGCTCAGGAGCACTTCTAACGTCCAGCTTACTCAATTTATTGCAGAAGGAGGCTGGGGAGGCCTGTTGTTAGTGTTAATGTATAGTGCTTACTGGGCAAACCTGCATTAGTGTTTCCATTCAGCCTGGAATTGAGGTTTGGAACCCAACCTTCTAACTTCCCTGCTTTTGCAGTTTCTTGTCCAGAAACTATTCATAGTACTTAGGCTCTGATTCTCAGGTGAAACTAAAACAAAACAGGACCCCAAAGCACTCTTCAGTCAGTATTCAAGACACCAGGACCAAATTGGTCCTTGTTAGAGTTAATCCAAAGAAAAGAGCTCTTGAAATGCATACAGTTTGGATGTCAGGTCCCCAGCAGTAACTAATGCTCTGGAAATTGATTCGTATTATACCACAATACTTTCTGCTGGATGCAAGGCTCTCCTAGCAGATCTAGCCTGGCAGGGGATAACACCTACTCACATTACAAATCTACCAAGAGGTTTGTGATGAAATACACACCAAATAATTTGTGTAATGTTAAGATCTGATCAGTGAAAGATGCCTACATTAGAATTAAGGTTCAAGCAAGACAACATGCCAAGGTCAATAATATGGATTTTATGTAACAATGAATGTGAGGTAGAAACATAGAAAGAAATAGACAAGAGAAAGAAATTGACAAGAAATAGACAAGAGAGGAGAGACAGAGAGGAGGAACAAGAAGAAGATGGTCATCACATATAGATCCAGAGGCATCCCCTTGCTCCTTCTTTAACTGGACTTCTCAGTCGTGGGGGGTTGCACTGTTGTTCAAAACTTTTTACTATTTATACATCTCAGCAACAATAGGAATTAAGGCTCATTGGACACACAGTTCTTGTATACTATTGGTTAAATGATTCCCTCACTTCTAATGCTCATTAGAAGTTAGTCTATAGTCATATAGACAAAAATCTATATGTTCAGTCTTTCTCTACTTTTGAGTGTGTGGGTTTCTTGAGTTGATGGGCTGTGAGTCCATCATCACGATCTCCTCCTGCTAGAATTACCTTTTACCCATTGGAGCTGATTTCAGCACAGTTTCAGAGTTGGCTGTCCTCGTGGTCCATAAATTCTGCATTCTTTGTGTCCATTATCAGTGATAGATTCTTCTCCCCAAACTTTGTAAACTCCTCCCAGGGTCTGAGACAACATCTGGACAGTAGTACCACCTATTCTTATCTCAAGTTCCCACAGAGGTGGCTTCTCTTACAGTCCAAGTTCCATGTATCCACAGAGACATATTCAGGGGGGCTTTGGTGTTCATTGGTGGTCACAGGTGCCATCTGTCCCATAAATTGGGGTGATCTTTGTATGACCAGTGATAGGCATATAAGCAGTTGCTTCTTTATACTGTTTGCCACAGTGGGAATTTTTGTCAGGATGCGTTAACCAGGACGAGCTAACCAG
The DNA here is from genome assembly GCA_013397395.1 of Sinosuthora webbiana. NCBI lineage: Eukaryota > Metazoa > Chordata > Aves > Passeriformes > Sylviidae > Sinosuthora > Sinosuthora webbiana. Next base: position 845,417 of record VXBN01005034.1, on the reverse strand, counting down.
ACCTTGCCTCCACCAGACCTTGGGTTAGCACCACCCTGTTGCTCCATTTTGTGTTTATGTCATGGCAAAGTCCCTCTGTGGCCTTGAGAGTGTTTGAGACAGGCAACTGTTCTCCTTAAATCCTTACAGTAATAGAAATTTCTATACCAGTTTGCTAACAGTGATTCTCTTCAGCAGTGTTCCCTGCATAACAATCCTAAAACTAGGACCCCTGGGATACAGGGTGCAAGAACAGATTCCATGACAACAGTGTGGTTCTTTTGGAATGACAATTACAAACTTATTATGGGAAATTTGCAAAAGTGTTACATTGTTTCTTTTTTTCTCAGTGTCTGGCCCTTTTTACCTAGCGAATAAAAGCTTTTCCAAAAGGCTTTTTTTGTGCTAAAATTAGGTATTAAGTTAATATCTTTGGCATTGACTCTATCCTAATTATAAGATTTGTGCCATTTCCTGGTACTAATAGAGTGTTCAACACATGCCTGGGAGGTTCAGTAATAGGTATGTCCTTGGCAGATCTCACATCAGCATAGTTCTTCTGTAAGAAATCTGAGAAAAAATCCTATTTCTATATTTCTTACAGGAAAAAAAAAAAAGCACATTTAATGTTAAATATATGTGGAAATAACTTCTAATATTTGTGTCTAAAAGTAGAATTTAAAAGCAAAACTGTGAGTCTTGGATAATATCTTTTTTCTGTCTCTAGGTTTTATTTTTATATTCTTATTTTTATTTCTTATTATATTTCTTATTTATTTTTATTTTTATTTTCTTGTTCTCCTGATTTGATATGCCCTATTCTGACTAATACTCTTGTGATTTAATGCATATTCTGCAAATTAAAACAGATCTTATACCTGTGTAACTGTTATCTTGCCATTGTTTTTAAGGATTCCATTTGTAATCCCATTTGCTGTCTAAGAACTTTCAGAGGTGCTGGTGCATGAACTGGAAAAAACACAGCAGAGCTGTTGAAATCTGAGATGAGTTTGAGGGGAAAGGTGATAAAATCCTTTTTTTTTTGTGCACAAAGAAAGTAGGATATGGAAATTGGTAACACCTTGAAGGTGGAAAACCACTATCTCATTTAACAGAGCCCAATTTTAAGGCAGAAATGTAATTCTATTGCTGCAATTCTGGAAACAAAAGTGTCCTTGGTAATGATTCCAGTGTAATTGCCAAGATACATAATCCAAGATAATTTTATCTACACGACTTTGAAATTACAAGGCACAGCAATAGAGATGTGAGGTGAGGTTCCTGAGACACTCACCTAGAGTAACTGCATTTAAGGTAGGAACGGAGGCACTTACAGAAGATTATATGCAGGTAGATATGTGCAACAGATAAGTAAATTGCTCTCTAGAAATTCTTAGGGGTGACCAAACAGCTCATATGTGTGAGCACAGGCTGCAAATGACAGCAGATAATGAGACAAGTGCCATCCCTAAAACCATGATCCTGACTTGAATTTTATTGCCCAAGCAATTCTGCTTGTGTGAGAAGTGGCAGTAGAATTGACTATTTAACTTTTGACCTCAACATAGTGTTAGGGAAGAGTGTTTTGTAGGCTTATGTTAAGTTTATTTAAAACAAATATAGTTTCTTCAGGTTTGTTTAGTTTTTTGTTTGTTACTAATTTTTTAAAGGATCTTTTATAAATTTATGACTATAAGTTTCATACGTAACTCAAAAGTTCAGTTTGAAATAAATCACTACTAGGTCTGGGGAAAAAAAAAAAAGAAAAAGAAAAAAAAGAAAAAAAAAAGAAAGAAAGAAAAAAAAAAGTGATGCATGAAGAAGGTCCAGAATAGGAAAACATGCTGTTCACTCTAAATGACTTTTGGTCTGGGTCTGACAGAAACCTGACAGAAATGTTTGCTTTGTGTCCTGACAGAAACCAACTTTACCAGGTCATCTGGTACAGGCACGAAATGAGAAACTAAGGAATCAAGTACTTCTCTCTCCCAAACAATAAGATGTATTTGAAAGAAAAGCAATCCTTTTCCACATGCAATGGAACTGATTAATGAATTTCTGCATCTGACAAAGCATGCTGGCTATAGAAGGAACAAAGGGCAAAACACTTCTAAGCCATAGATAAAGTCTGAGAAACTCAGAGCATGAGGATCAGGAAAATGAGTGATCAAACTCCAAAGAATATTTAGTTACGAATAAGACGAGACCAAGTTCAATTTACAGATGATGATGCCGATGATGATTATTATTATGATTTTGTCTGCTCCCTCTTCGAACAACATATTTTGTATAAAAAATCTCTCTAGTGTTTACATTAATTTATATCCACAGTTGTGTCTCCCAGAACAAGCAACCTCCAAACCAGCCTAGACTGAGACAGAGAAAGTAGTATTGCCAAGCCACTGGTCTATTTGAGAGGTGTGGGTATATGACTTTGGGAGCAGCCTAAGACAAACACAGCCTTACCAGAAGACTTTGCAAGCACAGCAAGCCAAAGTTAAAGTTTTGATGTATGCATCATCTTTACAGAGCTTAAAGATCCATATGGATCTTAAAAGGCCCATAGGGATAAAATGAGAGTTTGTTCAGCTTTGTGAAGCCCACAGATATTCCAACAACAAATAAAGAAGTGTGGGTGGAAGAGATGGAAAACACACTTCATAAGTATCACCTTACATAACGACTTCCTGCAGGTTTCCACAGGTATAGAAAGGAAAAAACACACAGAGAATGGAATAAAATTTATGCCACCAGTTGACAGTTCACTTTAACAGAGACCTGCAGAGAGTCCTCAAAAATAAATATATCTAATGACAAATCACACTCTGAAGAACATATATTACTCCAGGAAATGACTGTAACCTGCTGCAAGAATTTTTTACTTTGTCAGTGCTCTGTACTGGTCCCTACAGAGATTGAAGGCGCCAGAGGAATTAGGGTTGTGGTAGAGCCCTTTGCTGATGCAGAAGAAAAGCTCCCTGTTGGCCACCCTTCCAGACTGAAAAGTGCACAGCAAAGCACAAAAAGAAGAAGCAGTAAACAAAAAAACAAAACCCCAACACTCCTCTTCTCCATACAACCCCCTACTAGGTACTTTCTCAAAACATGCATGCACTGCTTTATTTAGTACTATATTACTCATGCAAAAGCTCCATTTCTGCATTGGGTCAATACCCAACTGCTTTGTGCCTGGCAAGGCAAGTCATTTATTAATTAGAGCTGCCCTGCAGTCTGTCACTCCTGTTCCAGTACACTTTGTTTGTGCCATTCTCCAGCTGGTACAGCCATGACATCACTTACTTTCAAAGATGATTTTAAAATGTGAGGAGAAAATGAGAAAAACAACAGAGTTAATCATGTTTTAAGCAAACTTCTGAAGCTTTTCCCGTGTTGCATATCCTTCAAGAAAGGGACAGCTCTGTTCCTGTCTCTTGTGAGGGATTTTTCTATTTAGAAGTAGCAAGCACTCTAAATTTCAATGTTGGGAATGTTGTTTGTTTGTTTGCCAAATAATACTACTGCTAATAATAGGGTTCACATTTGGCTTTAATCTGCTGGTCTGAAAGCATTTTGCAAAAGAAGTCTGCACCCCTACCTTAATTTCTATATTCCTGTTTCCCCTTGATCACTTTTTCATAAGGTGCTCAGTAGAAGGTGTGTGGGTTGGAGTGGCAGTGTTATAGTATTCTCTGCCTCAGTGATTGTTTCAGCCCTTGTATTTGATCACTCAAGGGAAGCAACCTAGTGCCTACAGCACACCACACAGCCCCATCTGCCTTTGCTGGCAGGGAATCAGATGTGTGAGGTCGTCCTGTGGCACTGTCATCTTTCAGCAGAACTGCTCTGTGCAGACTGTTTTCTGAAGAGTTTTCATTTCACTATCTCTCAAGCTACTGATAGCATCTTGTGACTGAAATCTGTCATTTTTATGTGAATGGTATATCTCTATGAAGCCTCATCCTACCAGACCTCTGATAGAGTCTGCAATATATGTGAAAGAAGCATTTTCAAGACATCCCAAAACTGAGATCACAAAGGCCACTGATGGGCCTGTACTGTATTTTTCACTAAAATGAAGTTAAAAGGATATATTTTTGCTCTTTTTCCGTTTCTGTTGTTATCGCTATCTGTTTAGTGCTCTCTCAAAGAAGAAAACCTTAATGACACGACAGAAAATGCTGAGGAGAGTAGAGGCCCTTCCCTGTATTCCAGTCATCTTTTACAAAACCCTGAATTCTTACACCCACACTAAAAAAAAAAAA
>VXBN01005034.1:763679-841150 GCA_013397395.1 Sinosuthora webbiana | reverse complement strand
AAAAAAAAAAAAAAAAATCAGCTTTTGTTCTGTGTAGAGAGACATAAATTTTTCTCTTTCATAGATTTCCATAGATTTGTCTTCATCTTTCATAGCTTTCCTCTTGGAAGAAATGTGCACATGATTGCGTTGAGTGCATAGGGAATGGTGATCTACAGTTACTACTTAGGGTTACAAGTACAGACTTAAAATGTCAGGCAGTTTTCTGATACTTGGACCCACATTTCACCCCACAGAAGAGAGCCAGAGTGTCTCTGCAATATGGGCCAGGCCTGCAGTGGCAAACCAGCCGGAGACGGTGGACATGTTCATAGGAAGAAGGTTGAAAGGTCCAATGTCTCTGTTTGTCAAAACAGGACCCAGAGGAAATCCTTCCTAAATCTATTTTTCTCTTTGGCAAATCAATGGGCAGACAGCCTGTATTGGGTTTGTGTGGCCTGGTTTTGGTAGTGGGAGGGGCTCAAGGGTGGCTTCTGTGAGAAGCTGTCAGAAGCTTCCCCCACACCCAGCAGAGCCAATGCCAGCTGGTTCCATGATGGACCTGCTTCCAGCCAAGTCCTATCCCATCAGGAATTATAGTAATGCCTCTGTGATAACATATTTAAGAAGGAAAGAAAAGTTGTTGATAATATGCAATTGCTCTCAGAGAAGAGAGGAGTGAAAATGTGTAAGAGGAACAGCTCTGCAGACACAAGGGTCAGTGGAGAAAGAAGGGCAGGTGGTGCTCCAGGCACCAGAGGTGAGATTCCCCTTCAGCCTCTGGTGCAGCCCATGGTGGAGCAGCTGTGCCTCTGCAGCCCATGGAGGAACACAGGGATGCAGAGGTTGCCTGCAGGACTTGGAGGAGACGCACACCAGAGCAGGTGGATTTCTGAAAGAGGGCTGTGAGCCCATGGGAAACCTGTGCTGGAGAAGACTCCTGGCAGTGATCTGTGGACTCATGGAGAGCGGAGCCCATGCTGGAGCAGGTTTCCTGAAGGTAGGACCTGTGACCATGTGAGGTACCCACTCTGGAGCAGGCTGTTCCTGAAGGACAGCACCCCCTGAAGAAGTGACCCATGTTGCAGCAGCTCATGAAGGACTGCTGCCCATGGGGTGGACTCAGGTCACAGAAGCCCATGGAGGCCTGTCTACCATGGGACCCACTGGTGGAGGAGGGGAAGGACTCCTTTCAGTGTCTGGAAATATTCTCTGCACTATTTAAACTGCTAACTCATGCTTTCTCTGTGTACACTCTCTGTCGCATTGGTATTTTACCTGCTTATTATATTGCATAATAATTCACAGCATTTGTGTGAAAACATTATTTCTCTGAGGAGGAACACTCTTTCCCACCTCTTTGAAGGGACTGGCACTACTCTGAACTTGCAGAATTACTTTTTTCTAAGAACTAACCTACATGACATTAAAATTGTAACACCCAGTCAGCAGACTCTGTATTGTCAGATTTAAAATAGATGGAGTGAAAAGAGAAACCAAGGTGGAAATTCAAGGTGGTCAGTTGTCACAGCTAGAGCCAGGCTGCATATAGCTCCAGTCTGACTTTTGTAAATGGTTCTGGAAATAGAGACTAGATGACAAAGATCAGGACAACCAGTGTCCTTCTGTTTTGTCAAAAGTTTGAGAGACTAATGGGAGCTGCAGTGGCAAGAAGCAGCTCTATTCTTATTCAGTACTCCTGTCAAGATGATCACTTTTAGAGTGCTTTCTCTTTAAGTTTAATGAAAAAAAAAAATGTAGTTTCAGAGAGTTGTGCCATCAGTTATTACAGTGTAAAATCAGATATGAGAGGTCATTCCCTGGCGCTAACAGCTCTGGGCACACTTGCTCAATGACCTCTGTTTTCCTGATGGGTAAATTCATTATGTGATTGTTTCTGCTACAAATTAACAGAGCTCTACCATTTCCACATGAAGAGATCAAATAGTCCCATGTGACTTGCAAATTAGTCCTCTAAATGAAGGTCCCCACACAAACAATTAGGTTGCTTTAGTGTGAGATGGCAACATTATCTATTTTCAGTTCAAATGTCTGGAAAGTTCTCTTCCATTCCTTTCTTTTAAACTGAGCTTTCATTAAGCTTAATGCCACAAAGTGTTTCTGACACTGCAGGCTTATCAAAGCAACTTAATGAAGAAGTAGAAGGCTTCATTTCAGCGTCATATATAAATCTTAAAAATCCAGTGGTTCGAATGTTGAATGTCATTTGTGAATCTCGCATATGTGTAAAGAGCTCACATACCCTGAGTGTGTATGCAGGTGTCTGTGTGGATGCCATCTCCAGCCTGGAGTGACCAGCAGGGCCAGACCTCTGCCCTGATGACCCCAGGAGCAGCTCATGCTTTACCAAGGCTAATCCGGCCTGGCTCATTGTGGGTATACCCTGCATTTGCAGGGAAAAAGTCAGAAGGAACCAGTGGAGCATTGCTTTAGCTTGTCCCTCTGAAAGGGAGAAAGGAATCCACCAAGGGAAGAGGCTAATGGGAAATGTAAAGTTCAAGCAGAAAGGACAGCTCAAGGCAGAGGCAGTCTGAAGTCTGGTTACATAAAACTCAAATATATGGACAGAAATCAATACAAAACATTAACATTAAATTATAACCTCTGTTGTTGTTACCTCTTCTTCAGTTGTTTTGCTTCTTTGTTTATCTAGTTCCCATTCTGTGTATTGAATTAGTAGCCTGAAGTGACATCTTACATAAAACCTGAGTTTTTGCTAGATATATGCATTACTCGTCTCAGCTGTAAAGAATCTGACCCAGATAAGTGATCATTCCTTAAATTTAATGGGTAACCTTTTGGTTAAGAAAAGTTATTTTAACTGAGTAGATGATACTAAAATAATAATTGTTTCAATTGACCAGATTGTTCCCTCCCACAAGATTGTGAGAAATGGAAAAAAAAAAAATCTTAGATTGTCTGCAGGTTTGTGCTTTCTTTCATTTATAGTCTTCAACCCATAGAGCCATGTGAATCCCAAGATGCCTCAAAAGGCTGTGGGACTCTCTGCAACCTCACTCATCTTTGGCTGTCACCCCCACACTTTTTCCTTCCTTTTGCTCCTATAAAAGAGACAAAAAAAAAAAAAAAAAAAAAAAAAAAAAAAAAAAAAAAAAAAAAAAAAAAAAAGCAGAAACAGCAAGGGAGAAGTAGGCCAAAGAGGAAAACCAGGCCTTCACCTTCAGATTTGAACCTCAAGTATAAGGTATTAAAAGAAAATGCAGATGATCACTCTCTGAAGTTAGAATAATGAAGCAGAATCTTTTCAGGTCAAAATTATCATAAACCCATTGAAACCTTTGTGATTATGACAGCAAACAAAACCGAACTTCTGTTTCAGTTAATGTAAATGATTTAGTCATTGTTCCCTTGCACAAAATCCAATGCATTCACATTTCTTCTATTTTCTGAATGACAGGTACAACACTCACTTCTACAGTACCTATTTTGTTCTAAAGAGCATAGTCCAGAACATTTTGTAAAGAAGGAAATCTAGTGAAAACTAACCCTCCTAATGATATTCTGCCAATCAGTACATTTTTTCTATTTAATAATTACATTATAGGGAATCACATTTTTTGTTCTTGTAGCCTGTAATTATATTCTGATTTTGTCTTTCAGACCTTGAAATGTCTAACAGTAACTGAATATTTAGCCACTTGATGCTCATTTACTTGCAGGAATGCACATTCCTGTGTAGATCTGAAGACAAAATATGGGAGAGAATGTTCTATTTTCTGCACACACACAAAAAAAATAGTATTAAGCAGATAAAGAGCACAAACTGTAGGCCTTAACAATAATAATGCTCACTGAAATGGTGCAAATACCCTTTCAGCAATAAATATGAGTGGTATAACATTTTGGTTTTTATGAAAATCAGTCAGTGGTGAAGCCTGTTAAGCAACATGAAAGAAACAATGAATTTTCCACCTATTCTTTTGGATTTAGTAAGGAGATGGAAATGTCAGCTTAGAGAATAAATGCAGACATATGTTGCTTCTCCCCTAAGTAGAGTAAATAAACTGTGTAGATTCATGGGGTGAGCTTCTCTCCAAAAATGGACAATAACTTATCATGCTAAAGTAAAGTTTGCACAAGTTCCAAAGACTTAGCATAACTTTTCCCTAAGCTGACAGGGCATCCTGACCCTGTGAGCATCCCAGTGGCTGCCTTGGTGCTAACATATGACTGCCTGAGGGACCACCAGGGGAGCCAGACAGTGACACTGGGAGAGGGACCACCCTTGGGGTGACAGACAGAGAACCAGCTGGGTTTTGTCCTAGGAACACTTGCTGGCACTGCTGCCTAGAGAGGAAAGATGAGAAGGCAGGGAAAAGCATGATGTTATTGTTTCCTGGGTGCAGAATGAGATTTTTACATGCAGACAGAGTGCTGAAACCACCGGCGGCCAATCTGGAAAACAGCAGGAAGCCCTGAGGTTTTACTGTACTCCTTTTTGGGACTGTCTTAATGGAGTAGTGCACACAACTGAGCCAAAAAGACACAGTACCAGGCAGAAATCTCTATATGTTTATAAAAACACATCTGAGTAAGATTTTTCAATCAGATCTGGCTCACTCTAAGCCATCTCAAACTTGAGATAGTGTCTGTGGGGAATCAGTGTGCTATCATACAATGGAACTTTTTTCTACCCAGCTGTTTTAACCTAAAGAACTGCAACAAGGGTGCTCATAAATAATTCATTTCTTGTGCAGGCAAGACCTAACAGTCAAATTAAGGAAATGGCAGAGTTCATTGCCATTGAGTGCCTGTGTCATGGCATTGCTCCACAACATGCTGCTCTGACCCAGGTCAGAGCCTGCCTGGAGGGCAGCTACATGGACATCTCTGAGAGCTCCTGCTCTGAGGTTGCAGAGACAATTTTAACCCCAACATTCACCCTCCTGCATGTTCCCCTGGTTTACTTTACTGTACTTTGGGCACTATTGTCTTCAGTCAAATACAGTTGTAACACTGTATTTAAGACTATTGAAGGACTTTGTGATGAGCTCACCTGCTCAGTAAACGCAGCATAACAAGATTTGTCTTGTGCCCATGCAGCTGCACTTAGCTACAAGAGTGTGGTCATGGACTGTGCATGAGACCAGGGTCATTTTTAAACAGGAAGATTGTTTTTGTACAGCTGTCTCTGAGAAAATTTTTTTTTTTCTCCCCACAGTGGACACAGGTATGTTTGTTTAGCTGCCTATAACAAAGGTACAATGGAAAATGGAGAGCAATGTCAGCAATCCAGGGTAACTGCCAAAACAATATTGTAAATATGTCAATACTTCAGTACATTAGCAGTTAAAAAGACTGTCTTCCTGTCCCAATGCTGGTAATTATTGCTTATTTTCCAAACCCGATACTGAGTGTATTTTGAAGCCTTCACTAGGATACCAAACACTCAGAGCTGGACTGGGTTCTATGTTGCGCTGAGCAGCATTTAGAGGAAGTGCCAGCTGAGTAGGAAGGGTGCATTTACACAGAACAAGTTTAGCTCTGCCTGGCCAAATGCCAGTGAGAGCCTAAGCACAGCACCATTCTCTTATGGCTGGATTGGAGGTGCCCCGTTTTTCATCAGCTTGGGCCACAATAGAGGTAAAGTTGTTTCAGTCCTCCATGTGGACCCACCGGTGGCAGCTGATGAATTTTGTTGGGCCTGATCCATGGTGGCTTTTATGCTGAGAGCAGCATCACAACTGTGTATGCCCAGGTGTATGCTCTGCACGTGGCAGGAGGATGTCTCCTGGGCTGCCCTCCTGCCCGTTGCTTCTTTCCAGTGATTTTTGTACTATCCTAAGGTACGAACTAATCTTTACTATCAGCTCAGGCAGACAATTTCTTATCTCAGAGCTCTAGGAGTTTTTGTTGTTTTGTGTTGGTCCTTCACAACATCTGGGGATGAACAAGAAGCTTGAAGTTCCCTTGCAAGCCTTTGAGCCACCAAAGCCATGTATGGGCCAGTGGCAATGACTGCAATTGGAGTAATCAGTTTGCTATAAGAAGGCTCTAATGTTAATGACAAGTGGGTGCTTATATGTTGCAGAAGTGGCCTGACTGATGAGGGCAAATTAAACAGAAATGGCTTTCTCTCCTTTTAGAATATTCTCTACTTCTGTAGATAATTTATTCTTGAAGGTCTTAGGAAGAATAAGCTTGTCATGTCATCTTATAGCAACAAGAAAAGCTGCAGGAGCAGCAAAAGCAGTAGATCTAAACAATGTTTTGGCTGGCCAAGACATAGCCAAAACAAAGACTGCTGAGAAGGCAGTTTTCCTTAGATGTGTACATCTTATCTCTTGTCTCCCAGGCAACTTCTTTACATCTTTTTGAAATTACTAAAGACCAACTAATGTATTCTAATACTGTGACAAGCCTTATCAAGCCAGTACAATGCCACGTCATTTTCTATTTTGAGTCATATACAAAAAACCAAACCCAGTAACTAAGTACTGATAGCTGTAAGTATTTGTTCCCATATCATCATGTAAATAAAGCTACATTGCTCTCACATTTGGCATAAAAAATAGGTTGAATCTGTACACTGAATTTCTGAACAAACTGTATATGTAATTCTATTGTATACAATATGAAATTCCTTGGAAATTATTTTCTCAATGTTCCTTATGCTTTAGAAAATATATTTGTATTAAACCAACAAACTTTCATTTCTCAGTACCCAAATCCTAGCTTTTTATTTTGCAACACTCAGGATAGTCAATATTTTAAAACCTATAATCAGTAGCGTCAAAAATACAGAAATATTTTTTCTCCATCTGAAAGTACTTGAAAAACAAATTAATTAATTAATTAATACATGTAGTAAGTCTTGATGCAGTTGCTCGTGGATGTCATAAGACATAAAGGCTGAGTTGGGATGTAGATTGTCAGCTCCCATGACATAACTTGACACAGTAGAGTGCACTTTTCAAACATTATTAAAGATTGAAAATGATCTTATTTTCTTCTTACAATTGATGCAGAAATAGAGAATAATATAGCTTATAATTTTTAATTTGAATAGGAAAATATTTCTCTGACCTATACTCCTATACATAAATAAAAACATTCTGTATCTACAGGGGAAAATATAAAAAATATACCAAGTAAGATATAGTCAAAAACTCAACAGATCCATGAATATCGGAAGAAATCTCTGTTTTGAGAAATGTTATGGCTTCAAATAATAAATTACACAGAAAAACTATCATTAAAAAAAACCAAAAGTAATACCACTTTTTAAAGAACAGTATTCTTGGTTACTAAGCAGTCAGAAGACAGGAATTCCCATTTTTAAGACTGATATTTTCCGTGTACATGATAACGACTGCCCATGGTATCAGAGATAAACACAGTATTAAGAGAGAAAGAATTCAATCCTTTTAAAATCCTGTTCCAGACTGCTGAAACAAGAATGCATCTCTTTTCTGCAATCTCATTATCAAATTTGCTGTCCCTACTTTGTGGTGAATAGAGAATACTTCTGCATCAATGGTTCCTTTTAGTTTTACTACAACCAGCATCTTACAAAGAAATCACAAACAAGATTTGCTGAAACAGAATTGTATAAGTTTTTTATTTCTGAATAAGCATGCTAATACTTAGTTTGAAAAATATTGAAACACACTTTACTATGTGTAGAAAGTTAGAAAGGAAAATGAACAGCAGGGATAAATCTTCAGGCTATTCAATCCATATACACAGTATGAGCTGAGAGAATGGTTTGTAACAGAAACAATTTTTAGTGACATATCAGGCTTAGAAGGTGTTGCCATTTAATTTTTAAAGAGCTTGAATTTGTAGTGGAATGGCAATAACCATCAGTCACTGGAGGGGCAGGCTGCCTAGAATGCAGAGCACAGATGAGGGCAGAGGACCAGCACAGGCTCATTCTCAAAGACTGGAGTTCTCTTTTCATTTCAACAGAACAGAATGAAGTATTAGGTGTGAGTTGCTTGTTCTTTTTCACACTGCTATATTTCTGCCTACAATGAAACCTTTGTTGATGCAGTCAAAGACGAGGGATCAAATGCACCCTCAATCAGTTTGCAGATGCCAGTAAGTTGGGCAGGAGTGCTGGTTTCCTGGAGGTTAGGAAGGCTGTGTAGAGGGATTGGACAGGCTGGATCAATGGGCTGAGGATGATAGTATGAGGTTTATTGAGGTAAAGTAAGAGGTCCTGCACTTGGGTCACAAAACCCCATGTGGCACTACAGGTTGGGGGTAACATGGCTGGAAAGCTGCCTGGTGGAAAAAGACCTAGGAATGATGGTTGACAGCAGCTGAACATGAGCCAGTGTGTGCCCAGGTGGCCAAGAAGGCCAATGGCATCCTGGCCTGTATCAGCAATAGTGCAGCCAGCAGGACCAGGGCAGGGATTGCCCCCCTGTACTCAGCACTGATGAGGCTGCACGTCAAGTCCTGTGTTCAGTTCTGAGCCCCTCATTACAAGAAAGACATTGAGGTGCTGGAGTGAGTCCAGAGAAGGGCAATGGGGCTAGTGAAGGGTCTGGAGCACAAGTTCTATGAGGGAACTGGTATTCTTTAGCCTGGAATAAAAGATACTCATCGGAAACCTTAGTGCTCTGTACAACTATGTGAACGGAGGTCGTAGTAAGATGAGTGTCAGTTTTCTCTCCCACACAACCAGGGACAGGACTAGAAGAAATGGCCTCAAGCTGCACCAGAGAAAGTTAAGTTTGGACATCAGGAAGAATTTTTTCGCTGAAAAACTGGTTAGGCATTGAAATGAACTGCCTAGAGAGGACATGGAGTCACCATCCCTGGAAGTGTTCAAGAAACACCTGGACATGGCACTCACTGTTATGGTTTGGTTGGTGTGGTGTTGGATCAAAGGTTGGACTCAATGATCTTGGAGGTCTTTTCGGACCTTAATGTTCCTAAGATTCTATGTTCAGAATGTGGCTAAATGCACACTGCTAACCAGTACAGTTTGCTTTATTGGTAACAACTTTAATTGTGCATACCTAAGCTTGGGAAAGTTGGGCTCCACTGCTGTCACTAGACATGCTCACATACCTGCTGCCAAGCACCAGAAATAATTATATGGAAACCTACAGCTCCTGATAGTTCCTACAAAATCAATATGACAGACTACTTTTAAGAACCTAAAAGAAAACATAGAGAGTAGTAATAGAATGAATTTTATAAAAATACAGCATATCAAATCAAATCATTTTCCTAATACTCAAGGTAGCAGAGAGAAGAAGCAATACATGACATATACCTTGGCTTATATAAGACTAACACTATGCTGTATAGAGGTCTAGTAGCCAAGCTAAGGGATATTTAGATGAGGAAAAAAAAATCTAAAGTCATGGGAAAATTCTACTTATGAATTCATTATCAGTGATTCAGGTACACCCTGAAAAGGACTGAGTAATGTTCTACAAGGATCAGTCCTAAGGGAGTGGTATTATCAGATGTTATTTTCAATGATCCAGATGATCAAATAGAAAATGTTTTGATTATATTTGAAGACAACAGTTAGCTGATAGTAAAATTGTGAAATGGGAATAGAGTTAATGGAATCCTGATACACAGGGAAATTATATATAAAAAAAGATGCTATTTATTATGGGCAAATCTCAGGCCATGAACTTGGGTAAGAACAATTAACTGCACAAAAATAGGGAAGGGAACAAAGGGCTGAGTTAGAGCACTGTAGAAGTATATTTAGAATTGTTGTGATTCATAGCTTCAAGGATTGTGTAAATGCAAAGCCCATGTGATCAATCACACACAATGATTAATAAACTGTCATAGCTAACAGGACATTTCAAATAATCCTTCTCCTTTCAGCACTGACCTCTGCTGCAGTGCAGCAACACTGTTGAGCAATGAAATTCAGGAAAGACAGGAGGTACCTGGATGGCTTTCAGAGCTAACATTTTCTCAGAAGAACAGTAAGAAGGAGGAGAGAACTGAAAAACAGATGAATGTTTGGGTGAGATAGAGTTCTATTGCTTGTTGTCTAATTACTTTCAGGATAAAAATTAAAGCTTCAAGTTTCAACCTTTGAATGTTGAATCCTCTTACAGGAAAATAAAAGTACTCATATGCCCCACATGGCATTAATGGCTTTTCTCTCTTCCCAGAAACACTGCAAGTGACAACAAAATATCTTATAATGTGATCAGGTTGCCTATCCCAGTTTTTTTTTCAATTCTCAACTAATTCCCTTTCTCATACTTTTCCAAAAATACTACCAAAGTTCTTTTACTTCATGTCCTAGCTTTAAAGCCTTGAAGAATCTCTTATTTCACATATTCAAGCCTTGGGCATCAACCACAAGAATTAAGTATCTTTTATTATGTTCTTTTGAATCCAGGACATTGTGTCTCTAGGTCTTTGAAAATATGACAGACACTGAAACTGTTGCCGGCCATGATGGTCCTTGGCTTCAAATCCAGCACTTATTGAACGAGGTGTTCACTACTCAGATGATTTTTTCAGGCTATACCTGAGCTCAAGCACTGCGTCTGAATTGCACTCATTTCACACAACAGCCTGTGCTGACTTCTTCATCTTAAAAGAAGAAAACATGAGAGGTAGAGAACAATTAAAAACTTCAGCTCCTTCTTCATTCTAGTTGCTTTCATTTTGCCAACCCTATCCAATATCCTATGAAACCCCCAGAAATGTAAGATAACTTTTTCAATCTGCAGAGGATATGTAGCATAAATCCCACTTTCCAGGTGGGAAAGAGAGGGGATGCATCCTGGTCCCTTGCTTGCAGTGGCACAGTTTTTATCTAACTATGTGCTCATCAGAAGAGGCTGCCACAGCAGAGTGCTTTCCATCGCATGGTCACCGTGTTTACACCTGGTGAGCATCATATTCATCTCTTGGCATGCAGGAGAGGCTTTAGTAAACTGTAAAGTTTTCAATGCCTTGTATTACCCGAACAACACCAGTTTTGGTGCCCTGATCTGATGGGAGGTGTTCATTGCCCAGGTTTTCTGACTCATTATAAGCAAGGTGTGGGCTGAGAAGGGAGGAGGCTAGCTTGATCTTGCCCTGTCATAGCCTTGGCATCTAGCCTGTGCTTGCAGGGGCTGGGAGTGGTCCCAACATCCACCCTCTAGAAACAACTACAGAGACCTGAGTTTACCTAGAAATAAATCATTAGCCTGACAAGAAAATCTCTTTGCATAAACATCAGTCTGAGCATCCAAGTATCAGACACGACTGAAATGCATAAAATTTATATTCAGGTGCAATATGCTATGGAAAAAGTCTTAAGTGCCTCAACAAATAAATGCCAATGAATACTGTCTTTTACTTCTACCCTTCTGTTTCTTGAGATGGATAAGGATGATATCCCAGGGACAGGGAAGGGGAAGAGAGAATAAAAGTTTGGAAGTTTCCTACTGACAGTCACAGTATGATACCTCCTGGTTGCTTTCTAGGAGAAAAAGCATAGCCTTGTGTGATCATGGAACAGCAATCTCTGCTCCAGTTGAATCTCAGCTCCTGTGTTCCCAGGTAGCTTGTTCCCTCGACACTCCTAAATTCTCTATAATGGTAAAATAGCTATGGCCCCCTCCTATTTTACATAGCTTCTTTGACAGTGCTTCAGCTTTCAGTCTCTCCATTTTCCAGGGCCATTTTATCATAGTGACTCTTAAAAGCCCCAATTTTCTCCCTTCAAAGAGTCCTCAGCATGATAATTATTCAGGTAGAATTAGGAAATCCCAGCAAATCCTGTCACCAGTGACTTGCCACTATGTCCTAACTTGTGTTTTCCCATGACAACAGTCTTTCTACAGTGCTTGCTTTTCCATGGTGTCCGGAGTAATTCCAGCTGCCTTCTAAAGCCTTGGGTTTTCCCATTTCCTGGTAGTTTCTTGGCCCAGGGACTTAAAGAAACTCTTTTTGCCATGTGCAGCATATTCTGCACTGTGAAAAAAGTGGAACTGATCCAGTACTTGGCATCTGTTAAGCATCTGTATTCCAACCAACAATTAATTAGGATTAAGGGATGTTGAAAATATATCATATAGAAGAGGAAAATAATTACCAACTATTAATCATGTATTATGATTATGTATTATTCTTTCAGGTACTTAAAATCTAATTGCATGCATTTTCCAGAGGATCTAAAGAGACTTGTGAAATATTTAAATTGCCTTATAACCCAGGATCAATTGAGAAATGTCCAAGTTTCTCAGAGGCAAACTAAAGCTTTAATGCAGCATTTCTGTCTCTGCTCATGCTGTTATTTAAAACAAAAACTGCACCTTGCAGCACCCCAATTTATGGTTCACTGCTGCAAAGCAAGGCAGGCAAGCTCTATCTATAAGACGTTGTAGATTGTAGAAGCACAACCTATGTCAGTGAACAGAAAAGAATATCACTGTGGGATGCCATTGCTGGTGGAGGATCTCCTGCATCCACTTGTCAGTGGAGGAGGTTGTCAGGTGAGATTACAGACCTTTCAGTTTCTACTTAATCCCTCAGAGATAGGTACCTGATGTTGTCAAGGTGAAAAAGGATGTATCAGGGGAGCTCTACTTCCCCATCCTACACATTGAGAGGAACTCTTCTGCACATTGACATTGACCATATAGCCTTCAAGTGATCTAGGCAGGCAGTACCCTCTGGTTTCACATCAAAAGAAAAATCAAAGTGTTCCTGGGAAATCCATGATGAAGCTGAATCTCTCTGGTTAGGCCTCCAGGCCTAGAAACAATATATTTCTAAATTCAATGTAATGAACCTGAGTATTAACCGTTTATAACTCTTAATAATCCATTCTAAGTCTGTTGGCTAATTAAACTAAACATAAAAAACTTGCCTGCAACTAGAACGGGTTGTATGAAATTTGAATTAAAAAATAGCAAAAGATTATTTGCATATCCATAAAACTTAACACCCACAAAAATATTCAATAATATAGTAAATCTTAGTTTTTGAGTACTAGATCTCATCGGAATAAAAAGAATGCAAAAAATAATTATGCAAAACTTATTTTAACTCCAGAAGTAGGTTTATTGAGTATCAAATGTGAAATACTAGAAAGTGAACAAAGATGCTTCTGGGTACAGAGTTTCTATTTTGCATGTTGTTGATATCAGAACTGCATATGTTATTATCCTTTCTGATTCTTTAGGTTCAATGTGTTGTACTCAGAACACTGATGCAACAAGTTTGTATTTTTCATTATGTATAAAAGACCCTTTGTCCTTTCCCCAAAACAAATGTTTAATATATACAGATTTGTTTTATTTCAGCACTTATTTATTTATTTCAGCAGATTTATTTATTTCAGCAGATTTATTTATTTCAGCACTTAGATTGCTGACTCACTTATGAATGAAGATTAGTCCTCTTAGAGAATGGCCATCTGTTTCAGCCATTGCTTCTCCATAATGAAATTGGAGTGAAGGGATTTTAACAATGGAATTGTAACAGCCGAGTGATTTCAACTTCTGTGGGGGGGAAAAAAGTCTTGAGTCCTAAGGTATTCTTGAAGAAAATACCTTATAATTAAGTGATCTTATTTATAGTCTTACTATTGTTAGGATTAAACATACTTCAGCCAAGGTCCAGTTAGGAGGATGGCATGGTAGGTAAATACTGAATGGGACCATTGTGGCCACCACAGTCATAAAAAGGTCTGACCTTACAGAAAATTTCCATGTGGAAACATGAGGACATGGGTCACCATTCAGGAATACTCTGCATTATTTGACTTTAGTCTTTAAACAGGCACAGATGTTGTGCTTAAGAAATGTTTGTAAATCTTATTGACTGCTTATTGATGCTGTTGGGGAACTCTGAGTAGAAGTTAGATATTGATAACAAGATTTCAATATTGATCTTGAAAGTTAGGTGTTGAGAGTCTGGGATAAGGGTACTCATTCTCCTTTTAAAACACAGGCCTGCCTCTAAACCAAAACATTTCCAAGGACTTCATTACCCCAGACAAATTTCTTTCTTCTTTTTTAAAGCTTTGTATCCCACAGGACTGCCTCACCAGAAAACAAACAAAAAAATTAATCCCTGTGTTACCAACACTGTTTTGTTCACAAATCCAAAATACAGCACATACTAGGCTAGGCTGTTCTGGGGGAAATTTACTGCACTCCTCCCAGATCCTGTATGGAGTGATATTCAAACTCAAAGATGGAGAATAATTGAAACAGATTATGCACTGTTCCTTCAAGCATGCATTTATGTTAGATACATTATTCACTAATACACTGTAAGTATGACAGGTATAGATGAAAAACATAATTAAACTTGATATCTAGTTCATTAACTAGTAAAACCCCCATAATTAATAAAGAAGGAATAATAAAAGTCAAATTATTCCATAGAAATTATAAACAGTTTAAGTCTGATTTAACTTTTCTGTATTTTGTTTAATCAGAAGGAGATGACATTTTCTGTTCGAGAAAATTTTTTTGCTAAGCAAAGGTTTCATCTAAATACTGAAATCTCCTTGAATATAAATGACAAATTGAGTTAAATCTAATCTGTAAGAAAATGCTTTCAATCCAACACTTAAATAGCTAATTTTTCTTTAAAATCAACATTTTAGAAAAGAATGTTCTAAAGGTCCATGAACACCTCACCTCACCTAGACTAGGGTCTAGGACTGCTGTCAGTGGGGATAGACAGGACACTTGCAGGAGCTGGTGACCCAGACAGACTTTGGCACCAGCAGCCTGCCTTGGGGCTGATGGCAGAGCAAGAGCAGTCAGCAAGGCTGTCAGCAAGGCAAGGGCAGCTTTGTTCCACTCTTAGGGTGCCCAGCACGGTGGTGTCAAAATGAGGTCTTTTAGCTGCTGAGGTGACTTACTGAGGCCAACATACTCGTGGCTGTCTGTGCCAGCGGCAGAACCCCAGCATCCCAAACACTGGAAAAAAGAAAAGTCAGAGTGAACAGTGGCTAGGCTATAAACTCAAATGCTTCATTCTCATTTTGAGCTACAAGCAAGGATGTACTACATGCCCCTGTGGATTGTGACGGAATACTTGATGTCACCACACTGTCTTACTCTGTCTGCCCTTTTCTGTCAATTAGGGATGATGAAGTTACAAGACTAATACTGTCTCTAATGACACTGACAAGGAAGTCTGGTTATTGGGCAGGGTGAGGAAGAATTACTTTGGTAATTAATCCATTGATGCTCAGAGATTCCAGTAGCATTGCTTTGAGTAACTCCTGCAGAGATACTGTATTTGGTTGGTAAAACTAATAACAATTTCACTAAGCTAACAGCTCCTAATGCTAATAATAATTCTGTTAAGTCTTAATGGATGGACTTGTCCTTGCCTTAATTTTTCATTTACAATTTACTGCAGAAACACTTCACGGTCTCTTGTGTCTCAGATTAGTGTTCTGTATCGCCACAAAATCATTGTCAAGTTTTACTGTGCCTTTTAGACTGTGAAATACCTGTCTCATACTGTCCTCAGGGACCTCAGTAAGAGCAGGAGTAGTCTTTATCTCAGTTTGAAATCTATTAAATGTGTTTATTTAGTTTTTGTTTATGAAGACATTTATCTCTAGATGCATTTAAAGAATTTTAAAAAAAGCTAAAATTTTGACAGGAATGTGAAAAATTCCTATAAACAAAAATGTGAAAAAAATTACTTGCCAAGAACTTCCCAAAGGAAAACTCTAACTTCTTCATTCAACCTTCTCTGGGGATGACTGCAAAAAGGGAGCATTTATCCAAAACTCTGTCCCTTACAATTTTAATCATCTTATGCACTCTGTAAAACACTGTGAGCTGCAGTGCTGCTAGTAACACCCTACTGGGTGCTATAGCAGCATTTTATGTATGTGCTGTAGGAGATCTGGCAAGTCAGATCCTAGAGGGATGTCTCTGGGAGCGACTTACACAAACCACCCATGAGAAGGGAGAAGGAGGTAGGCAAAGGTAGCAGCAGCCAGCTGGTGCCAATGCTCCTGTGATTCTAACAGTGACACCTCGGGGAGGGGGGAGAGGCAGAGAGAACTAAATGTAATATGAGACAAAAAATATTCATTTCCATCAGAAGAGGTAAATTAATAGCAACAATATAATTTCTGCCACTTCTCAGGATTAAGAGTAACCATATGCATAAAATTGTTTTCCAGATAGTATGAGAGTCTTAACCATCTTCCCCCCAAAATTAATACTGAATAAGTGAAGTCATTGACAAAAATACTGACATCAAAAGAGTGCATCTTGGGTGGATGATTTTCTGGGACGAACTGGGAAGGAAAGATAATTTTGAATCAGCTAATATTTAAAATTTTTCTAACTCTCAGCCTGTGAGGAAAAGAGGCAGGTCTCCAATGAGCTCTGCATGGCACCACTGAGGATGGGTTAACAAGCAGCCAGCTGGTTCCCTTGGATTTGTCCTGCTCGTTGTCTCACTGCTTGCACACATATCCAAGTACTGTCTGGCTCAGTAGGGCCTGGACCAAAGAGTGTTGCTGTGAGGAGGTGTTCATAAGCTTGTAAAGGGAAGGTAAGTGGGCTCTATTCAAACCCTAGTGAATAAGCAGATGATACCCACATTACTGGAACACTATAACATCAGGCATCTTCAGGGTTGGTTCACTAAAAAGGCTTGAATGCCAAGATGTCCCTTCATTCCTTCATGTGACTTTCCAGCCACAGGGAATGCTGACAATTATTAGGAAAGGATGAACTGCCACAGGAACACTGCTGAATCTCTGGTTATGGACATGGCTGAATATTTTACAAACACTAAATTTATTTTTCCCAAAATACTATTGTATGGCTTTTTCCAAATCTACATAAAGTTATTTTCTCCCTAATATCACAGTACCACCTGAGAACACAAATTATCTCTTCATTTACTTTGCTAGGTTAAGATGAAGTAGCCTGGGGCAATTACTTTTAGATTTGTTAATAGAAGTGTTAAATTGATCATGCATATTGGTAATGCAAAAAGTACAGTACTCCTTAGGTAGACTCATTTGGATTCTCATCGTAGAGGCTGCAATGGTTCAGCATTACAGAGATTTTAATTTAAAATTTTGGGAAAAATAAGTTATTTTTTGTTATTTAATTAGATACTTGCCTGGATGTTAGATTTAAAATAATAGGAATAGGTTTAAAACAATAAATTTCCATTGCATTGGAATGTTTCTTTGTCTGAGCAATTTTGCTGCAGATTAGATTTCACAGACATCTACGGCACTTCTATTTGCTGGCTTTTCATTAGATTTGGCAAGAACTACAGCTATGAAAAAAAAAATGCTCAAGGCAAAATTGTGATTAAAAGATTAAAAAAAATCCATATCTGAGAAGGATGGTGATAGAACTGCCAGTGAGACCTGTAGTGGCTCAGTGGAGCCATCCTATGTAAGCATATTTAAATTACACATATATGAATAAATAAATTTAATCTGGGGTTTTTTTTGTTGTTGTTGTTGTTGGTTTTTTTTTTTGTTGTTGTTTTTTGTTTGTTTGGTTGGTTGGTTTTTTGTTTTGTTTTGTTTTTTTCTTCAAGGTACAATGTGCAAAATAAACCTGACAGGTTTATTTTGGCAGGCCAGGTAAATTTATAATATGTTTCCAGAAGTAACCAGAAGTAAATGTAGATAGACAGGCAAAAGAACCTCATAGATTTATGGTTATGATTCCACTAAATTACATTCTTTTTGTATTAGAAGGCTTTTAAATTGAGCACTCAGAGAAAGGTGATGGTTTTACCAAGGAGATGTTTAGTGCTGGCAGAAGTGGAGCAGAGGTTTGAGGCAAAGTTCTGAAAATAGGCAAAGTCTCTTGGTTGGAGCATGAAGCAAAGACATTAGGTAGATCTGGTATGGAAAGATAGGCTGCAGCAAAACGGGAGAGAGCCCCAATTCTGGCTGCATAACACCTTTACAGGTGTTCAAAGAAGTCATTGTCCAGGGACAGACCCGGGGGCTAGGGAGAAGGAAGGTGGACAGATGGGATAAATGATCTGGTGGAGAAACAAGGCTGTTTGACACTCCCCATTCAGACCTATATTGATAGTAAATTATTAAAGGTATTAAATTTAATACTCACCTCTTTTGCTTCACATGACCACAACTGGAGGACTTTATTAACTACCTGTGCATGTGAATGCAGAGAAGTTTAGGGAAGGAAAATATGATCTGGAATTCAAAAGTATCAAAAGGATAACTTTTCTTTGAAGAAACAAGAAGCATGATAAAGATTTAAAAAATATGTGCTGTTCCCAAACAAAAAAGCAAGAGTTTATTTTATTAACTGTACTCTTTTGGTCAAGACATCGCCTAGAAATTAAAAAAAACCCCAAAACAAACAGCGTGAATTATTGCATTGCTGGAAGGAGCTAAAGGCAGATTATCATATATATTTAAAAAATATTAAAGGTTAAAAAAAACCCCTCTGAAACAGAGCAAAAACACAAAAGTACAAGATGAGGTATATTAACCTCTTCTTGGGAAAAGGATAGTTTCAGGTTAAACAAAAGCAGTTGACCAGTATTGTATTTGATGGACTAATGGAATATTCAGTCAAAATAAAAAACATATTATAGAAGTACTAAACCAGGAATTAATGTTTTTCCAAATGCAAGGAAACTAATTTACAGTGTTCCACAAAAGGTTTTTCCCAAAGGACTTTCACTAGAAAGAAATGGGAACAAATGCTGAACATTTCACTTAGTTGAAAAATTTAAATTCTTGAAAGCTGGGAGTCTGGAAAGGGCCCTTTTCTATCTGTTCAGTTCCAATTAATCATTTAACTTTGGAATGTGTAGCTGGCATTTTATGGAACATCTTTATAGATAAAACAAATATGTTACTTTGTTGAGCTGGATCAAGAATAAAAAGATATTTCTTTTCAGGTGGATTCTATTTTAATGAACTAAGTATCAGTTGCATATAAAAGTCCCATAAAAATAAAATACCAAGTACTTAATACATACTATTGCCAAAATAGCTGCATTTTGCACAGTGTTGAGTCTTTGCAGTGAGGAACAGAAATATTTTCTCTTTGCCTGGGTCTCTGGTTATCATGGCTCCTACTTTGATATTGTTCTAATATGGTGTTGAATCCTGAAAGGATGAATTCACAGCAAGGTGGTTAATACTCCGTGTTCCAGGACTAATATTTAGTTTCAATTAAAAGTAGTTATGTTCACAGTATCTCCAGTTCTGCAACCCCTAGTTTTCTACTCCATATATGATTTCAAGAACTTAATGACTCATACAACTCTGACAATTTATGTTGGTATGTGAACAAAACAGTGCTACAGGTAAAATAAACCACTTTGAAGATAGTAACTATTTCAATCTGAAAAAAAAATCTGATCTACCTTGATTTCAGCCCTCAGGATATGACTGATGTGGTCATATTGTGGTGATGTGCCAGTCAAACACCACTACCATGTAAATGATATTCCTGTAGCCAAAATGGCCAGGAATTTTTATCTGTTTCTGGGGTCATGATGGTCAAGATGACCTTGAGAACATAACATTCTGGCAAAAGCATAATGGTTTCAAAATATAAAACTGGGATTTGTGCTGCCTTTCATCAGGACACCTGCTAGTGTCTATCTTTATTAGGTAAAAAGCTGGAGTGGAAGTATCCTGGCAAAGAAATAATGAAGAATTGCTTGAGAAAATACTAAAGTTTTAGCATAAGATGAATACAGTAAAGTTATGAATTCTAGATTTACAGACTCCTTTAAAAAGTTTGTAAGGGGGTGGAAGGCAATGTAAACTGAAAAGCTTTTGTGTGAGCACAAAATAAATGCATGTTGTGAAAATGCACCCAAACTTGATGTTCATGATTTCAGACTGGATGCCACTTTATCAGTGCCTAAATCCCCTTATATTTGGGCTTTACTTTTAACATTCTGTAGGTAAATTAAATTCATCTTAGTCTGTCACTTAGGATTTTTCAAGAGAGATTTGTTTTCGCCACTTTAAGAGTCATTTTTTATCAACACCTATTCAAAGTAATTCATCTGATAACAGAAGAAAACTACTGGTTATGAAGAGAAACACACATAAATACTCAATCATTTCTGTTTGTAGGCCTCTTCAACCGTCTGCTTCAGTACAGCTTGTTGCTCTACTCTCTCTCTACGCCAAAATGATATATTTCAGCCTTGTTGAATATGCAGTGGGCTTATTTACCTTCAGTGTACAGTCTTCATCAACATTTTATTTCAGATCAGCCTGGGTCATTTCACATCCCTGTGGTATGTCTTTCAATTTTTATTAAATTCAGCCAAGCAATACAGACTGTGATCTATTTTGCCATCCACTGTCTGTTAGTATTAATGATACCTGTAAAGATCAGTCATCATTAATTTGGATTATTCTAATATGCATGTAAAAAGTGAATTGGGCATCTAGCCAGTTACATTGGTGTAACCTGAAAAGAAAAGCAGTAGATATAGACAGCAGTTGTTTGCACTCCTAATTCCCAATGATACAATCATCATTCTTCCATTACCTCAAGTCTGATCAATAGAATTGGTGCCAAGCTGAACAGTTGCATTTGGACTGCTATTGGTCAATAGAACAGATTGGTGATTAACTGACTTTAATGAATGGACAGAAAAACTGATACTCCCAATAAGTCTCTGCTGTTAGAAAGGTTTGCCCAATCTCGATGTTTTGGTAGGTAAACAGTTTTATTGGAGGGATCATGTTAAGAGTCAAGATGTCAGGTAGTTGCCTGCTTTCTGACATTCACTAAGTCTGAATTTTCAGTTTCTTTTAATTTCTAAACAATGCTATTTCAGATCACCTGTGCTAACAAGTGCTCAGTAGACCTATCAAAAATCATACATGAGGTGATTTTTGCAGCTGCCATTGCAAATAAGAATCTCCCATAGAGTTAGTGTCATCAGACATGCTTATTAAGAAAGAAAAGAAAGGTCATCTGGTTTCAAGTTTAGAATACTGTCACTTCATTCCTCAGCAAATGTTGTGTTCAACTTGAAATGCTATCTGAAAGCCAGACATAATTTCTGTAGCTTTTATCAAGCTGAATGACATTTTTGTAAGGCAGAGTGGTAGGCTGCATAATCTGCTGGATCAATGGAAAAATCACTTTGAAGCCACTTATTCATACTATTGTGCTTCCTATGTGCACAGGAAGCGCCAGAATGTGAGATCACAGCCTACACCCCTGCCTCCCTCCCAAAGACTTGGTAAGGTATCAGAGCTGATAAGATCACTGCTGGTGACAGGTGAGTTTTGTGGGGTATCCCCAATGTTCTTATATTCAGTGGGTACTCTGTCTTTCACAAGAACTCAAGAAAGGTTCTGCTTAAAAATGAGATGCAGGACTTGCAAAAGCCTTATTCTTTGGTCAGCTACAGTCAGTGACTTCGCCTTTGTATCTATGCCTCAGTCAGCAGCACACCTTGAGGCAAAATGGAAAATTTGGTGTGGATTTAGACCAGATGTTTTGTCTTTGACTAAGTTGCACATTACAGATGTTTTCTGAGGAAGTAACTGGGTTTAATGAGACATACCCCATTATTTTTGTCTGTCTCTTGTTAGGCACTTGATTCAGCACATCATGAAAGCCTAGAAGGCCCAAGGAAGTCCCAAGAAAGAAGTCATACTGGTGAAAGAACCACTTAAGGGAATAGAAAGCCCTGTTTGTATGAATGACAGCTGAATGTCATTTTTCCTCAGTTTCCATAGGTGCATGGCACAGCTGAGTTCTGGCTGTCCTGACTGTTCTTAGCTGATGGACGCATTGGAAGAAACAGCTGTTTCTGATATTACATTGTACACAATTCTGCCTAAAGAAGATCTTAGATACACTGCGGGCATTTGCCTTGTGCTCTCAGCATGGAGAATGAAGCTGACAGTCAACCTAGTGAAGCAAAAACCAATGTGTAGTGAAGGAGAAATTGTGTATCGGAGTGTTGACATATTCTATTTATAGATTTCCTGTTAGAAATACATGTTCCATGAACAGAGATCACAGAGTAACAGAATCCCAGAATCCCAGAATTACAGAATGGGTAGTGTTGGAAGGGACCACAGTAGGTCAGCTGGTGCACTGCCTCTGCACAGAGATGGACAAATGCTGCTTGTAAATCCTTTTGCAGTATGTTTGGTGGTCCCATTTCCACTCAGGTCCCTGGCTGAAGAATGAGTCAGTGTTATCAGTGTTATCAGAGTCTGAACTGCTGCTTGTACATCTTTTTAACAACTGTGGTCTCATACTTCCTGTACTGCCACCCATAAAACCAAAAATGGATAGCCACTTCCATCCTGTTTTCCTAAGATTCAAGACTTGGTCTTGAAGATAACTTTAACACAAATAGGTAATATAATCATCTGATTTTAACAACACAGACAAAAATATTAAAGTTGTGATGTTATTCAAGGGGGCTTAACTCCTAATTTATCACAAATTAAAATACAGTACATCAGTCCTCAGAAATATTCCTGAAGTGCTCTGATATTTTAAATATTGCCAGTTTCAAGCTGACAGTACTGTTGGTTTGACAAAGAAATAGTTCTTTGGGCAGAGAACCAAAGAACCAAATCAAATATCTTGTCAACACCCAATTTATCATGTTCATGTATTAACATCTTATAGGAGCTTGTTTCTTCTCTTTGAAAGCAGTAGACAAGTTTATGGAACAACAGATTTCCTTAATTATCTTGAATATTCTAATTGACATGTTTTAAAACACTGGTAGTGTCTTGTAGAAAATAATGGTGCTAAATAATGATGCAAGCTAATTAAATAGAAAGGAAGAGTTTCTATGTATGTGACAGAAAGGAGGAAAAACATATGACATGGCATAAATCCCTATTCCCATTCAAATTAGCAATTTATTCACTGGTTGTGTTACCCTTCCAGTCAGAGTATGGGAGGAAGAATGAAGTGGCAAATGTTTTTGCTTCACCTTTACCGAAATAAAGGCTAAATGAAACAAGAAATTGTCTCTGAATGGAAGCAGATTTTGTTTTTAACCAGCAAAAGCTGAACTCCACTTACAGTATTTGAAACAGAGTTCAAAAGGTGTTTGCTGGTGAAAGTATGCCTGTGAAAACATGAATTATTTGAATTACTTGAATTGATAATAGGAATTATTTTATAATTGCTATTATCTCTTATGTACCTTACCTGAAGGAAACAGACCAAAAATGGACAGAAAGAAAGCAGCCAAGAAGGATGGATACTTTCTTTAGAAAAAATAGGATTTTTGAATAGTCAGTGTAAAATTGCAATGACCTTATCTACAAGTATTACTTCTTGAGCTGTTTTCCAATGCAATGGTTGTGTAAATTTACAATTTCATTGGAAAAACCCACAGATAAAATAGATTTCTATAGAAAAAGATTTTTTGTTGAGCTGGTGGATTATTCTATTTTCTTTGACTGATCACTGGTTCAACATCCTTTCCTTCCACTCCTGACAGATATAACTGATGGATGTTGGTAATGCTAGCAAAAACCTGCTCCTCAAGGGATATGAAGGAGCTCCTGTGAAACCTCACAGTTGGAACTAAATCTTCTTTAAATTAAGCTATATAAAATGGTTTATCTTCTGAAGGACCACCTTTTTCATGGAAAAACAAGCCAAGCTAAACTTTAGGCTGTTAAATGGCTTTTAGTATTTCTGAGCAAAAAATAAACTTGTGGGAAGCTACATCAAGATTTTCTGGTATCTTTCAATGTTTCTAAGCTACAACAAGTGGGGCAGGTGAAGCCTGTTGTAAAGCATGCCAGGACCCATGTACATGCAAAGACTTTGTATCCATACAATAAATCCTGGTTGCTGGCATCCCTTGGGCTAATACGAGAGCAGCAAGCTATTTGCAGCCCTGGTTCTCTCTTATTGCTTGTCAGTTCTCCCCCGTGGGTCCTGGTTTGCATGTAGGGAACTGGCACTTGTTGGCAGTGGCAACTGAGCCAGCACCAGGCTGAGCTAGGGCTTTCCCAGAAGGGAGTTACGGAAAGAGGACATCCATCGATTCAGTTGTGCACTTCCCGCCTTAGACATGGAAGGAACCGACCCTCAGCTAACATCCCTCTCCTTGCAAGAGATCCCCTGGGAGTGTATTTAGGGCATTCTGCATTTGTGAAACACCAACTCAGGTATCTGTACTGCTGCAGCCAAATGGGCCCTGCACAAGGTACAGTGAGAGGCATCAGAATCAGCCTCAGGGACATAGAGTACTTTCTGCACATTGTTCCTTTCACTATATTAATTGTCCTCTCTTCGAAACAACAAATCTAACTTCCTGCTGCAGACAGAAGAATTCCAGCAGAACTGTGGTGTATTCTGTAAAATCAATATTAATCATTTTCAAATTGTTTGCTTGTTGACTTTCTGAGGACAGAAAGAAATCCTTAGGGCAACTTAAGCACAGCACAAACAAAATGTTCAACAACAAGAAAATGTTTGGCTTTTTTTTTGCCTCTTACATCTCACATTTGACCTTTAGAATATTCTTGTCATTTAATCACAAAAAGGGCCATAAAATGTGATGAATAACTAATACCTTACACATAGTGATGCTTGTATAATAGAATTCTGAAATTCTTTATGAATTGCATTAATGCTGGTTTATTACAATAAACCAGCATTAATGCAATTCATAGAGAATTTCAAAATAAAATAACATTTTATTACATTATTTTGTGATTTCTTGACTGTAGCTTATTTGCTGTGAACCATACAAATAGGAAGATAAAACCCTTCTTCATTTTTGTCCCCAATAGCAAGTCAGTAACAGAAAATAAAGTCCAGATATGCAATTTTGGCTGAATTATTACATTCTTTTCAATAGGTAAGCTGTTTTCATTTTACTGATCATCCTCATAGTGTTCTCTTTTTTTAATCACAGATCCTCTCATACTGCTTTTACAATGATGGTGCATTCATAAGAGTGATTGGATTCTAGGGAGAGAAGTATTTACCCCTGTTCTTCGATAGCTCTCCTTTCGGTGACTGCTTCAAAATTAATGCTACTAGAGTACTTAAAGAAAACATAAGCAGTCTGAGATTTAATCAAATTATATGAAGATTAAACTAATCACTGTTAAATATAAAGAATGTTAAATATTTCTGAGTCTATTCTTCTCTCTGGTGCTGGGATAAAATCTTGTATGTTGGCTACCCTAGTTTTTTGGCAATATGCAGGAGCAGCTATTACATCACTTAGCCACAGAAAAACAGAATTCATCTACCTTCTGTGCATCCCTCCAAAGGCTGATATACTCCTCAAGGGCAGTTTGTCTGAACAACAATTTCACTGAGATAAGAAGGTTTACTGCGAGTAAGAAAATCAATAGAGCAAACCTAAGAATGTTTTGTTTAATATGCCTTCATTTATATTTTGTGCAAATGGAATGAGACTGGAAGCTCTGAACAATGTTACAGAAAGAGAATACTAATACATATATTTTCCCTAGAGCACTACATGGCTCTGATCCCAGAATCAGATTTCTAACCTACACATCGTACTCAAATATAAACAGGAACTACCTCTGTCCTTTTAGTCCGCAGCTTTTGAAACACTAGTGCATCTAGTGCTTTTTTGTTCAGTCATGCTCTCTTTGTCCGTGCTGTGATATGTGAACAGACACATGAGCATGCACATGTTATGCTCACACATAGGGCTTTGATTTAGAGCTTATTTTGCAAGTCTATTTATCAGAAGTCACTAGGAATTTTAATGTTTTTGATGGTCCATTGAATGACTTAATAAGCTCAAAGAGCCTCTATTTTCAGAGTGTCATTGTGTGAAGTATGATAAACCATACCTATTATGCATGGATAAAGTATTTTTCTTCCACTGGGCAGTGTTTTTCAAAAGCTGCTTCTCACCAATTCACAGTTGTCTTGGATATGATTTCATTGGCAAGCCTGTTCTGTCTGGCACATCTCTGTAGAGGTGTTACCAGGGGTAGAGACGAAAGTGTTTCAACAAAGCAACTGAGGAATAACATGAAGAGCTACTAGTCTCCTGTTTGTAAGGATGTGACCATATCCCGTATTTCACCTTTTAATTATTCCAAAAAGCACATTTAAAATATACTGAAACAGAGAGATATATTCTTTTCAAAGCATGGAATTACTGGCCTCAGTTTTGTAGCTCGCAGCAAGCAACCTAGAGGCCTTATTAATACTTGATGAATCCCTCTCAATGTCTCAGCGGTGAAGAGAAGACAAACAACCTGCTGGATGATTGATGTTATGCCAGCCAAGGAGGAACTTTAAAGCATGATTCTCTCTTACAAAATCTGTAGGAGCAATTCGGTCTGATCCGGCGTGATCCTGCAGCAGCAATAGTGTGAGCTGAGTGGGGACACAATCTCTGGCCTATTGCACAATGGAATGTGCATTAACAAGTGGTTTAAGTCCTTTAGCAAGGCTTCCAGCTTTCATCTCTTCTGCCTCCCTACCCACAAGGCTCCCTAGATCTCCATGGCATGCTGCTCTTCAGCAATGTGCGTTTGCATACCTCTGTCAGGCTGCACATGAAAATGGAATTGTCACTATTTTTAAGTATTTTTTGCTCTCTGAACCGTATAGCTGCACAGTTTGTTAATCCCCTTTTTCATTGTTTTTCTTCCCCAAATCATGGACTCTCTCTTTTCTGGGTAGCTGTTTTCCTTTTATTCTGTTTCTTCTTGCTCCTTCCCCTCAGGTGTCCTGACATACATAACCTGTGTCAGATGAGACACATGGTTAGATTTACTGAGTAATCTCCTGTGTGCATGCCCAAGCCCTAAAAATCAGGCTTGAGAGATCATTACCTAAGCATGATGCCATATGGGCAGAGAATCATTCACCTTTCTTGCCTTTTGGTTCATAGGAAATTGTGATGTTCTGCAGTCTTTTACTGGAGTAGGGCCATCAAATGGGTGAAGTGAAGAAACCTATATTTTATTCCAAATTAAATTTTCAGTCACACGGACATCACAAAGCATCCCTCATATCAAAAAGAATCCCTAAACTGCACATGAACTCCTCAAACTATAGTAGCCAAATTGCAGTTCTGCTGTGTGCCAAGTCTGCCTCAAAAGGGATGATAGAAGTATATATTTGAAAAGTATGGCCATTTTAACTTCTACAGGAATAATCGACATCAAATAGGAACAGTTTTAATAAAATACAATCTAATTTCAATTAATACATATGGGTCCATAAATTTGCCTTTTACTTATTTCATTTTGGTTTTGTAATTGCAACATACTGAAGCCAATAGGAAAAAGAAAGATTCTACTCCAGGGCAAAATGAATTATTGATTAAGGCAGCTAGAGCAGTATGAATCCTTATAGGAAGCCAAAAGTAAATCAGTAAATGAAAGGGGTTTAAATATATACTTAGAAAAAGGGATTTTGGCAAAT
The DNA here is from genome assembly GCA_013397395.1 of Sinosuthora webbiana. Classification (NCBI taxonomy): domain Eukaryota; kingdom Metazoa; phylum Chordata; class Aves; order Passeriformes; family Sylviidae; genus Sinosuthora; species Sinosuthora webbiana. Next base: position 813,788 of record VXBN01005034.1, on the reverse strand, counting down.
ACTGAAATCAGTATTAGAGAGAAAAACCTCAAACTGTCTGAATCACTACCCCTAGCTGCCCAGTCAGTCCATAATTTAAATAAATTGCAGTTTAGAGTGAATTATGTGGGAAAATGAATCCAATAAAGAAAACAGCTTGTAGAAGAGCTAACACTGAAAATGTGGCAGCATTTAAATCCTGATCATGTGAAAACATTTGTTACACAGATCAGACAAAAGATTTGTGAAGAATAGAAAGACTGAAATGCTGTTCCCTAATAATAGCATAAAATGAATATCCACTGAAATCAGTCCTTGTACATGGATAGTTCACCCCAGAAAAATGAGATGGTCTCTTTCATCAGGTCTCAAAGGCAATACATTGGGATAAAGTGATGGTAAATCATGAAAAAAAAAATCAAAGAAAAGAAAAAAACCTCAAAAATTCCCCACAAGAAACCACTTAATTCATCTGCCTTATGGCCAGACTCTAGGGGAAATTTGTCTCAAGACAGTGTGAGGGATGTAATTAAATTATTTTCTCTTTGCTCCCTTACAGCAGAAACTGTACACCAAGATCCTTCTGCTTGGAAAAAGTGAAATCTCTAATACTGTGCATCGAGTAATAGGGAAATACTGATATTCCAGCCAGTAATCATATTTAGAAAACATCAATATGATTTTTTTAGGAAAGTAGAGAACAAGAAACATGTATAAAACCACACAGATTAGTTAAATTTTCTCTAGATGGTTGTCATAAGATTAGGTTTAACATAACTGTTTAGAATTTGTAAGGGCTGCAATACTCCTGAGGACTTCAAGTCAAACTCAGCTCTGAGCTCTTATTTCTTAGCATTTTAATGGCATAATTAGTGTGTGGAGCATTTCAAAACAGATGTCTTCTCAGACAAACAGTATCTGTGGATAAAACTGTTTCTCAATCACAATAGTTAAAATGCTGTCAAAATCACACAGGGACCATTGAAATTAAGGTCTACTCAAGAGGCTCCATGAAGACTATTAAAACTACCAGGAATCTGAAAGCAAATCATTAATGTGTCATATCTTTTAAGATTAAATGTGTTTCTACTCTGAAAATAGATTCTGTCAAATAGCATTATGTGTACTCTGGAACTCAACACTTTCCAAGTTCTTGGACTTATATATACATTAGAAGGATATATGTTTCTTCTGATGTCAAGTGAAAATTCTTCAGTGGGATATGAATTTCAATTTAATTTCTTTCACCTTCTGAAAAATACCAGTCAGGCAACCTGTGGAGGATGTTGTAATCAGAGGGAAATTGGATGAAAAATAATCCAAATAAGATGAACTGCCAAACAAAAGAGAATCAAATTGAAATATTATGCTGGAATAAAATAAGGTTTTCAGGACAGAATATTTTATCTTCAAGCCTGGGAAAAAATCCTCTTACTTTAGAAGGTGTTAGACCTGAATCTTGGTCCAAAATGTTGTCGGCTGTTTTCTTCAGAACTGGTGGCCCAAAAACTTAGTTTCTCACACCCTAACATATGTCCACATGGGAGGCTTTCTTGTTAGCTCCAATATGCATTTTCCTAATACAACAAAATTAACATGTCATTTCCTCTTTATTCTGCTCAAAGTTTTTGTTTTTCAGAAAAGTGTTCTTTAAAGGTCATATTCTTTCTGCAATGAGAAACCAACTTATGCGTAGATATTGTAACTTTTTGGGTTTATCTTCTAAGCTTTAATTAAATAATTATGGCCTTTAGGAAAACACAACACAGTTAAATTCCTTTTGCATAGATGAGAGTGAAACAGGCATCCCTAAGGGTCATGAACAAATTAATAAGAGCGAAATAACAAGTAAACATTGCTCTGTTTGTGAATGAAGTGAATTTCATTTAGCATAGATAAGCAATAAGCAGAAGGAAATTTAATGATGTAAAGCAACAATTATCTCCAAGAAGTTATGCAATTGTAGCAATAAGGAAACAACATTTTAAAAGTAAGTTAAAACATGGTTCTTCCTTACATCTTTATATTTCAATGATAATGAATATATAATGAAATTTCAGTGACAATGGTAATTCACAGCATTAAACCCAATACTACCTATGAGAGATAAGATACAATACACGTATGAGAATCACACTATAAATCCTCTCGGGAAAATTAAATTCTGAGAATGAAATCAATAAAACGCAAGAAGATATTAATATAAGCCTGTAAAATTAAAGGAGAAAAGGCTATTCACCACATGCATAAGAGAAATAATATAAAAAATATTCCTATAAATCTCTGTTATAAACAGTCAAGTACCTGAAACAATCTCTGACCCATATAACTGCATAAAAATATTATAATTATTTTTGAGAGTTTCTAGAAAGAGATATCTGAAATATTTTGCCATTGAAATAAGGTAAATTAATAGATATTTTAATTTGAATAACATTTTATATTTTACCCAAGCAGCTTATCATTTTCTCTTTAAAAATGCTGTCTCTGCCTCTTGGTGTGTGGTAAGGTTGTTTATGCCCCACATTCTGATTTATGTGTTAAGGCCATAAAATTGAAGGATAGTTCTTTTTTAGCACTCTTGTATGCATGAATGTTGTTTGGCTTACATATTATTTTCCATATGGCTGGACAATGCTTCCAGAACTTCTTTTCTTCTTCTTCTTCCCATTCCCTAGCTTAAAAGATGCATCTGTCTGTGTGCCAATCAGCAGCAGCAATCACTGCCAGCACTCACCTGACCCCATGGGAAGGCTCTGGTGACTGTTTTGGAGGCAGCAGTTCAGCTGAGGGTACCACCAGCCTGGGGTACCCCAGCCTCAAGGCAGCTCATGAGCTGTGGGTGTTCTGGCTGTGTCCCGCAGCAGATACTCGGGAGGGAGGTAAGGAGGGATCTGTTCCAGCAAGCTTTGGGTCATTTGGTTTCCATTCCTTCCCCCACAGTGCTTAAAGACAGTTTACTTCTCTAAGGTCATGAAGTGATGGTGACAGACCAAGCATGTAAGAAACAGAGACATTCACATGGGAAAAAGTGCAGAATTCACAGAGAAAGTAACAATCCTCACAAAATTTCTTCTGCTTCATGATGTTCAGCTGGTAAATCATGGCACTCCTCTGCAGGGAGAGCTTCATTAAGGAGGAAGTTTTTGAAATTTGTGGAGCTTTCCAGTAAAAGTCTTTACTCTTACCAGTAGGAAAGGATCTTTGAGAGGTTATATTGTTCACTCTCTCCATTTATACTTTATATTTTGGGATGTACCAGTATTTGCCATTTTTGAGAAGTTCTGCTAGTTGTCTTTCTGTTATAGTAGACATAAACCCTGACAACTTTAAGCAATCCTCCACATAGCATGTGTGTACATGGATTTCCAGGGAAGGTGGATCTTCTTGGGAATGAGCAGAGCAGGTGAACATAGGAAGCACCTTCATTTTTTCAGGTCAAGGCAGAAGTTTCTGTTTGTACCTGTCTAGTCATATTTCACTAATTAGAGCACTAAAGAAGAAGAATGGTAGAATTTTATTAAGAGTTGCTTTCTACTTGGTATTGCAGGCAAATGACTGGCAAACTTTGCTTGCCAGAAGAAATCTCTGTGCCCAGCAAGTAGACAGCCATGATACAGTTCTGGGGCACAAAAGACAACCTTTCCAGTGTCCTTCTTCCAAACAGTATCTCTACTCTCCATTTGCAGAACCAAGTAGCCCATGTAAGGAAGATGTTCGTATTTATTTAGGAACTGTCAGTAAAACCAGAGCTGTGCCTTCAATTCTCAGTTTTCAGTTTTTCTTTTCTGAACAGGTTGTTTCTTCAGTTCCAAGTCAACAAGTCCCAGAACACATTTGCACTCAGTGTTCCATTACACCAGATGGTCAAGAGTGCCTTTGGAGCTCTGCTTGCATGTTGGTCAAGCAGGGTTATCTCATGGGGAACAGTATGTAATTCATGTCTGCTAGCACTCTCTTAATACCAAAAAAGGTTCTCTGTTCTTATGAGTAAGTTGTATTCCTGAAGTTATTATATTCCTAGAATTGGAAAGTGTTAGTCTCTCTTTTGCTATCAATGGAAAAAATCTCCTTGACAAGCTTCCCAACTGCCTCTGCCCAAGGTCTCTCACTCAGCTGCAGCTAATTGTTGCCAGTTACACAGGCAAGAATAATTGATGATTTCCCCTTGTCAAAAATTTCTGAACCACAAACCACAAAATATGAGTGGAATGAGCAGCTTCTAGCTTGTTATACTGGATCTCCTCCTTTCCCCCCCAAAAAAAATTAAAAATGTGACTGATGTACAGATTGGTTTTGCTGCTTATCTGTATGCCCAGTGCCTTGAGAACCCTGCAGTGCCACTTTCATCTCCTCTCCCGACCCTTGATTCCTCCCATTGCAGTGTTGGGTCTGTCACTGGTAGTTACCCATCATTTGAGCACTGACACGTAACTACAAGCAGAGGACACCTGATCTGTCACTGTGCTTACTGATGAAATGTGGTGGTGTAGTACATATCACAAAACTGCCAGATAAAGTCCAGACAGCTTGTTTAGTGCTAAGGATGTTAGAAAGCTAAACGTGAATAAAAGAAGGGGGAGATACATTTTAAAAGGGCACAGTTAATTATTCAAAGATTTTTTTATTATTATTTTTTACTGATTAAAGCATTGTAATTTTTTTTTTTTTTCATATTTTGGAAGAAATCACAGAAAACACAAATTCAGACATCTTCTTCAGAAGTTTTGGGAAGCTAATTAACCAGATAATGAATAGGAACCATACATATACTTTCCCTGACCCAGTATATCCAGGGAATACAAAAGTCAAGGTCAGAACAAACCATACAGGCACGACAGATTGAATAAGTAAAATTTCTGATTCAATATCTATTTTTTTAGTTATTCAAAAAAAAAAAAAAAAAGGGTTTAATTTGTTGAATATATCAATCCATTAATCACTTATTAGGTTTTAATTATAATTGTAACCTCCAAAATGCCAAGTGAAAATATACATATATATACACCTATTAATGTGCTCTGATTTATGTTTAAGTTCCCAAATATTTCTTCCCTTTAGCTGATAGCATTAGGGAATGCTTTATTGATTGCGGCTTGCCATCATTTTCATAAAAGCATAATCCTATCGATGTCACAACTTATTTCTGAGGTTGTTAGGCATCATGCCATGAATTAGGAAGGTCTGTAACTTAAGTAGCAAGAACACAACCATAAAAACCTCAAAACAGCAAATCTAACTTAATTTGTTGTGACAGAAAGTGAAGCTGAAGGAATTAAAACTGCAATGACTCTAATTTGAATTGTTGTAAATGTTCAGGCTTATGTGGGTTGAATTTGAATTACATAAAATCAAATTAATTTCTTTCATAGTCTTTTCTGAGAATTGTAACTTCACTAAATATATTTAAGCAGTTTGGTGAAAAGACTGGGGTAATAGTAGAGTATTTGAAAAATCAAACCAGAAAGCAAGCATAACTTAAGAGAAATACAATGTCTTTGTTGATTAAGTTATTGGTAAATAAATCTTGCAGAGTCATTCAGCCACCCATGCCAAGAACACTAAATCTCTCCCTCTGGGACTTTGCAGGGTAGACATCTCCTGGTTCAGCACCAATGCACTGGTAGCAGCGATACACACATCTGCCACAGCAAACACAGCCTCAGTTTACTGCAGAGCTGGTCTGTGAAATAATTTCACTTCAGGTCTTGGAGCACATCAGATGGCTTTATTGTTAAGCATGGATTGTTGAAATTGTATCTGATGCAGTGTCGGACACTAAGCAGCAGAAACAAGGAAAACAAGGGGGAAAAAAAAAAGTGTCTTTCTCTTAAGTAAAAACTTTATAGCTCACTTCTGCATTCCAGGAAAACTCACATTATGAACTGATAAATCCTCTGGAGTGTTTATGAATATGTGTATAATTTGCTGCAGGGGGAGAAGGGATTGGCAGGAGTGCTGCAGTTGTGATCCCATTTGTTTCTGTTCACTGGCAACAGACAGCTTTAAAGAAAGCTCTTTTTTTGTTTCATTCTGGATATCTGTTCACATGACTCAGGTGAATATATGGGGCTGCGGATTTTTGTTAGGTTGATATGGTGTTTGCTGATTCACATGAGTGGATAACCATGAACAAAAAGGAAGAGCTGCCTTTAAAAAGATGAGTGGTAGTGCTGTCTAATAAAAACAAGATCCCTTTGGTTTTTCATCCCATTACCTTTGCTTTCTACAGCAGTGAAGGTGTAAAGATGAAGATTATCTTGCAAAATAAAACAAATAAACTATAGATGTAAATATTGCGAATAGTGGAAAAGGTTGTTACTCAATGAAAAACAGGGAATAGGCAGGAATAGATAGATCAGGGAAGATTCAGCTGCTGAACCTGGAGGTTTTTTGAATCCTATTCTACAACACAGGTATCTCCTTCCAGCCCAGTCACCTCAATGCCTCATATGGTCAAAGGTTAGTAAGACTATCTCTCCCCAATGACTATAAGGGGAATGTAATCTTAATTATGAAAACTCTAAATTACTGTAGGGGACAATTATCTCCTATTAACTCTTTAATAACATCTACAACTAATGAAAGAAATCCTGCCCACAGTGGGTGGAAATTTGATTATGTCTTTACTTAACAGCATTCAGCAGGCATATTTATAAAAACATCATTCTCTGGTACCACAGTAAAGTAATACTTAACATTTGGATTCTCTTGGTTTCCAGTATAATAAAAATGGTCATAACAAACTTTGGTATGCATGTGGTATTAACCTCCACTCTCAAAGGTACTCTGTCATTCAGCAATAGTGGAAATTCACTTAACACTTAAAATATGGTTGGCCCAAGTAAGTCTGTTATAACTCAGTTAAGCCCAAGCTGAGTTATAAACTGTAATATACAATGTCACAAGTCAATTTCCATGCTTTCAATAAAAGAGAACAGCCTAATTTCCTAATTCCTTACATGCTGCTGCATTCCAGCTGATACGTGTTACTGAAATTACTCCATACTTAACTTTAGTGGTCAAATGCTTCATAGGAAATCTTGATGGAAACCAGCTCACTATGCTGCTTGATCTTTTCTAGGTTTTTATTTTTCCCTCTCAAAATCTTCACCTTTTGACCTGCAATCTTCAAAGGTTTTCCCACCCCATGTAGTTCATCAGAATGAATAACCAATGTAAGGCTATGTTAACATAGCAACTGGTAAACAAGTGTGGCATCCCACCCCTAAGTGGAAGTGACTACCCAAAATTTGTAGACACCCATGGTTGAAAAGGAATGACAAAACTCAGGCAGTTCACAAGAACTTAGAATGTTCTGTTAATAAAGTAAACACTTGGAATGGAAAATGGTGGGAGTTAGTGCCGTATTTTCCAGTATAAACACAACAGTGGACTTCCAATGAGGAGAAGCATGAAAGAGAAGAGAGAGGGAAAAGAGGAAGGAAGGAAGGAAGGAAGGAAGGTTCTAGATCCATTGGCAATCCAGGTACTTGGGTGTTCAGGGTTCTGGAAACAACCCTTTGGATTTGTGGGGNGAAGGAAGGAAGGAAGGAAGGAAGGAAGGAAGGAAGGAAGGAAGGAAGGAAGGAAGGAAGGAAGGAAGGAAGGTTGGTTCTAGACCCATTGGCAATCCAGGTACTTGGGTGTTCAGGGTTCTGGAAACAACCCTTTGGATTTGTGGGGCTACTTTTTTTTATTTATAAGCTTCCCCATCTTGGTGATAACTTTCTTGTTTTCCATGCAAATTAATTATCATGTGCAGTTTGTTCTTCTAGACATTTCTGGAAATGAGTCAGAGGTGTTTTGGGATCATTGATGATCTTGATCCCCCTGTAGCCACTTTTGGATCTCAATTTCTCCACTCACACTGTATTGTGCTATGGTTATTTCCAGGGGCCAGCACAAGGATTTTTGTCCCACAAAAGGGCTGCCCTACCTCTGTATGGCCCCTTCTTCAGCCACATGCTGTTCTTTCTCACAGCTCACAAGCAATATTTGCTGTGCTCCACAGCAGTCCAGCTGTCAATGTTTGAGATGCACACATTTTCTCCCTTTTTCCTAGGCTTCTCTGAAGAAATAGCTGGTTCAGTTTGGGTTTCTCTGCACAATATTGCATTGTGTTAGAGATACAGAGCTATATCATGTCAGGCTGCTAACCTGAAAATTTTTCCTTAGCATTGAAGAAAAAAGCAGTAGTTCCTGTGACAAATACAGTTTGCTATCAGTTTTTTCAGAACAATTCCTGACTGTTCAAAGCAGAAACCTGCACCCTGTCACCATACACCTTTGCAGCTTCCTGGTAAATATCTTTGTAGAGTTACTTTCAGGATCTGGCTCAAAGCATTACTGGTGAATAAAAGAATCTAAACTTCTCTTCAAATTTATTCTGAACTGTTTCAAGCATAAGAATGCTTGCAAGTACTTATCTTCAGTATTTTAGATACACCTCTGTCTCAGGCAGCAGTATTACCCTAATTCATAGGAAGATAAAGATGATGCTAAAAGCAATCCTGCCTCCAATATATTGCAGCTGTGTTAATTACCAAAGAGTGGGAACAGCCTTGTCCTCACAGCTGTGTGTGATAGAAGAGTGAGTTAGTGGGTAGAGAGTCAGTTGAAGTCTGCTGGTTGTGCTGTGAGGAGGAAGGGACAGGAGGTTGTGTGAGGGACAGATCAGGTAAGTCACTGTATGAGGGACAGACAGGGTTAGGTGGCTGTGCCAGGGGCAAGAAGCAGCAAGCTGGAGCTGCAGCAGGAAGAGAGAAGGAGAGAAAGAGCCAGAGCTGTGGGGAGCTACCCATAGGATTGCTACATCAAAAAGGTATGAAAGACTTCTACCTAATATGGTGCTGATACTTGAAGCCCTCTGAAGTTTTTATGGAAGCACTTCTGAGTGCCGTGGTAGTCTCGACTATGACATTAATTGAGAGCACCTGTCTATTGTTCATGCTGCCATGGTGACACAGCAGTTACAGAAATTAGTGAAATGTGATCATCTCCTGCTATTTGACGTTTTCCTTTGCCTTGTTCCTCTTACTCTGTGACATAAGCGTATCACATTTTCTTCTCTAGTGGCTTGTTTTGCTGCACTTGACCACAAGACAGGATGTACCCAGTGACTTTGAGACCCTTTCAGATAAGTGTGGAGTGTACTCCAGCACCTGAACTCTAGGGAAAATGCTGCTGTATATTTAGTTTGTTCCCCATTCACTTAGCTAAATGGTGGTCTAGCCGAATCACGTGTCTATATTTCTGCCTCATTTCTGTAGGAGTTTCATTAGAATAAAAGATACACTAGAAAGCCTCTCTTCAACAGAGACTAAAATGTGACCTTTTCCTTGTGTCTATCAAAAATATAAACTATTATGAAAAGTCTGGAGTTTTTTTGGGTTTGTTTTTGTTTTTTGTTTGTTTTGGTTTTGTTTTGTTTTTTATGTATATATAATGATTTTAAGATTTGAAAAAGCCAGGAGTGTCCTCAGCATTGACTCACCTGTGAACACTGCAATAATGTGACAGACTGACACTGAGAAAATTATTTGGTGTAAAGCAGCTGGACTTTCTAAAAAAATACAGAAAGGAAAAAGTGGAGATCATGATGTGGTGGGAAATAGAACACAAAATCTCATAGTTCCCTGAAAGAAATGTTGACATGCCAGCATTTTTCAAGGCATAGAGCCCAATGAGGAACAAGGGATGACTCTCTACCACATAGTAAACTATGTCTTCTAAGCTTATGTGACTTCTATGATTGTGCACTATGCGGTGGAAGAACCTGTTTTGATGAGAGATATTTTCAAATAATATAAATATTAAAGAGATATACTCAGAAAATATATGTCAGAAATAATACTGCTATTAAAATTTTCTAGTGTCTAGTTTCTAGCATGGCTTTAGATTGCTTACTGACTTTCCCTCACTATTTCTGCACTATTTTTTTCTGAGAGACCTCTTTCAACATATTTCTCCTTTTCTATTTAGAAAGAATAGGACTACAAAATTAATAAGGGTCTCAACTATGGAAATAAGCCAGAATCCTGGCCTAAAATAACGTGGGGCTATAAATCCTACCTTCCATAGGATTTATATCACTTTGTAAGACCTGTCACTTTTTCTCTGTGAAATCAGAAAGATGCTGGTAATTACAGATTTGCTTATAAACAGCAGCTCCACAATCTGATATAAAGTATCCGCCTGTGGTGTTCCGTGGCCCAACAGCTCTTCAGGAAAGGAACTAAGGATACACAGGTAATGTCAGTGAACCTTTGGGTTAAATCATAAAGCAAGTAACCAGTTGGTGGCTTGCAGTTTTCATTTCTTCTCTGTTTGTGCCTTTTACTTAAAATCTTCATTGCTATTACTTTTATTACCATTACTATGGTGTATTAATTCATCCAACAACCTCTCTGAAATTTGTTTGAGTATCTTGTTATTGACAGCATCAATAAATGGAATTGTATTAAACTGGAATTCTTGGCTATTTAAGTGTGGGTAACGGTCCTTCACTACATACTTTAGGAGTTACAGCACTTACCTTTTAACGAGAAAGCCACTAACTGAACTAATCTCTAAACAAACTTGAAAATGTATTCAATTTCTGTAATTTTCTGCATGACATCAAATTAAAAACTTGAGAAAACAAGATTTGTGAATAATGCCTTTAAATGAATACATTTTTTTCATCTACCCTGTAGTGCTCAAACACTTGTGCCCAGTGTTTGTCTGTTTTAATTTATAGAGAAGAAGATAAACTGAATGGATGGATTATGGAGATTAGCTACTTGGATAAAACTGAAGCCCTTGTTCTTTGTTTAATGTGATAGTCTCTTTCCTAAAGAATTATGAAAATGACAGCACCTTACTTGCTGTTTGTTGTTAAGCTCATCTGCATTTTTCAATTATGAAACAACTCATCCTAGAAACCCAAGGGAATGTGAATTATTAACTGAGCTAAGACACACTTGTACTAAAATCTTATGGGAAGTCACAAGATTAATATCAGCTATGCAGTGAATATGCCTTTTGAGTTTTATTCAGAAAAGACAGACTGCTTCTTACATATAAATACATAATTTACTTATAATATACTCTGGTTTACTGCCTTGAATTTTATATACACACGAAATTGCAAAAAAATTAAATTGTGTCTAAAAATAAATAAATATTAATAGAGACCATAATACAAAAATAATACTTTATTATATCTATGGAAGAAACTTGCTTTAGACTGTTAAAATCAATAGACAATGTAAACACACAAATGTTATATATGGAAAGCACTGGCTTTCGACTGTGATAGTTGTTTTTTTTAGACAGATTGAATTATTTATTATTATAAATTATTTATTACTTATAAGTTTGAAGTAAACAAGTCTTGACCACTTATAGGATTGAGATTTTACAATGCACTACACTGTTCCATTGTGATTTTGTATTTCTCACCAACTTTCAATGGATAAAACTACAATTCCATAAAATCATAGGAGATTAGAATATTTATTTTCCTTAAAAACATGTTATAATTAAATTTAAAAAAAAAACAACTTGAACAGCCTCATCTTTTGCAGCTTCATATTTGGACAAAAAAAAGCTACAAAATCTTATCTTTTCCCTTGTATTTAAAAAAAATAATTTTTAAGGAAATGTGTTTAGCAGGAAGCTTGATGACATTTGTTTACTAAGATCCCTAATTAGCAGTACTAGAAAATAATCAGTCCCTAACCTACAGTTTCTCATTATCACATTTTCAATATTGCATGCTATTAACCTAATCTGTGCCTTGAGCCTGAGCAGGTTTTACTTTCTGTGTTGTAGATAATGTTGCTCCTGGAAAGATTTCTTGAGATACTGCCCCTGGCAGAACAGGCAGTCCTGCTTTATAATAAAGTCTGCCAGACAGTGAAGACTTAAACTCTGCCTACAGAAACTTGGTCCAGTTCCCTGAAAAGGACCATGACCACCCTCAGTGGTGACTTGGAAAAGGGAAAGGTGTTCTCCATACTTATATTGTATTACCTGGAATATATGTAACACACCAAGCTGTAGAAATGGGTGTTGTGAAGAGGCAGGGCCATGATATTTCCTTTTTGCCTGTCAGTTAATGTCTGTGTGACTGACTGGAGGCAGAGACAATGGTAGGTGGAAAGAAAGCAGGTAAGAAAATATTTATCCCCTTTCCCCTTTCAAATATTCATGGAAAGAAGACACTCACCTTCGCTGGCTTCTGTCTCCTAAATTTTCCATAGGACCATATGGAAGTTAATCACCTTTGAATTCAATATGGTCCTTTGACTTTGTACAATGTACGCTTCTTTGCAGAGACTTTATTGGCTGTTTACTCCTCTTGTTCCCTTTAAATCCTACTAATTCCGATATATTTTCCTGCCATAGTGCATAGCTCTTTCTATGAAATTCATTGGAACTGGACTGTGTCATGCAAGTCTCTTTGGTTTTCATTTTGACCTTTCACAGTGCTACAAAATAATTTCCTTCCAGTACGTAAGACTGGCTGCAATGGTTAGTGAAGGACATATTACTGACTAATACTTAAAAAGTACAGTACAAACAAAGGGTTTTTGAACACTGATTTATCTTGATTTCTGCAGCATAATTTCTACAAGGAACTATCTTTATGTGAGTGGATTGAAACTACTATACAACATTTTCCCAAAATAAGTATATTGCACTGACTTCCTATCACTGAGATTTTCCCTGAATGCAGCTCAAATCATTCTTGCTCTTCCAACAACTAGTTATTTTTCTGATTTTGCAAGTAAGACCTAAGCAGTGTACAAAGCCGAGCTGATAAAAATAACAACGTACAGCTCTTTCTCTGATGACTTGCTGTGTTTATTATTGCAAGGAATCAAGTTTCTGATGCAACCCACATCTGAAGAAGTGAGTAGGACCTTGTAATCTTTTTGAGTATCAGTGTTGAATGTGTCATATGCCACAGTATGCTGCCTTCCTTGGTTTTGGTTTGTATGACACTCACCCATGCCATGGTGAACCTTTGCATATGCTGTATGAAACACTGCAGAAGTATAATGAAAACTACTTTTATGCTGATTATACTAGAACTTTTAAATACATAAGTATATAAATTATGTACAAGAGAAAAGCAAGAGGGATGATTAGATAATCTACTGGATCACATATTTCTGTATCTAAAGTACATAAAGTATGTAAATATTAAACATTTACCAAATAACAGCTTGCCTAATTAGGAAAAAATCATCTCCACCCCTATAGTTTCAATTAAAGAAGCTATTTTTCATTTCCCTTCTGAAACCATCTTGCATAAAATGATTGGAGTAGAATGCCAGCTGTGTTGGTCTCCTGAGAAAATCCGTGGAGATTTTACCAGCATATGACACGATCATTCCTCTGCAGGTGCTGTGCCTACTGAAACCCTTCATTAGTAATTCTAAAGTGTTCCAATTATACAGTGTCACTTCCAGTTATTAAAACTTCTCCTTGTTTCAACTTTTCAATAAGGGTTTGTTGGCTGGGGTTTTTTTTGTTTTGTTTTGTTTGTTTGTTTGTTTGTTTTTGTTTGGTTTTTTTTTGTTTGGTTTTTTTTTTGTGTGTGTGTGTGTTCCCAGACAGGGATTGGGTTTCAGAGAAAATGGAAATAATTGATTTGTGGAATGGGTGGTGATGGCTGAGACGTGGGACTTCAAGTAAAACCTAGGTAAGCTGTTTATATCCTTAGCTGAGTGTCTTATCTGTTATTTAGGTTTTTCCTCATTCCTCAGCTCTTCTCCTTTCAGACACAGGATACTTTTTGCAAAATAACCAGACTCCAGTGGGAGCTACAAGATGTTTCTTTCTCCAAATATCTTGGCATAAGAAACATTCCTACTGGTTGAGATTGTGGTTACAGTTAAGAAGCCAGGCCTCTAAAACCCTGAAGCAGGGCTCCTCACAGTATACTATGATGTGAGAAGTTTTCGTCCCCTTCTCAGGACATAACATGAGACAAGAGTTTGCACTTTGAGTGATGAATAATCTTAAAAAAATAAAAAAATTAGCCCCAGAACCAGATACCCACCTGACAATTCCATTGTGTACTTACTTGGCTCATGCAGAAAAACCCAATTCCTCTGGGTAGAGTGCAAATGCAGTGTTTCATTTGCATAGGCAATGCTTTGCTATCTCAGGTGGGTTTTGAGTATACCCTGGGGAGGTAAGTGGAATATTTGGAATCCCTCAGGTTGTGTGAGTTTCACTCACATACCTCTGAAAGCTGCTAAGTGCTCTTTGGACCTTGGCTCAACTGCTCCACACAGCACAGAAGTGAAATTAAGTGAAATTTCTCACTGTAAATTGTTTGCTAAGATTAGCTTTACAAAATATCATTAAACTTAAGCTACAATAGGAGAGGTGCCCTATATAAAGAGAAATTTTCATGAAAGGGAAATTTTATAGAAAGGGAAATTTTCATCAAAATGGCAGTTTTATAAATTATACTCTTAAGAGGCTGCAGGCTTTTATATGCACTTTCATGTTTAATGCTTAGTTTGGCCCTAGTTCTTCAAGCAGCAATATACCAAATTTTTCTAGGCAGTCACTGCTGCACTTTTCTCATCTGTTTAGCCATCTGGGTCCTGTGGTGACATATCCATGGTAAATCATAAAAGGGAAGTGCCTGGTCTTTTCTGTGAGCTGCCACATGCAGCGCTGGGGAGACAGCAGGGGAAGGAATAGTGTGCTGGAAAGGTTTGCAAAACCACTGGGCAGCATTGCTTTGTGCTACTAAGGAGATTGGCTGCAGCTGGAGGGGAGAATTAACTTCCTTGGGAAGAGAACAAAGAAAGGAGCTGGCATTTAATCAACAGGGAAGAGAGAAGGAAACAAAATAACTGTAGAAGAGCAGGGTTGATATTTCCACTCACAGGTCTGGCAGCAGAAAATCTCATCTGAATTGTATTCTCTTCATTAAAAGGCTAGCCCAGGAAACAAAGGTAAAAATTATGAAAGATGTTAGCAGGGCCCAATTGTGGATCACTCCTGAATAGATGAGTCCAAAATCTTGATCCCTGCATATCAAGGAGATGAGGGCTGAACCCACAGTCCTGGTGCTCACAGGATTCCATCTGCACACATCCCTGAAGGGCACACTTCTCTTTAGCCATAACCCAAGGGTGCTGGCAGTGGTTATGGGCAAAAATGTCCCATGGGAACACTGAAAGTCTCCATGACAAGTTTAACTTTCTGAATGCCCTGGTGGTCCATTAGACAGACTGGTATAGACAAGACACTTCCTCCACAGAGAGTCGCTTGGGAGCCTTACAGAGTGAGCTGGTTTTGGCTGTGTAGAGTTAATTTTCCTCACAGTAGCTGTTATTGGTCTTTGTATTCAGTTAGGACTAAAAACAGCATTGATAACCAAGGGGTGGTTTAGTTACTGCTGAGCAGTTCTCACACAGAGCCAAGGCCTTTTCTGCCTCTCACTCCATCCCAACAGCAAGGAGGCGGAGGGTGCACAAGAAGTTGGACTCCAGCTGACCAGAGGGATATCCCATAATCATATGGCATAATGTTCAGCTATAAAGATGGGGGGGCATAGAAGGAAGGGGGCAGCTGCTCAGAGTGGTGGCATTTGTCTTCTCAAGTCGCACTTACATGTGATGGAGCCCAGCTTTCCTGGAGATCACTGAACACCTGCCTCCCCATGGGAAGCAGTGAATGAGTCCTTATTTTGCTTTGCTTGTGCATGCAGTTTTTACATTCCTCATTAAAATATCTTAACCCACATTTTTCTCACTTTTACCCTTCTGAGTCTCTTCCCATCCCAGGGGTGAGTGGATGGGTAGGGCTGAGTTGCTGGGCAGGGTTAAATCACAACAAGAACCAGGGGATGGGGCTGTCAGCACTCTTGACTCCTGGTTAGTGACTAATTTTTCTTCTCAAAGCAAACTGTCTGTGGGAGATAATTAGCACGTCAGGCAGTAACTTCATTCTGGGCTGTCTCTGCCATCAGTTCCCATCTTCCCTACTAGAAGCAGGTCCCTGATCACAGCACTGACTGCAATTGCAGATGAGTGCACATCGTGGTTTATATTTTCATGGTCTTCAATACTTTCCATTTACAGGATCTAGATATGGCAAGCTGGGGTATATTAATTTCTACTTGGTGAATTTTAATCTACTGACACTGGACTGTTTTGGGGTTTTTTAAAATCTATTGTTTGATGGATGATTTGTGTCAATGTCTCCATTTTTTAAACTGCTTTTTGAACTGGACCAGAGCACCAATCTGGCTGAAAAGCAACCTTCCTAGAGCAAATCAGTCAGGGCAGCTCCTCATTTTGACTTACCAGGTACCCATATAAACATTTGTGCCAGAACAATGTGAAAGCTAATTTGAGAACAGAAAGGAATGCTTTTGTTTGGATTTTTTCTTCCTGGAAGTGCTGGCTTATGATGATCTAATGGATGTGCTGAACTTCAGCCTCCATTGCCTATTGTGCAGGGCCTTCAGTAGAGATCCCAGACTGCTGGGTTTTTTTAACCACGACATGAAATCTACTGCTCTAAGCATAAAACAGAGCAATGGAATGGCCTTGTGCTTGTTCTGACTCCCTGGGAGTAAAACAAGTCAGGATAAATTGCTCCACTGAGAGTGTTTCTGGTGGATAAGACATTGTGTGAAGACTGTTTGGGTTGTACTTAGTGGACACAACTGATACTAAAACTGGCAAACACAGTGACCCTAATAAAAAGAGAATACTTCCCAGAGCACAATTCTGTGAAGGAGCACCTAGAGACCTTTGATGCTCATAAAGTGCTCTGTTAGTATCGTTGCATTCCAGAAAAGAGGGAGCATTCTGCTGAAAACAGCAGCCATCTCAACTACCTCAAGAGCCACTACAGCCCAGGAGCAGACACAGAGATTGTTCACAGTCGCCAGAGATTCCTCCTTCCTCAATTTCTGAAAAGAAAATACCGTGCAAAATACGTAGCAAGAAGTAAAAGACTTTGTAGAGGTAACCATTTAGAGAACTTAAACTTGATAGATTCAGCCCTGAAAAGCATAATTTACTGTCAGTTCCAAACCACCATCATTAGTATCATACTCAGCAATCATATGCCCCCCAAAAGACGATTGGACAAGTTTTTTATGGCATAATTCTGCCACCTTTTCTTATGCTGACTGGTGATTTGCTCCACCAGTAAACCCATCCCCACAGACTCTGGGGTGTGGCTCACAGAATTAGAGGGCCCCAAACTCCTGATGGGTCAAGTTGGCACTATCAGGTTTTTAGAACAGAACAAGAGAGAAGAATGTTTCCTCATTTCTGATGCATTCCTCAGTTTGAGTGTGTCAACAGATGGAGTAGGGATTAGTGATAAAATAATGTGGCCTCTTAGCTTATGTAAAAAGCAGTCTTAGAATGCTGTGGATTTTCTGATGGCTCATTAAATGTACTCATGCAAACTAAAGGGTGCTTACAGTACAAACAAAATGCTCATCTTCAGTGAGTGTTTGCTTTTGATAGATAATGTCAGGGCAGTGCATGAATGTTCAGAGACACACGTGTAGAACTGCTGAAAAAGAAAGAAAATATGTTATTTGCTCTCTGTGATCTAGCCTGAAACTCTGTCTGTTGATGTGTGGCAGGACTTACAACTGCTCACTCTGTGTTTCACATCCTGCTGAGACTGTCTAATAGCCTTTTGCAGACTGACATATGTTCCCCCACCTTGTGTCTGAGGCAGCACTCGTGTAGCTGTGGCTGGTGTGCCACAGGGAGCAGAGCCCACCTCCACTTGCACAGCAGAGTCCGTGGTGGAGGGAGAATGTTGCTGTAGCTTGGGGCTGGGCTGTGGCTTGCAGTCTTGGTGTGCTCCTTGTCAGGTTCTGTCACACCAGGGAACAAACTCACACAGATGTACAGGCCAATAAACTCAACCTCTGAGCATGTAGCTAAAATTCCAGATAAAAATGATTATTTTTACCAGTAATTATACATGGTGAGGGCAAAAATTCTTGGGTGACAGTTAACATTAGACATTCCTACCATGATGTCTATGTTATTCCTCTCCCTCTTTTTCCAGCCCCTGAGCAAGAGGGATGTCTCTGCTTTTGCCTGTGGGGCTCTTTGAGACTCTTTTTATGAACCTAAGCCAATGACTGATATGGATGAAAATGTCTGGGGAAAGGCAGGCTTTCCTGTATTTCAGCAATTTCCTTGATTCAATTCACAGAGGCGAACACATTCTAAATCATTTTGCAAGGAAATGGGTCCTTATTCCCAATCTGCAGAAACACTAAGATCTTATTGCTCTTAACCAAGACAACAGCGCTCTGTATGAACACTGCCTACTCTACCCAAAGTCAACACTTCCTAGCTAACCATGCATGGGCAAGCTGACCTCTGTACAGAAGAGGTATTGCTGGCCTGTAACACAGATGCTGAACTAATGGCACCAGGAAGTTTTCTCATGGTTGGAGGTGTTGTGTGCTTGCAGAGGTACTGTGAAGATGCGAGTCCTACACACCTCTGTATCAGAGGGTTTCATATGTGAAGGATGCATGACAGGGCTGGGAGCCAGGTGAGTTGAAGAACCCTGTTAGCTAAGGGTAAGGCACAGTTCTGTACCTGCACAGTCAGACCAGTCTGTATTTGTGACAGTGCCTGGGATCAGTTCCCCAACAGACATCTCCTGAAATTCAAAACCATTATTGTGATTTGGTAACTATCCTTTATTTGCTGGCTGTTTCTTACTATTCTTGGGAGCAATAAGAAAGCCTGTAGCATTTATGAAAAATGGAGGAATATCAAAAAAGTCTTCAAATTTATAAAGCCCACTGTTAATTTTTTTCTTCCTCATGTATACACCCCAGTGTCTACATGAGGAAAAATTGCACTCAGTAAGTTCCCTGATTATCCTTTTAAATAAGAGCATTTGACATTTTCCCTGAAGGCTATGTTACAAGTGTGGCTTTACAATAAAAACTGGGTTGTTAATATATTAATAGCTGCAATAATGCATATAGAAGCGTTAATGGGATGGGTGAACTAATTAGGTAAAATGAATGGATTTTTGCTTTTGTTTACTCACCTTTTGTAACTTAGATTTTTTTAATGGTTAGACAGAACACAGGAAAACACAATTCTTATCTCCATTCTCACTGTATTTTTTCTTGCCCAATGACATTTTCATTTCCAGCTCTACTCTAGCTTATCCTCTTTCCTCTTAAGATCTATTTCTTCACAGAAAAGACAACCAAGAATTTTTAAGATATTCTGGCATTTAGAGTGCAAAAGGAATAGCCCTACTCAATACTTCTTCCACGATGTCACTACAAAGCAAATACAGAAATAATGAGCAAAGAGGAGAGGACTGCATTGAACAGCTCACTTCTGCAGTAATTTTGCAAGGACTGCAGGCACAAGCATGAAGCAAACCCCCTTTTTGCAAGCGAAATTGAGTTTCTCATGTGTCAGATGTAAGAGATGAGGACTAAAAGACAGAGTGATACTCAGCCTTCCATCGTTTGCTTCCTTCAATGTTTGCAGAGAAGAAAGAGAAAGCTTACTAGCATCTACAATACTAAGTACAAAACCTGGTATTTACTCACAGAATGTTTGTGCTGTGCCCCAGATAAAGTTTACAGATGACTCATTTACTAGGTGACGGGTTTTTGTCCTCTGTCAGGTCGCCAATGCCCTTATGAAAACAATCAAAGATTTGCCCAGACTTTGCCAACTTAAGTAGGTTGTGTCCTGTCTAATTTTCCTGAGATCCTTTGCAAGAAATCTCCTAAACCTCAGGCTGAATTTGCAAATTTGAACCTACTGTGCTATATCTCATGTATTTCTTAGCCTACTCATAATCTACAGGGGAGTAGATTGAAACTTTGCCAAAGGCCCAGCAGAACAGATGACAAAATCTCTGCATCTTGAAGGCCAGATAACACTTGTGAAATGAGTCAACAACTCCTAAACTTTTCCTACTATGAGATATTTATTTTAAGAAACTTTGGATTCTATTTATTTTTTTATGAAGCATTACTTAGATTGAAGGGGGGAAAGTGGGTACTTGTTTGAGCAAGAAAACCTATGAGAAAATTAAGGCAGGCAGAGTATTTTTTACTGGAGCTTTAATAAATGGCTACACAGATGACCGTATTTACAGAAATATAGCTGAGGAGAAACTCCAGGCTAAAGACAGATCTTGTGGGAAAATTGGATGAAATTGCAATAATAGGAGGAAAGACTATAATTTGATGTGGGAGAAACAATGTTTTGCATAGAAAATAGCAGTTAGGAACAGAACTACACTTTATTAGGAAAAAGGAAATCTTTGCAGGAGAATGGTGCAGAAGTTTCAAAATAAATTAAAAATAATATTAAATTTTAAATATAATTAAATTTAAAAAAATAGGTTAAAAGGCCAAAAAAGCCTCTTTTGAGCTGGACTACAAAATCTTCTGGAGATGCATCTCTTTATGAATTAGGTCACAGCAGCCTTGATTACTCATGCTAAGACCATTTCAGCAACACCTACCACATAAAAGAGATTAGTTTCCTCTAGATCTGAATAAAACTGTGCACTTCTCTCTTTTTTCCCCCCACAGCAGAGTTTCTCCCCAACAGCTAAACAAAATTGTTTTGATGAAGGGTTCATTTCCAAAGGGAAGGGCAGTTTGAATACTCAGCCATGACGAAAGTTTGTGAAGCACCATGTGCTGTCAGTGAAGGAAGAGGGACAGCCCTTGCATCCCAGCCCTGATGTAGATTGCAGTCGCAGAAATAATCCTGGCACCTGTAACAAGACCACTGCCATTGCTGCACTTTTGCACTAAAATGATTGTTAAAAGGTGCTGGTCTGTGACTGTGTCTCGGTTTGTCAGATACTGGTTCATCCATCCATTATCCCATTGTTTGTTTGGAATTGTTTAGTTACACTGCGAATTTTTTACATGTAGATCAATTGCAAGTATTTCTTCAAATTTTTCATATATTACTTTTTTCTCTTTGAGAATACTCTTTGCAATATCATACTGCATTTAATAAAGTTCTAATAAAATTAATTCAAATTCACTTGAACTAAATTTGCCAACTTTATTTGCTACCTTCATTCTCTTTGAACTATCTTTGAGTGTTTTAATTTCAAGCTATTATTGATCATCCAGACCTGGGGACCAGAAGATATTTTCTTATGATTTATAACTGTTATGTGTATATAATGTATGAAAGAGGCATTAGATGTTAACTAGTGAGAATAAGTATGAAGAGCTGTAGTTAAAGTCTTACTGAGACATTTTCCTAGACAAAGAGGGTGAAATTGTAATGGTGTCAGAATTCTTCATTCTAAATTCTTCACAGAGAGAGTTGAATTCCCAGGCTGACCAGGGTAGACTGTGCAGGATGAGATTTCTGTATTATGAGATTGAAATTTTAGGGCTAAATGCAAAGATTGAGCCTTTACAGCAAAACTTTCAACTTCTTGAAAATTTCTTCAGTCCAAAGAGGAAAATTTTCTCCATCATTAAGCAGAAGGGAAAGCCATCTTCATGGCTCACCTCTGGAATATGTGAAGTCAAGATCTTTTGATATATTGCAAAGGAATTTAGTGATCCTTCTGGGTCCCTTCAAACTCAGACTAATCTTTGAATATGTGATTCTATGAAATGTATATATGCATGATAATGCACAGGCAGTAAAATCCATTCTGATTTCTGGTACAAGGAAACATACGGTCTTGAGCAACTCACAACGAAAATGAGACAAGACAACCAGCAAACACCCCTTTACAGCGAAAAAGGAAAATGACAAACAAAAATTTGACACACTCCTCCCACCACACATGGCTTTTAAGGTGGTTCACAAAACATTGTCTGTATTTTATTTCCCTGTTTTCTTCTTGTGTGATGGTCCCAGCTTCCTCTGGGAGAGAGAGAGCAAATATTGCCATAACAAAGGAGATGAGGAAGCTTAGGGACTAGCAAAAAAATCTGAAAAAACTTGATTGATAACAAAATTCTGTTCTCTATTTGAGCACTATACAGCATTTAGATATCTTTATTGAAACCTTTCATAATAGAGTCAAAGCTCAGACATAAATTCTGTTTATGTTTTGCATCAGGAATTAGGAGAGATATTATGGATTTATTGTCCCTTAACAAAAGTTAAGAAAGAATTTTTGGTAAGGAACATTATATCTTTAAAAGTTTGAATATACATTGCAAAAAAAAATACATGTGGTAAAGACAAAATACTGAGTTTTGGAGCAGCCTAGAAAGAAAGGAAATTACATATAAGAAAGCAAAAGGGAATTATTGATGTACCAGAGCTTCGAGGGGTGACAGACCTAAAAAATTAATATCTGATATCAGCATCTGACTTACTGCACCATGAAGCAAGGGGAAGATATACATAATCTGAAATATCCACACACAAGAAGGCAGCAAAGACGAGACAACCTCTTCAATGCCAAGTCTCAAATCAGAAATAATGAAGAACTATGACCTTATCAAACTGGAGGAAGTTATGCACAAAAACGTCTTTCTTTCTCAGAGCAGTGAACATGTCTATAGTGGATTAATAAGTAGAGAACACTCTGTAATGTCTACCATTAGGTAGTTATTAAAATAATTTATTACTTTTTAAATGCTTCAGCCTTTCAGTGAAATTACTTCTCTCTCCTCTGAATGTGAAATTTCTGCTTTGTTCCTAAAGATTCATCCCTGATAATACAAGATTTATATGTACCAGATAGTGCAGCTTTAAATACCAAATCTTCCCAGTCTGCAGGGCTCTTCAGGTTAGAAAGAGAGAGGTCAGTTAAACCTCTTTTTAAGGAGATGCATCTCCCTAAAACATGGCAGGGACGTTAAAAATATTATAGGAAATATAGGATGTGCACATTAAGTTTAAAAAAAAAAAAGTTATTACCAAAATTATTAATATAAGTATTTTAATAAATCAAAACTAGGAACTTTTATAGGAACCACACATCTCATTTGGTAAGAATTAGATAAATTAAAATGTCAGTATACTTTTCTCTCAATTCTCTGTTAAAAACAGCTCAGCTACACCTTCTTTGTAGCCCGCTTGTACTGCATTATTCTGCTGGTTAATACATGTTCTTTCATTGACAACATTATTGGCTCACAGGGTTCTAAAATGTTAATTTTTAAATAATTGTAACAAGCAGAGCTGGATTTCAGCAATGCCTCATAAGGTCTCTCTGTATGAAAATATCTGGGGTTTTTGTTTGTTTGTCTTGTTTAGGGTTTGGGGTCTTTTTGTTGTTTGGGGTTTTTTAACATCCGCTGTACTACCCTATTGTAAAGGGCTTTTTACTTTTTGCTTTATTTGGCTTTGTTGTTTTTCAGCTACTCTACTAGCAGGCTTTATACATGCTTTTTGCACTAAAGACAAACCATTATGCATTTTACAACCAGGGCTTTCACTTGGTTCCTTGTTATTATCGAAAAACCTGGTGTCTACTGTGGGAACTAACTTTTAGATAGATACCTCAAAAACATAACCATGGCTTATACTTTTGTGACCATTCCGAACAGAACAAAAATAACAAATGCATTAATGCAGTCAATGAGACTCAGCAAGAGAAGCTTCTCAAGATAAGGGTTGTATTCTGGGAGAATAGAGCTGTGAAATTCCAGGACACTGGGAGTTAAAGCTGAGGCAATCTTGTATTAGGAGTATGTTTGGATCATTTTGGTGTTTTATATT
Source organism: Sinosuthora webbiana (assembly GCA_013397395.1). NCBI lineage: Eukaryota > Metazoa > Chordata > Aves > Passeriformes > Sylviidae > Sinosuthora > Sinosuthora webbiana. The sequence goes on along the minus strand of VXBN01005034.1, from coordinate 790,092 downwards.
TATTCTTTTAATTTTCCTCTCCCTTAGAAGTCTTGGTAATTGCTTTCTTGGTAGCTAATACACTCATTTCCCTAGGCAAAAAGATCAGAAAATAAATAAATATAGTTTCCACTCATGTTTTTAAAACCTTTGAAATGGGTTTTTGAAAAGAAGTTTTGCTGATCTTGAAGTACCTGTTCTGTATAAGACATATCTGAATAGAGAAAAATACCTGAGTGTGTTTTATTATGGTGATCATTTTGAACATAGGCTTTAATAGAACGTATTGCAAAATGAGAAGACAGGAATTGTTAACACAACATCTAAATTGATTAGGAATTCTGAGAGCCAAGGATGGGTTGTCTTGGCAGAGAAAGTATGAGACTAGAAGGCTCTTGTTGGTGTAGTCAATCAAACTTTGAGTTGAATCAACTCTGAGTATGAATTTATTTAGAGTTATTAATGAAATGGACCAAAAATGCAGGACTATCCTAATAGAAACTGCTACTAACACAAGGTTGGACTACATTAATGCCCATGAGGAGATACAGTAAGTTATGTGTGATTCTCTGGCAACTGCAGGAATGGAGTAAAAGATCATGCATGTAGGAGCTAAAATAAGCTTAGTTATAAACTAGGAGCTCCTCATTTGGAAGAGTTTCTGGGAAAGGAAAATTTTGATATATTACTTGTCCTTGCAAATGACTGTGAGCTCATGAAATGTGACCATGAAAGAGTCAAATGTTACCAGGTAACATGTTTCTAGTAGATAGGAAGAAGAACCAATGTCTCTGCAGCAGGGCAATATTGTGTGTTGTAGTATGTATTTTCCTGAAAAGGAGAAAAGGGAATTAAAAATTCATCCACTCCCAAGCTGCTGTCAATACAATTTTCTAATTGAGATGAGCTTTGAAGTGCAGCAACAGAACAACTTTTATGATCCCAATATTGGCAGTACTGAAGCTAGATTCAAAAACAAGCATCTGTCGTTACTACTTATTCTTAAAAAGTAGAATGTGGCCAGGTGTTTACAGAGTGTTGCAGGCAATGGCGGAAATAGGACACAAATATTTTCTGTGAAATAGTAGATACGGCCCAGGACTCCTGTTAAGTCTTGGCTTGATATTTGAATTAGCCAACTCGTTCTTAGTAGTGATTGTTCTTTGGTTGTTAATTAAGGAGCTTTCTTGGCTTGCAAGGGCTTGCCTGTAAGCTGTGGTGTGTGGTGTGGTGTAGGGATCTGAGCTCCCAGAGATCAAAGTGGTAAAGCCCCGCGGGATGGTGCAACATTGTTCAGAGCCTGCTTCAGACAGCTCCGCACCGGCCCTTCTGCCTGGCCAGCTCTGCTCCCCATGTGCACAGGCACCCAGCTGCCTCTGCACCTACAGCAGGGATCTTACCAACCAGAACCTGCAAACAGCAAAGCCTCTCTGTGAGCTAACCCTGAGTGTTTGTACCAAGGAGTTACTGGAACAGTTTTCTTTAGGAGCTGGAATGCCTTTATGCTACCATTGGTTGCGGTAGGGGAGAAAGATGCCCTGAGGCATAACAGGTAACTTGGGTTATGAAAAATGGCAAAGTGAAGAGAGAAGCAAAGATAGTCATTGGTGTTCATATAGTTCCAGAGAATTCTCACTGGGTGATCCTAAGAATATATCACAAAATGACAAGTTTCTGTGCTTTAATAAAATAACCAACAGCTTTCTGATTGCCTCACGATCTTTGATGAGGATCTTCTGAGTTCCCTTCAGTGGTAAACTTTGTGTTTCACAGAGAGCTTCACCCCTTCTGGTGAGTGTTATCTGCTCAAAATCAAAAATCAGAGTCAACACGTTATTTTTTCCTTAGGGGATGTTGAGTTTGATTGGCATCAATGTTCATTTTCAGAATCTGAATTGCTTCCACTTCTTGGATGGCTGGGATAAAATATGTGCTGAGATGTACTCCAGCTGTTCTGAAAATGATCCTTTATATTGTTTTATTTGTAAGGAAAATGCAATCACTAGGAAAAAACCCCAACAACCACAAAAAAATATCTTTCAGTACAGAATTTTAATCAATAAAATAATGGAGGGATGGACTGATCTAATCTCAGTCTGTCTTAACTTTTCGCATTACAAAAAATAAACTCAAATTATCTTTAAAATTAGGTGCAGAAAACCCTGCACATTTCTGTGACAAAATGGGAAGGTGAAAGGAATGTGTTTCATCCTGTTGCAAATAAGCCACTGTACCAGAATTTCAGATCTCAACAGAATTCTGTCTTCCTGTAGTTTAATATGTTTCTAAAAATATATATTTTCATGGATCATTGATTTCCAATTCCCTTCCTTTGACTGTGAAGAAGGAAGGAAAACTATTTTCTAGAAAAACCTTATTTTGATTTAGGAGTCTTTTTTAGCATACTGCTTTGGGCATGATTTTTTTTTTCCTCTCTGCTCATTTTCCCCCTTGTCACAGAAGGAATTTTAAAGTTCTGTCCGACTCATCATTATGCTTCCAAGAGATGGGGTCCTGTCTTCCTCAAATATGCAGCACAATAGCAAATGTACCACCCTTCCAGCCTCAGATGAAATCTAACAAAGGCATGGCTGTCTTTGCCAACTCAGTGAACTTTCAAATATGACATTTCCAGGGACAAATCATAATCAGCAACGTTAGACCACTCACATCTAGAAGTCCTCTGGAGAAAGTCTCGAGGGTGTTTCTCAGCTGTGTGTCTGTGTGGGATTGAGTCACTGCATTACACTAAGGTCAATCTATCCACATCGACTGAAGATGCTTTTGGGAGAAAGGCAAAACCAGAAGAAAGGGGCAGATAGCTGTTTGAAACAATGAATGAGAAACCTGTCACTCTGTGGGGATATTAATTTCATTAATTTCCTTTGAAGTATTTGGTTAGAAAAATTAAATTAATTAACACATAAGGAAATCAATTTAACACAGTTCGCTTCACTATGTGCTGTGACAATAAAAATTCTACTTGACACATACCTATGAAATCACTTAGATTATAACCCAATTTTCTTCCATGGAAAAAGGAACAACCCTACATATTTCTTCTAAGGATGATTATTTCAGTCCTTCTACGCTCAGAGAGGTCTCCCATTTCCAGAACTCCTAATTTATATTTATTTTGCCATAATTTCTATCACCAGTGAGAAAAGATGTAACTACCTTTAGGAGATACAGGGAACAGAGCTGTGAAGACGGACATGAGATAATAGGTGCTAAAATGATAAGATTTAGCTTTAAACAGTTACAATAAGCTATAATAAAAAAAAAAAAACTATTAATATTAGATCTTAATTTTTCACTAGTATTACCTCTTCTTTGTCAGACTAGTTTTGACTGTTGAAGTATGTCTTGAAGAAATGAATCAGTGGGTGAAACGTGGAGATAGAAATAGGAAGGCAGCATGTATTCACTTACCTTATAGATCAGGAATTAGGTAAGTATTTCATCAATCATGACCATCCTGCACATGCTTTTCACCAGTAAAGTATACAATGTGTTGGTAAATCTATATGTCTGTATCTATACCTATCAGAAAAGATAATTGCTTCATAATTGAAATACAGCTGTTAGACTGACTTCATTAGCAACATAACAGGATTTTTTTGCTTTCTTATGAAAGCCTTTGAGAGAAATGGACAACAATGTGAAATATCACAGAAAATTTGATGTATGTAAATTCAATTGCTTAGATTAGAATCTGGCAAGACAATATAAGATCATATACACAAACATAACTCTGTCCAAAGAACAATCACAGAATTTTGAAAAAATTATAGCTACAGGAGAAGCTTTTGAAGCTATAACTAAACCATTCAGGCTCTATTCTCTCATGGTTTACAATTTTGCCTTAAAATCTGACTTGATTTCTAAAGTAATTATCTTTTTTTTCATTAAATTATGTTCTTTTTTAGCCATTACCCTTACAAACCTTTTCCAACATTGATTTACTATTCTGCAAAGAAGTGAATTAAGATAAACTAAATTTGAAAGAAGCTTGACAAATGCCACTTCAATGAGTTCTAGAAACAAAGAGCTGAAACTTTCAAGAGAATAATTTGTAGTGGGTGAGGTCTTACTCCTTCAGGGTTGTGCCAGCATAAAATGAATGAGAACTTGCTGTTTGGTGTGTCCTCTTGTGGGCACCTCCTTACAAGGGAGACATCTGCATAGTGGAGAGAATCAACAAAGGACTACCTAGGTGATTAAAAGACTGGAACACCTTCCCTATAAGGAATGACTGAGACAAGCTGGAACTGCTCAGCCTGGCAAAAAGAAGGCTCAGAGGGAAGCTTAAAGGAAATGAATACCTAAAGGAAAGGTGCACAGGCAACAGAGCAGGCCTTTTCAGAGTGGTGTGCCATGGCAGGACAGAGGCAACATGCAGAAACCCAAACATGGCAGGTTGTCTCCAAACATGAGGAAACAGTTGTTTACTGTGCGGGTCTCCTTCCTTCAAGACATTAAAAAACTGTCTGGAAACAGTCTTGAACAACTGGATCTGGGTGTCTCTGCTTGATGAGAGGAGTTGGACAAATGGCATCCAGAGGTCCCTTCCAACCTCAACCATTCTATGATTCTGTGTCTGGTGTCCAAAAACATGTAAAACACAGGTAAAAAACCATGAAACTTGACATTATAATAGTTCACTACAGAATGCCTTAAGAGTCAGATAATATGATACTGATTCAGACTTTAGGAAGACTCGTAACAGTGTCAGAAAAAAAGGAACAAAAATGAGGCACTAATGGGGACAAACTATAAATGAGAATGGATCTTCGTACTTAGTTAGCTTCTGTTGCAAAATCAGGCTGAATTGACTTTATGTTTGACATGCCAAAATAGGTCCAGTACCCATCTCTACACACTTGGCACTTAAGATAAGTACAGCATGTGTCTTCAAATGGCAAAAGTAAGAGTAACAAGATCCAGAAAAGAGTTTTTCCATTTATTTGTCAACTGAAGAACTTACTGAATAGACATTCATGCACCTAAAACACAGCAGCAGAATCACAGCATGAAAAAGATGAAGTTTTCTTTCAAAGAAGAGATATTGGTGTTACAGCTTCTTTATTTGTTACAAAACAATGGTCTGAGTACTTAACCTGAAAGTGGAAAACTTGAATCTATCAGCATCCTTAATTTGGGCAGCTGTCACCAGGGATGTCTGTCACCAAGATTAGCCTAAATGAAGGCGCTTTTCAAGTCTTCTGCTGAAACCGAGGCCATTGTGTGAAGAATACAATGAAAATGACAACTGAATATGACAGTAAGCAAGGAATTCAAATTAGATGTCCCTGGTGCAGGCATCTCCATATAGATGAAGCAGCTAAGTCAATGGAGGCTAGGGAGCTCTCCAGCTGACTATGGGTACATACCTGCATTTGCATGATTTGAATAACTCTCCATAGCAACTGGATTGTCCTTTGAGTTTAATGAGATTCAATAGCCCAGTATTTCATTTTTCCTTTAATATTTTTTGTTTCAGACCTTCTCCTTGTTTATACTCCTTCTCCTCATTTAAACTATGACAGGGAAAAGCTTCATACGTATGCAATTTCTCCACAGACACCCTTATTTACAATTAGTAGGATTGTGAAGAGAAAGAGGGGAAGGACTATGAGAGAATAAGTACACAAGAATAATTACGGGAATATATGATGTACATGACTTCTCAGGGAGGGCAACTGGCACAGAGTAGCCCTCCTGCACAATTCTGTGACCATGGAGAAAATTTCAGTTAATGCCTTTGACTCACTGCTCCACAATTCCACTAAGAAAGAAGGCTTCAGCAGGGATCTGAAGCAGAATTAGGGAGTACCTGACATTCAGAAGAGAAATTTTATATAAAAAGTGGAATTAAAAAAATGTGAAGGGCATGAAAAGCAGAGGTCTGGATGGTCAGGGTGATATTACCAATTGTGAGCAGTCCTTGCATAATCATTTCAGTTTCCCTAAAAGAAAATAATTTCTTCTTCCATTGCAGTGAATGGCAAAACCTAACAACCTTTTTCAGTTTTAAGCAGAAAAAAGGTGTAAATAGTGGAGGTTTGGTGTATTCAAAGAGACAGAAGTGGCAGGGTTCTCCAGCCACTCAGAGATTCACTGTCACTCACACTCACCTTTTAGTTAATACCAGCTGAAGCACACGACATGCAATTGCTGCTGCTGGTACTGAGCTGTTATGTGAGTTAACACAGCAGGAAAAGTAGCCTGGTTCATCAAGAAGATAACCTGAAATTAGATGCAGGGAGTAAGAGGGCAGTGCGTGAATTTGGAACAGAGAAAAGGTAATATTGTCTGATTGCAGGATAATGTCTTAACTTTAATGTGCTCTCCAAATTGTTAATGGGTTCATTGATTCTCAGGCTAGAGAGGACCATTAGATCCTCTAGTCTCACTGGATACAAAGTGCTGTCTACAAAATCTTCCAGAAAGGAATCAAGTCTAATTTTGAAGGCACTGTGAACCAATCCCTGTCCTTAGAGTTTGTTTCAGTTGTTAATCATGCTAATGCAAATTTAGAAATGAGCCTACCACTTCTCAGTAGGGCTGATGATTCTTTTAATGCCATTCATTTCTATATGGGGAGTTCTTATTGCCTATTTTTTTTGTTTGTTTGGTTGTTTTTTTGTTTTTGTTTTTGTTTTTGGTTTTTGGGTTTTTTTTTTTACTTTAAGAAATATTGTTTTAATGGAATTAATTCAACCTGCAGTGTTTTCCTTTTTAGCACATGACTACCTTGAAAGGTATCATTTACACCTTCATTCTTCCTTACACTTTTCCCTGGTTTTGCAAATAGAATTTATAGGGTTATGGCAGCTCTCTGTTGGAGGGCTGACAAGAAAGGAAACGTGGAGAGTGGCACTCATTTGACTTAACTATGTCTACATATGAGGTAGACTCCATTCAAAGCCAGTAGAAAGAAAGTGGCAATTTTTTATGCAATTTGTCCTACCTGTCTTACATATCCCTCTAATATAGTTGAAAATATCCCTTCATTTACTCTAAGGGGAACCAAGGTTAGGTTACTCAAATATAGACATAAGATTTCACATAGATGAGTTCTGCTGCAAGTAATTGACCCTGGCTAACATTTTTTACCTATTTTCCTCACGTTGAGGGCATACAATTATGTTCTGGGAGGAAAGGAAAATGAAAGTAAAAGATCACAGTAGGAGGTGCTAAATTCAGGCAGCCCTTGAAGTATGATGCCTTTGAAATTTATTTCTTTCCCTATTCTAACTTGGGAAAAAAAATAAAAAAGTTATATTTTTGTGCCTCTAAAAAGTGTCAAGCATATAACTTTTCTACATTATAATTTTGGGAAAAGAAAGGGTGGGGATGATGCTGAACGTTGTTTGATTTTAGATTTTGCGCATCCTGCACCCCATGGCTCAGTCCCCAGTTCATTCTGAGCTCCTAGAAACAGTAATGCATGTTGTGTTCAGCAGAAGGTGAGAAAAGGGTTGGTAATTTATTTGATCCAGGACACAAGACACATGTTGAGTTCCCCACTTAAATAACTGTGCCTCTGATTTCTTTCAGATTTTAACTCTAGTCCCTGAAAGACAGAGGAAAATTCAAGTCTCCTGGAGAAAGTATTCTTTTTACAAATGTTAAAATTCTCTTGAACTAGAACTGTAAATAGCCAATAAGTCATATGTATTGAGAATTTACCAGACACAAATATTCCCATGTTTGATCAGAGTTCAGTCACCACACCCACTGCAAAAGACCCTAAAATATTTTAACATTTTCTTTAGCACTGGTTTGATTATTTTTTGCCCACAGTGTGCTATATGGAAGATAAAAATCTTGGTTGGTTGGTTGTTTTTTGGCACTTACAGAAGTCACCAGCAACTCACTTCCAGAAGGTTAGAGCATAGGAATAAGAGTGGTGTTTTTGTAATGTGTTCACTATATTTTAGGCTAAGTTTTACTCATTACAAGCTGTTTGTTGGTTTCAGCAGACATGATGGCAGAAAATTAAGTCAGAACACTCAGATCTTTGTAAACTAAGTCTGGATTCTTAAAAAACCTTTTTAGTTTTAAAAAATTCACAATCATTTTTTTTTCCTGATGTTTGCAGATATCACTGTTTAACTTGAACATTTTGCCCAGACTTGGGTGGCCTATGTTTTTTTGTCTATCAGGATTTAGAGTCTTAGAATAATAGAAGAGTTTGGGTTGGAGGGGACCTGTGATCAGGAATACTATTACAACATTGCCCAGATCCCCATCCAAGCCGCCCTTGAACACTTTCAGGGATGGGGAATCCATGATGTCTCTGTGTAACCTGCTTGAGTGCCTCACCACCCTTATAATAAACAATTTCTTCTTTATGTCCAAAAAAAATCTATCTTCTTTCACTTTAAAGTTTTTACCCTTGTCTTTTCACTGCTACCTGATGAAAAGGCTCTTACTGCCTTTCTTACAAGCCCCGTTATGTACAGAAATTCCACAGTCAGGTGTTCCCAGAACTTGCTCTTCTTCAGGCTGAACAATGCCAATACTCTCAGCCTGTCCCCACAGGAGAAGTTCTCCAGTCCTCTTGACCATTCTTGAGATGCTCCTTTGGACTTCCTCCAACAGGTCTGTGCCTTTCTTTTGCTGGGGATCCCAGAGCTCCAAGTGTGCAGCAGAGGGGCAGAACTACCTCCCTTCACCTGCTGGCCACACTGCTTTTGGTATAGCCCAGGATGCAGTTGGCTCTCTGTGCTGCAAGCACACATTGCCTGCTCACATCTAAATTTTCATCAATTGTTATTTCCAAGACTTTCTTAACAGGCTGCTCTCAATCCATCCATCCCTCAGTCTGATTTGGTGTTGGGGATTTTGCTGACCCAGGTGCAGCACCTTACGTCTTGGCCTTGTTAAACTTCATGAAGTTTACATGAGCCCACTCCTCAAGTCTGTAAAGCTCCCTCTGGATGGCACCTCTTCCCTCTAGTACATAAACTGCGCCACTCAGCTTGGTGTCATTTGCAAAATTATTAAATGTGCCTCAGCCCCACTATGCAATTGATAATGTTAAATAGTACAGGTCTCAGTATGCACACTTGAGGGACACTGTTTTTTACTGATCTACAGTTGGACATCAAGCCACTGACTATAGTTTTTCGGGCATTTTCATCCAGACAATTTATCTTCCATCCATCAAGCCCATATTTTTCTAATTTAGAATATTGTGCAGAAAAGTATCAAAGATCTTACAGAATTTCAGGTAGATGATATCAGTAGCTCTTCCCTTGTTTGCTGATGTTCCGTTGTCACTCCATCATGGAAGACAACTAGTTAAGTGGGACACAGTTTTCCTTGGGGAAGTCATGGGTGTCTCTTATCACCTGCCTGTGTTCTATAAATTTTGACATCTCTTCCAAGAGGATCAGTGACCTTACTGGGCACAAGGATTAAGTTGACAGGTCTGTAGTTGCCAGCATCATCATTTTTACTATTTTTAGATGTTGTGTGAAGTTTTCTTTTTTCCAGTCCCTAGGGACTTTGCCTGATTTATATGACTTTTCAAATATGCTTGAGGCTGGCTTGGCAACCACATGAGGCATTTTCCTCAGGACCCTGGAATGCATCTCGTCAGGTCTCATGAGTTGTGTTCATTGAGGTCATTTGAGTAATCTTCTTTTAGCCTCTGCCTTGAGGTCCAGGGTTGAGATATACGGCAATAGAATTTAGCTTTGAGAACTGAGGCCAAAAGCATTGTTGAGTACCTTAGTCCTGTCCATGCCAGTTGTCACTAGTTTCTCCTAGACAACTCTGTCCAGTCCATCCATTCCTCTACAAGCAGGGCAAACCTCTCTGACCCTCCTTCCTTGAATGTCCTTTCTAATGAGTTCTTGGCCTGAAATCTGGTAACCTCTTGTGAAAACCTGTTTCTAGTCTTCTATGGGTGAAGAACACACTCTTTCATATCCAGAATCTGGGTAAACTCTTCTACTGGAAGCATTAATGAAATGTTCAACCCCAGATTCAGATGATCTGACACAAAAAACCCATGTCTGTCTGATCAGATCCAATCCCAGAGTCACTTAAAAAGACCATTTCATTCAGACATTCCTCTTCATTCACCTAAAAACCCCAGAGGATCAAAGGGAAGCCCTCCTGGAAAGGGCTTCATGAGATAATAGAGTCATTTCTCAAGTTCAGGGAAGATAACTTAGTCATAACATCTGTTTGCAATAAAGCAATGCTGAGCAAATTCAATTCTTAAAGGGCTTCATTCAGGCAGGTGCTACATCTCAGTGATTGTTTTCTACTTGTTTCCATATTAGAAAGGTGCCTACTGTGTAATCATCCTTTTTGATACATGCTCTTGCAGTAGAAACCAGATCCTTATCTCTCCTGCACTGTTCAAACATGCCTTTTCAGAATAGTTTTGAATTTCACACATTTCAAGGTTGTTTTGTTAAGCAATCTAAAGACTATTCACTATTAAATTTGGATGTGTAGCATGTTTGATAGCATGCTGTCTCAGGAGCAATTCTGCTTGCTTGATTATATATCCTCAGGCTTTTTGGTAGCAGCAAGCTCCTTCTCCATTGGAATCAAACTGAAAAATAAGAATTCTTTTTTCCTGTATATATTCATGATTCAGAGCATTGAATAAACTGCATTTTACGTTTATGTCTCTTAATATATTGCCTCTCTAAAGAAAGTTATCTTCTGTTTCCTGACAGTAGTGATAGCCTGTTTTAAACTTAGTCACTGACACCTGGTTAAATGGTTAAATGTCTTTCTTCAGACAGGAGAGCGGAAGGGCTTGATCAGAACCTGACTCAAAAATATTTTTGATCTTGGTCAAACTTCTCTGCTCGGTGGAAGATGAGGAGAAGGTTGGCAGGAAAACTTTCCAGTGGTACATCTGTTTTTTTGTTTTGGGTTTTTTGGGGGGAGCAGATGACATCACAGAAAGTTATTTTTCACAATTTCCAGCAAGCAAATGGTTTGAAGGGGTTGAAGCCATGGGTGTATTCCAGTGTAAAATAACTTTCTTATTTGGCTTTCCGTCATTCTCACAGTTCTTCCAGGCCCTTCTGCAAAAGCTGCAATGAACTCTAGCAGTTTAGAGAGCCCCTCAAGTGCAGATAGTATGTCTCTCCTTTCATCAGCCTGCTGAATTGAATCTGATTCCAACTGGTCAAGACCATATGGTTCTGCTTGGACACTTCAAAGTTCCCCAGCTCCAATCGCTCTTGGACCACCTGCTCTGTGAGCTGTGAAAGCTGAAGCTGGCGTGCAGCAGCAACCTGAATCCTGCTGAACCACTGATTCAGCCCTCAGTTTGAAAGGTGTGAAGTCAAATGCCAATGGTACCTCTGATAGCTGGGAGCTACCTGAGGCTGAGGATCATTTTGCACAGACAAGCCTGCTCATTGGATTAAACTCACCAAAAAGAATTTCTCCCAGGATTTTGCTGGGTCTGAGCTGACTCTCTTAGCTTTATGAAAAACAGCTCCTGTGTTTTCCATATTTATTGCAGGCTCCAAAAAAAGACTGCACCGTGTATTTGACTTTCTATGCAGTCTTTTTGAAAGTAAGAACAGGGTTAAATTAGTTAAATTAGTCTGGACTCACTTGGAAAATTAGACAATCACAACAAAAAAAATTAGAATGTTTACTCTTGCAAAGCAAAAGGGGAAGTCTAAATTGGCAGGTTATAAAGTCAAATGAAAGTCTCACCAGTCAAATCTAATACTTTGTAAAATTAAACTATATCTAAGAAAAAGGTTCCCAAATGGTGGCTTTAGTGTCTCAGCCCTATAAGGGACATGCCTTAGGTAGGAAAATAATACTTTTATCTCCTTTTACATGGGAGCTGATAACACTGAGGGGATTTCTAAACATGTTTTTGTCCCCTCTCTTTTTACTATGCAATCTGTTTATCACCTTCTTTTAAAAGTTTTACTCTTGGTTATTTAAGCCAATAAAAAATTAGCTTATGGGGTGAGATTACATTCAATTTTAGTACTATTTAGTACTATACTAATCTTCTGTGTATAATTTCTTTGGTTATTGAATGCACAGTGAGAGTGTTAGGGTTCTGGTGTTCCTTCAAAATAAATACCAGTCAGAGTAGCCTAAATAGAGCAGTCCCTTTCCTACACAGAGCTGTCCATCTAGCTAATAAAATGTTTTCCCAGTTAACGTATTCTCAAGAATGTTACAGATCTTTGCATTGATAGGTAAGGATGTCATTCATTTACGTCTCACAGGAAATATTCCATATTATCAAACGTTCTCACCCCCTTGACTCCAGCTTCTCAAAGGGGTTGGCTACACCATGCTAACAGTACAGCTGACAGACTGTGTGGAGGGGTTATGCCTTCCTCACTTCTCATCTGTTTCAGCATTCAGCATCTGACTCAGATATAAAAACTGGAAACCTGCATCTACACCAACGTACTCAGTGTGAGCAACAAACAGGAGGAGCTGAAGGCCCTGGTACAGCAGGAAAGCTATGACACAATTACAGTCATGGAAACGTGGTGAGATGACTACCACAGCTGGAATGCTGAGATGGATAGCTGTAAACTCTTCAGAAGGCCTAGGAAAGGACGGAGAGGCATTTTCTTATTGTACAGTCAGTTCTTCCATCATTTCTGTGGTGTTCAATCGGTCTTAACCAGAAGCGGTTAAATAATTTCAAAATACACCAATAAGTTTCACTCATGGTTTTTGCACCGGCCAATATCCTTTGTCTCACTGCATCGGTTGTTCTTGAGGGCTTAGAAAATTACTTGTGATAATATTATCAAGACTACTTCCTTCTAAAAGCTCCCACGGCATGGCTCAAAAAATACCATGTGGATACTGGTGATGCACAGTCAGATAACCTTAATTAATTTTTTTTAAATGAAAATATTTCAAGGGATACAGCAACTACATGTGAATAGTTTTTAAATACATAAATGGAGCAACTTGGTAATAAAATCAGTAAGTTTTTTTCAAATAAGAAAAAAAATTATTCTAGCTTTTAATGTCATTAATATATTTGGCTTTTAACAATGAAAAAGGAATCAGAAAATTCACTAAGATCGAGAAAATTCATAATATAGGTCTAACTGATACTAATAACTCAACCAAGTTCTTTACTTTCCAAATTTATTTTCTGTTGAGAACTCAATCGAGTTCAAAACCTTTGAGGATGACATTTGAAATCTTGTCATGGACACGACCTACGTGCAGTCACACAAATTTATAACTGTGTTCAGTGGAATGAACAATAACAGAGACAACCAGCAAAAGACGTTTCTGTGTTGGTTTGTGATTCTCACATTAGAAATAAGAACTAACTGCAACCAGTGTGTGAACCTCTTCTGATTGTCATGGATATTCAATAATACTGTTGCAAAGTAACTCTGTGTGCATAGTAATACAGAACAGATAGAAACAAGACTTTTCTGTGTTAACTTTGATTTAGTAAGGGTCTTTGATGCTAGCCTGATATTAAAGGAAAATTATATGCTTGCATGATTCTACTGATGTCAGTTAAATTCTTCCACAAGAAATTTTGGACAGAAAAGTAATAGACCATTTTTAACATATAGTTCTAAGACAGCAAAGATGAAGGCTTACAGGCAGTCATTCCACAGTTTCCAACAGCAAAAATGATTCATATTAAATACAAGTAGAATATTTCAGACACTGAAATGTAAAATAGTGAGCAGGGGGTGGGAGAGAAAAGAAGGGAAGAAACCTATAAGACAGTCTAATTTGCGTTTAATTGATTAGTGATATGCCATGAATAAAAGAGGTTATTGTGTAGCACAGCAGACAATTAGAAATACATCAGGATTAGGAGAGGGCAAACATAAGGCAATATAATATTTTTTTTTAATCCTATGCTATACCTTTGGGCTCTAGGCTTATGATACATACTCAGCAGGATATAAAGAAATCATAGGCATGTATCCTGTACTCTATTTACAGAATACAATGCATATTCCTGCAAACATCAATTACACTTATGTTTTAATTATCTCACATCCACCTGGTGTTAATGGTGGGTCATATAAGATTGACTCCCATGGGAAAGATATAAGATGATACAGGAAATATAATCACGCCATGCTCACTGAAACGTTCACTTGGTAATTGGTCTGACTGATCTTGAAGATTATTTCGTAAAGATACATCAGTAGTCACATCTGGCACTGTTCCACATCCATTTATATGTCTGCCTACCTAATTATTTTTAAGTACTCAGTTGGTTTTCAATAAAAGGGTAAAATTATCCCTTCTTATTCTATAATACAGACTGTTTTGTGCATGAGAAAGAAGAGATGTCCAAATGAAGAATTAAGTACTTGGTTATACCAGAGCAGGACCTTCCACAGTTCATTCTGTGTACAGCTGTCACAGAATCCAGCCTGCCCAGCTGCCACACAGAGAGATGTGGCCTCTGCTGGTATGTACATCTTTAAATTAAATGCTTCTCATCACATTTAAAATATTCTTCTCGATGTGTCTTTCCAACACATAGGATCATGTAGATGTATTTGAGCTTTCTCATGCACTGGAAGTACGAGAGACGTGATGGTGAGGTGTTCCTCGAGATCTTGTCTCATTGAGCTGTTGCAGCATGGACTTTCCAAGGGCACCTTGACCCCAGATTTCCATCAACAGAGCTCCCCAAATTACCTGCCTGCTCTTAAAATGGCAGGCAAGTATCAGGATAAGCTGGTAGATCTGAAGCTTTTGGGCCTGAAACTGAGTCTGAGGAAGTTTTTTGAATAAGGTGTGTGAGTTGGACCCAGAATCCCCAGTTTCCAACAGCACCCTGGCCAAGATTTCATGGGGGTCCTCAGTTCAGTGGAACAGCACTGCCCCCTATGCAGGTTGTCATTCAAATGGAAGGGTGTTCCACAAAGTGTACTGCTATTCTTCATCAGATAAATTTCCCTCATTTCAGTTTATTCATAATTTTTAATAATGCAGATGTTTCCCAGCAAACATTTTTCATACTAACAGATTAACCCTGACAATCAGACCAATGGATGAATTAGTGTTGCGTGATACACAGACATAAAGGAAATGTTCTTACAGGTCCTGCAAACTAATGATGCCCACGTCAAAGGATTAATGCTACTGCAAGAAAAATGGGAACAGGAAGAGAGCGATAAGAAAAATTAAGAAGAGATCTACATTTAGAGCTAGCTGTGACTAAGGTTTATAGTAACATAAATAAATCATCGTAAATTTGTATGCTTAATAAAATCTCTCTAAGGAAGTCAGAACTACTTGTGCAGAAATTTCTTCTTCTTAAATTTCAGATAAAAATAAAAATAAAAAAATGCATCAATGACCAGGACAGTGGTGAACAAGCTTTAAAAACACTCCACGGATAAACGGCACAATAAACAAGACAAAACCCACCAAATTTGCTAAATTGAATAAATAATTTCAAAACAGTTTGCGAGAACAAGCTACATCTGGTTGTGTCATCCTGAGTCAGATAACGGTTTATTACACAAGTTGCTGGGGCATAGCAGAATGGAGCAGATGTACTGGTAAGCCTTGATGTGCAGTGCAAGAAGACCAGAAGAAAACTCTGGCAGGGAGCTGCACAGAAACATTTGCACATGTAGGAGAATGACTGAAAGCTCTTGTGAAGGGAAAATACCTTGACACTTAAATCTGCTTTTCCCACAGAGCCTGAACTTAACTGTCCCTACCCATGGGAGGTGCAGCCAGAGCAGGCACTGATTTGCTGATACCTGCTAGGTCCACATTCATGTCCTGCAAACAGGAGGTGTGCAGGGAGTAAGTCAGGAGTGCATCACCTTGGTTAAAGCACTGCTAGAGCTTGTTATGGAATGATCAAGCTTCACTTAGATGAGATCCATTGCCCACTCTCATTTCAGCCTTATTTACCCACCCTTATCTCTGATGATGAGGGTCTTGGGCTCGGGCAGCTGTCTGAGATACTTGTGCACAGCTACATATGCCTGATAGATTTATGGAAGCTCACTCAGCTCACTCAGGCAAACAAGTCATCAAAAATACTAAGAATGGTTATTTACAAGAATTATTAGAAGATAAATAAATAATATTTCAGTAAAAGCCTGTTTCATTTTCTCATGAGCTCTTCTCCAACATCATTTTGTAGTAATAAATAAAAGAAGCCAAATCAGCTGTCAAAAAGCTGTTTATTCCTACCTGCATGTACATCTGTTCAACTGATAAAAAAACATCACATGAGCGTCTGACCTTGTAAGACTTGTCCTAGAAAAAAACACAGGGAAATTGTATATTAATCATAAGTTTCTGCCTCTGAAATCTCTTTTTCTTCTGAAAGACCATTATTAAAGTCAGAGAGTGAGTACGGAAACATCATATGATTCAGGTTTGGAAAAGTTTTAGACAAGTATAAATAGTTGCTTCTGTTATGAAGTCTCAGGTGCAAAAGGCACACCAGCTCTGCCTATGCTCCACTGCCAGCTGATTGCACTTTTATCTACAGCTTCCCCTTCCTTAGGCAATTTAAGCACTCCACACAAAAGCTCCGTATCTTGTCTCAATGGAACCATAAGCAATAAAACCCCAAAATATTAAATAACAAAAATACTATCTGCCTTCCTAAAGGTATGCTTTGGAAGGGAAGCAAGTTTTAGAAATTCCATAATCAGCTTTATTACATTTCCTGTTGTAAACTTCTTGCTAAAGGTTGTGCTGAATTCTCTGCAGTCTACATACAGGATGCATATAACCTTACACTCAGGATTTTCTGCTCCTGGTGTAATGTGAGGCTTGCCTACACAACACTTTTTCTTTTTACCGCAGAGTGAATTAGAATGCAACTTGCAGCATATTAAGAACTCTGCACCAAATCTTCACGTGGATCATTACCTAATGATGTATGCAATATATATTGGCTTGCAGTAAGAATTATGTCTCTTTCCCTACCATCAAGTGAGAGACAGATCCACCTAATGCTGAAGCAATTACACTCTAAGATGTTGCTGAACCTTAAGCACATTAATATTGCAGTAAGTAATAATTATAGAACAGCTAGGAATTAGTTTGTTGAAATATTTCTATATGGTGTACTTGAGATCTCATGCCTTTGACAGCCAAGGAAATTGATTATTTAACACTTACCAAGAATGGTCAAGTATAAAGGATAAAGTCTTTTAAGATAAAGTATATCTACTTGTCTTCATTAAGGGTATCAGAGCTCCACAGCTCACCAAAAATTTAATTATGGTCTTAATTACAATGAACAAACTGACCTTGGCAAATTTGGTCCTTCAGACTTCTACTCCTGTCAGGGATAATAGCCAATAAGACACTTTGAGCACTGAGATTTTCAAGTTCCTGTAGAAGAAACCCTAATAATGATACCTTATAAAATAAGGTATATTGCTCCCACAGACACAGAATAATTCTTCCCTGCACTTGATGTTCACTTATGGTCCACACACTGAATCAGCAAAGAGCAGCTATGGATCTGTAAGTTAACACTGTAGGTTTTGCATTAAATTCTCCAAGTTGAGAAGCCCCAAGATTCAGATGAGGTACACAGAACAATTGCAGCACAGCTGTAAAATGCAGAGGCATCCCTTTAATCTAACCAACCTCAGTTGTGATATGAAAGACACATGTACATGGTGAAGAGGTGAAAATTTACCTTGTTTATGTGTCAGATAAGCCTGGTTTGACTTTTGATTAATCATTCACAGGGGCAGGAGGAATATCCAAAAGACAGGCCACCACTAACAAGGCTAGGAAGTCATTAATGGAGGTGCTTACTCAAAGCATATGGTCCTAAAAGACTTCTATATTATTTGCTTTACTACCTTCCAGAGTGCTTTGTGTTACGAAGTTCAATTATTTTTCTAAAAAAAAAAAAAAAAAAAAAAAAAAAAAAAAAAAAAAAAAAAAAAAAAAAAAAAAAAAAAAAAAAAAAAAAAAAAAAAAAAAAAAAAAACAAACAAAACAACAACAACAACAAAACATTCAGAAACTGGAAATTATTCAGCTATGCAACAGGTTATTCTGCCTTTTTGTATCTGACAGCCCAAAAGACTCCTTTGATGCTTA
This sequence comes from Sinosuthora webbiana, assembly GCA_013397395.1. Classification (NCBI taxonomy): domain Eukaryota; kingdom Metazoa; phylum Chordata; class Aves; order Passeriformes; family Sylviidae; genus Sinosuthora; species Sinosuthora webbiana. The sequence goes on along the minus strand of VXBN01005034.1, from coordinate 772,038 downwards.
GACTGAGTGTTAAATCTTATTTTCAACCCCCTTATGTACTACAGTTAAGGGAGGGGCACATTACACGTGACAAAAACATGATGAAAAGGATTTACTGTAGAAGCTACAATACACAGGAAAGTCTTGCAGTGGAGAATGTTTGAGTACTCAGTATGCCACAGAAATATTTAAATTATTTTCATTGCAGAAAGACAGGTTTATAAAATGCTAGTCATTTACTAACTCTTTCTGTCAAAATACAAGTCCATTTCATGGCTTTGTGGTATAGGGTCACATCTTCCACTCTTAATGTTAGAAGAGACATTATTCATTGCGCAAGATCATGCTGAAAAATATTACTCACATAATAAAACCATCATCAAGGCCAGCTCAATGTCAACAACTCAGAACAGAAAAAAAATGGTTAGGTGAGGAGTTACAGGAAAATAATAGCAGAATAAATGTTGTGCCATTGTCACGAAAATTATGTATTGCCTCTTCAAAGATGATGGGATATGATATTACATTTATTCCAAAGTTGCTGCTGCACAACATGTATGTCCATCTTTCTTTTTTGAAGGGGAGCAAGCAACCAATTGTAGAGAATCTCAGCATTCTGAAATGGCCTTGTGTTATGATTAGATGTCCAGATAGTGGAAATTCAAAGTCACATGTTTGCAATCATGGCAATTACAGCAGGCAGGAGACAGAAAAACATCCAGCTGATCTCCCCATTGATTTTCTCCCTCCCAGGTATTAGCTATATTCTGTGTAACTCAAACAAATTCAAGGGGACATTTCTTTATTAAAAAGACATAGTGAGTCATCTGAGAGTTCGAGTAGCTCTGACATATTTTCTGTGGATGAAAAAACAGTTTAATGCAGTTGAAGTAAGGACAGTGAAGTTGCTCAGTGATGCTGCTCCTCTGCAAGTGATAGCAGTTCTTAGAGACCCTTTCATCAACAGCAATCTAGGAGTCTATGTCCCACAAAACTGGGACTAAATGCATTTCATTCTGATAGTGAGAATTTGTGATAATACATCAAAATGTCAGTGGTGACATCTATATTATTTGGGCCTTTTCAAGTAAGTTTTGTCAATCACAAACACATGGAGAATGCTGAGAAACACAGACGAGGTTGGAGGGCAGGCAAAAATGCTAAATGCTGATAAATGCCATGGCAATGTAGATATCATTTATTCTGTTCAGGTCTGCAACAGAGATAATACCATACATAATTTCAAACGTTGTGGAGAACCTATAATATATTTATGACCAGTTTCACGTAGCAGTTTGGTTTAAATTTTATGGAAATGTTTGATTTGCATCACAAGAATTTCTCTATTTTACTGCTCCCAATAGCTTTAAAAATCATGAGACGTATTTTGGAGTTTATAAATGTCAAAAATTTATGCATAAAATACATCTATGTATGCATAAAATGCTCCAGCATTAAACCTGTAAACAGCCTATAAAAGGAGAAAAATACTTACACATTACTCACAATAGATTATTTTTGTCAAGCTTATACTTCAATAACTCCACAAAAATTGCTGCTAGCTGAACCTCCAAAAGACCTCCAAAAGAAACTGGATATTCAACAGAAGCAAAGTAAAAGGATCTTGAGCAACAAATGCAGAAAAAAAAATAAATACAATGCATAAAAGATACATTTTTGTGAAAGTATAGGGTATTCCATTCTGTATCTTTTTATCATGATTTTATAAAAATAAGACAAAACTAGTGTGAAACATCCCTAAACACTTTTATATTCGCATTACCTAAAACAATCTATTATGAAGTGAATATCATAGAAAAATACTGTATGCTGTAGAAAGGATGAGAAGAAGCTTGGTTTTCCCTTGAAATGGAAAGTGTTTTTATTCAAATTGCTTTGTTATCAGAGGCCAGCAGTGGAAATGGAACTCAACACTTGCACAACACAATTGTAGCAAGAACCATGCACAGCTCAAAACCAGCTCTCATCTCTAGAAAAAACTGGCAGATTACAGCTTTTCCTTACTAGCAGGTGTATCTTTTTCTCACCTAACCATCTGTGCAATCAAGACACTGGCAATTGATCTGTCTCTTGGTTAAAACTAATGTTACTACGAACCGTAGATAACACATTAACTGCAGCTCACATGGATGACTCTTGTGGCTTTGTATGCTTCGGTTTCTAACCTACACATTGCCTTTTTAATCTACATGTTGGCCATCGGACCTCTTTGTCTAACTACAATGTGTTAATTACCCTTTAGTCCTCAGCCCAAAGTTTCTGCTCCAGCACGGGTTGACTTGCTGTTGTGGGTGGGAAACTGACTGTTGCTGCTCTCTTGGAGGAGCAGGGGGCTCTGAAACCAGGGGCTCCCTGAGTCCAGTGCCATGAATCCACATTGCCAGTTTGCAGCCCACCTCCCACCCTGAGTGCACCTGTGCTGGGTAGACCAAGCTGACAGCCCAGGGAGGGCCAGAGACCAAGCAAGGTGTGGTCCAGCAAAGCCTTGGTGGTAGAGAAGGGCTTTGGTGCATGTTTAACAGGTACCAGGGACAAGGACTTCTTCGATGTTGTGTTACAGTGTGGATTCAAGACTAAGGCCCCTTTCAGGTACTCTATTTGCATAAGATGTATCCTTAGGGTAACACTGACAAATCGATCCATCAGAGAATGTCTTAACCAGTATGGTCACTTTTCTGCCAGCTGTAACATCCAGCTTAATCAATTTCTTTCATAATTACATCAGTTTCATTCTAGCACTGCTTGGTTACCTTCCCAAGGTTGCTCCAGGAACTTAACTCTCAGGTACATGCAAACTCTCCTCTCGTATCAGATCAGTTGGTGTCTTTTTCTCCATGACTTAACTGTGCTCCATCATACTTACGTCACCTTTTTCCTTTGGCTTAAATAATTTTTATATAATTAATTTATATAATTATTAATTCAATAATAATTTCACCCTCCATAATATGCTATATTCACTTCTCTATTCACAGGTACACATCTTGCTACTAATATCATCAATCAATCTCTGCTGTCCCTCATCCTGATTCCATCCATTGCTATATCCCTTTCCACAAGTATTTCCTCTTCCTGTACTCCCATTCTCCAAGAATTTAAGTGTAGGTTCTTTATCAGAGGTCCTTATCACGTGAAGCCTTTTCCTTGGAGAATCACACCCCAACCCCCATGCCATGAGTCTCTGAAACAGAGGGAAAATTCAGAGCCAAGGACATGGGTGATGTGAGTGTGGGGTTGTTTACAGAAAAGGCACGTTCCCCCTCTGCATCCTGCAGCAGCACAGCCGTGTGAAATCCAGATGTGGGACAAGAGAATTAGAGTCATTCAGCTTCAGACCATAGCCCCATAGAGGGAGGAGATGATGGCAAGTGCAGGGCAACATAAGGTGCACAGGTGGCGGAGTGCAGAATTTCCATTATGAGGTCATTTTGGTGCCCTTATCCACCTGATTCTATGGTGATTCCCTACTCTGCTTAAAACATCTTTGGACCACATGCAGAAACTCCAGAGAAAGAAGCCTAGCCCAAAGGGAACAAGACTGGTCACCTGCTCATCAAAGACAAATTGTTTAGGACCTTCCTATTCTCTATTGTCTGTTTACTGACCTTTCAGGTCTTTATATATTTTTTTAATATCCACAACGACTATAACATACATCAAACTTTTGGGTCCTCCCATGATGGCTAGAGCTACTTAAAAATCCTACAAAAGAGCTTTGTCACAGATTTAATGTCAGGCATTCCTGTAACTTCGGCTGCATATAAATCATACCTGATACTGGCAACACAATTTTCCTTTCTCCTCATAGCAGTATAATATTTTTATTAGGGTATGTAAATCTAGATGACACATGGCCTTGATCTCCCATCCTGCTGGTGTTCTTATCCCATAAAAGCTCTTATTTTTATTGGATATGCCAGAGTTCTCTTCTAGTATTTTTTATTGGGGCTGTTTCAGTATTCACTGGGCAAGAGACAGCCTGATATCTGATTTTTATATGTTCCAAGAGAAGTCAGAACCTTTGCCAAAAAATCCTCACCTAGCAGACAACTATATAATCATCTCCTATTCTTTTTTCCTGCCTTTTCCCAAAAACAGATACCAGTTGTTCTCAGTTTTTAATTATTCACCACCACTTCAAAGTCCTGGGACTTCTGATTTCCAAATTTTCACCTGCACCTTAACAGGGAAGCAGAGATGCTGCTGGCGAGTTTTTGTAGCTAACCAGGCAGCCATGCTCTCCCACAAAAAAGAGAATTTTCACATTTCAACTGGCACAGGGTAGTTGGCTTCCACCTGGACAGCTTCTTCCAGCTCCTCATGCTTGCCCACTGATTTCCATACATGTGGATTTGCAAGCTGTGGCCATTCTCACTTTGAGGCATTAACACTGAAATCTGTGCACTTAGACAAAAGATACACCATTGATAAAAGAACAATGTTCACTGCTTCTTTGACAAAAACCAAAAAATACAAACAAAGCCAAAAAACAAAGGCCCCTCCCTTCTCACTTTTTTTTAACTTCTATTCAGCAGGATGCATAGTGGTGCTGCAATGACACTGTTGTGACTGTGCAAATATAAGCCTGTCACCCAGCTCCACATGTAGCCAGGAGTTTTTGAAGTATTCCCCCAACATAAGCAGCAACTTAACACCTGCCAAGTCACAACATCAGCTCCAGCGTGATTTGCATCATCTGTTTTAAATAGTCAATAGCTGTACCCACACAATCTTTCAAGCAATTTTCTGCTGAATTACTCCTAAGCAAAGCTCCAAGGAATGGTGAAGACACATGTGAAAATATGTTTTTACTGTTTTTGAGGTGACAGAGGTCCTTCTCCCAAACTTATTCTCTGAAATCCATGTTTAATTCAAACATTCTGGTGAGTGATGTGTAAATTTGTTTTACTGCGGCAATCCAAGTAACCTCAATGGATCACAAAGGTCACTCTGCAGGGCACCATTAGAGGTGTAACAAGGCTATTGAGAGGACAGCACCCTAGTTCCTTTGGAAATATTGTTTTCTCTGGACAGAATCTTCCTTTCACTGCTGCAAAAGGAAAGCATATTTTCCCATACATTGATTACCAGTCAGTTAATTGAACAGAGGATCTTCCAAAATGAAAAGACAATTTCATCTCCTCTGCAGAGTCTTGAGTTCCCCTAATACACAGAAATACAAGATATTTTCAAGATAGTGGAGACCACCACATTTCTTCTTAGGGCTGTGCTTCCACTGCAGGGCTTTGGTGACAGGCTGAGGGTACAACTCAGGGATGGAATAATGAACCCAGGTCTACTTCAGCTGGTTGGACACTCCATAACCCATGAGGTTAAACTAAGGCTTTTCCTCCTCAGAATTAAAACTGACAGAAATATGTAGAACTGCCAAAATCTAAAAACAAGCCATAGACTTTTATATTTATATTCTTGCAAGGAAATTCTGGGTTTTTAATCCTCCACTGTCCAATAAAACCCTGAAAAGATGGTGTTTTGTCCATTTTTTTCAATTAGTATTAAAGGCAGGAAGGACATGGTGAATATTCAGAATAAATGGAAATCTAGAAATGGCATTCATATCAACTACGCTGTTTCCTCACAAAATGAAAAAATCAGTGCCTGCCATATTTTTATGTCACTGCTAACTATGCACTTCCTGGGATAGCACTAACTTGACTCTATTTCTGTTACCAAGGGGGAACGGATGTCTAAATCTTTGCTGTTTGTCTTGCCTCCTGCATTCTGAATGTTTCCATATGATGCCCAGATCTATCTCTCTTTAACAAAATCCTTACTGCTTCTGGTTATTCATGATTTGACTTTCAGTTAGAGAAGTTGCCACGGTTAGTTAATATTTGTAGGATATTTGAAACAATTTGTCCAGGTTTGTAACAAGTAGGAAAATGTCACCTGGATGTGTCAAGATGTTGCCTCACTTCTTGAATTTTTCTATGGGTCTATTCAACGTTTTGAAGGAAATAGGCATTCTTGTGTAAATTTCCAAATGGAAAAGGGAGATATTTTGGTGTTTTTTGAGATCAAAAATGTGGGTTTTTTTGTTTTTTTGTTTTTTGTTTTTTTTTTTTAATAATGGAAACTATTTTAAAGAAAATTGGGCCCAGATATACAAAATTCATAAGTAGCATACTCTGTTCCCAACAATACAAATTTTTTTCTAGAAAACTGTTTTTTATCTTTATCTGCATAATAAATATGACATTCTGTAACATTCGTAAATATATGCTTTAGACCAGGCCTTCTTTTAGAAATAAGTCTGTGTTTGTTGAAAGAGTTCAAGTCCTTCTTTCCTTATGATAGATAAAATTTTACAAATATATTACTATTGAGTAATATTATGTGTTTAAAAGTCCAGTGTTGTTTATTTGCCTTTTTTTCCCCCTGGCTTATGAATAGTAAGATTAAATTTCCTTCAGTTGAAGACGTGGAATATCTTTTTGTGTGCCACCTTCATACCCATACTATAATGTAAAGACCAGGAATTCCATGAAAGAAAAATCCTACACATAAGTCATCAAGCAAATATAAAGTTTGCTTTGCGTATTTTTAAAAGCTTTATGGGAGGTTGTACTTATTTAATTATTTTTTTTTTCTTGGCCAGTGGTGATTCTTCATTGTGTAAGTTGGTAGTATTTCAGAAGTTGCTCAGGAAGTAAAAATACTATTTTTTTAAACAAATTAAGATCTTGTCCTTCTCACTTTAACCTATATGAAGAGTATTTCACTGCTTCATGACAATTCATGACATCCCTGGGTGCTGGGGGGTGATGTCTACCAGTGGGGGAGGTGCTGCCAAGCACTTTGGGAAGCAGCAGGCCCTGTCTTCTGCAATGTGCAGGCTTCACCAAGAGCAAAAAGGCAGGAGTCTGCTGGCAAGAAATGGGCTGACTTGATATTTAATTTTGAATGAAGTAAAGAGAGATACAAGCATTAAAAATTCCAATGTTCTTCTTTTTTTGAAAAAAAGCCATCATTTTCTTCTTTTTCTTTTTTTCCCTCAATGTTCCTTTAGTGCCAAAAGAAACCATCATGCATTATTTAAATAGCCTTTCTTTACTTTTTGAATGTTTTTTCCCATATTCTTGGCAAGATGCTAATTTTTGGGTTTTTACTCTTCTGGATATCCAATCTTTCAATCTAGATATTTCTCAATTTTTATAAGAAAATACCCTCATGTGATATTTTTTAAATCATAAAATCTCTGTCAGTGGATATTTCTTTAATGCTCATCTGACATTTAATGGCTATGATTTTCTCTCTGACAACTGCAAGACCTGTGCCCAGCCATCTTAGTTGTCTGAGAGGTGAATGACAGCTTTTCCTCCTCAAATTTTTTTAAAGGATTCAAAGGAGGAAATAATATGATAATTAAATCCCCTAATTTCAACTTTCCCATTACTCTTTGTGGAATAGCTTATATTGGATGATGGGCAAAGCTGAAAGCTCTTAATGCCTTTAGGATCTTCAGCAGTGGGGAGTGAGTTTTAATACCTCACTGGCTTCTAAAACTCATTTTTCTTGAGGACTTAAAAAAATCCAGAGTAGATAAGCCATCTTTAGCCACCTCTATTGAGGGAGGTGGGGAAGGAAAACAGAAACCAGAAAAGTAATATGTTATTAATAACTTTAATTTTTTTCTTGTGGTATAAATTCATAAATTGAATCGATGTGATAACAGAGTGGTTGAGGCATCTATAAGCAATGTAGAGAGGACTTTCAAGATACATGAAAATGTTTTCTTCTGTTACAGCTTCAAGGATGACATTTCAATCCTTTTGCAATGGATTGAGCTCTGCAAAACCTGCACTGGCTACAGCAGAGAAAAGAATTCACATCCATTTCAGCAGTTGTTGTACAAACAGCTATTAAGACTCACCCCCATGAAATAAATGAATGCTGTCATTCTCATTTTACAGATGGGAACACTAAGCTATAGAGGAACTGTAGGATTTGCTTACTGCTGCATGCAAAGTTGAGTACCAACCAGGCGTTTGTCTTGTAATCTGTCTCCTTAATAACTAGACCACACATCCTTCCTAAACAGGAAATGTTGTCTGGACTCTTTAGAGATATATCTACTTGGTAAGTCACATACTGGCAAAAATTCTTCTGTGACATACATATCTTGAAATACTTCTGAAGTCAAAACAGAATTGATAATACAGATTTTTTTTTTTCCCTCACAGAATTCTTAAATTTTAAGGAAAAAAATTTAATAAGTAAAAGTCAGGTGTAAACAATGGAGGTGAGTGGGTGAAAGGTCTGTGCTTTCAGAGGCTCAGAGAAGATACATAAAAACACACAATTTGAAGAAAAATTCCCTGCCTTTCACAGCTAAAAA
>VXBN01005034.1:631633-757269 GCA_013397395.1 Sinosuthora webbiana | reverse complement strand
TTTTTTTTTTTTTTTTCCCTAGATCTAAGAATTTTCTCTGGAGATTAGGCAATAAATGAGTTAATTCTCATTTGTGCTTCATTTCTAATGAGATATATTCCTCAGCCTTTCTAAATGCAAATCATATTTGTTATATAAGAAAAACTCATTCTGCAGTCAAAATAGCCTGAAAGACAGGCCAGGTATTATTATAAAATTACTTCATTTTACTGGAAATAGTTACGCCTGGAAAGTCAAGAATAGAATTTGTCAAGAAAATCAGTCTATTCTCAGGTCTGTCACAAAGATATATATTTCCCTTTTTAAAGAACCTTTTCAACTGAAAGGCATGTGATGTCAGTGAGAGACTTAGAAGAAAAACATGCTAAATTCAAAGCAAATTGGCATTTGCAGAGCATTTGTGTGCCCTGGAAAGTGAAGAAGAACTCTGAGTTCCCCCAGTCATCTGATGGCCTGGAAGGAGACCCAGTCCATGAGATGTCCTGTCTGAATAAATAAGCTGCCCAGAGCAGTAGGGTGAATTAGGCCACAGTCAGCACTGTGCTAACTCCTTCACCCTTGGGACTGGTGCTGGCACCTGCAGAGCACTGTCCTGCAGGGCATGGATGCATTCCTTAGCTTGCAGCTCTCCTGGAAATGCTACACCATGCTTTTCTGTGTGTGCCAGCCCACCTCTAGAGTTGCCTTCTTTTGAAATACATGTGTTCAGCTGTCTAACTTGAATTCCTGAACCTTGATGTGATGCCACCACTCTAGTAAGTCCTAGTCTACTTCAAATTACATGTACATTCCTGAGTTTTAACATTCCTTTCAGTAAATGCATCACTTCAGAGAGGGATGCTAAACCAGAAAGGCACAAGCCAAACCTACAGAATTTCATATTTCAATGGAAATGTTTCAACTATTTCTGTGTTTCTCCCAGAACGTATGCATGTCTCAGCAATATTAAGACCTTTTCTTGAATTTTATGCTTTGACTAAAGAGAATATGATAGCATTTGTTTTGGAATTCTGAGAAATTATCTGACACAGGGATCAGCAGCTCCACCCCACACAAGTGCTCCTCAGTCTTCTTAATGTCCCCACTCTACCTTCCTTAACAAAACCATCGTAGGACCAAACAAGCAAAGTAAATTTATATAAAGATGTATTAAGAGTACCATCTGCCAATTATTGTGTCTGCAGCTTCTACAAGTGAGTCAGTGTCAAGTAAAACTCTGTTTTACTTGAGTTACAAAAATGTGGACATCGTTGTGGTGTGTGAGAACGGAGGTACCGTGCCAGGTTCCATGCAAGGTCCCACATTGGCTCGGTTCTGCCGGTGTCCCTAGAAAGGAGGACATTGTCCACTGTTGTATTTAGTCTGTCAGTGGGTGTCTGATCTGTGATGCCCCCTTGGCTTATTAGCAGACAGTTATAGGGATGGCACTAAGGATGCACAAGCAATTTCTCTTCAGCAGCCAGTCTCCTTCTTATCCAGAAAGACTCTATGGAGGTTTTGGGGTAACTGTTGAATGCCCCTGAAGTTACCTTTCATTCTTCTTTCAGTGAATTTGTGTACCCACTCTAGCATACCTATTCAGTTTTTTAGGCTATGCAAAATCTCTTCCAAGGAAAGAATGATCCTAGGGTGTTTTCTTATCAATTTTTTCTACTTGCTAAATTGTAGCAGCTCCTTATATCCTGTATGGTAACATAATTTTGTGGGCACCTTGTTTCATCCCTCGACACTTAGAAATCCAGCTATATCACTTTTGTGCTTCTGTTTTCCTCAAGGCACCAAGACCTTATTCATGTGTCCAGTTTGGTTCTATATTCCAAAGGCTAAAAAGTCTGTAATTCAAAACAGTGTTTCTTGGGAGGAAGAAAAGTTGACAAGAGAGTGACAGCCCTCTAGGACATTAGTGCACCAAGACCTTATTCATGTGTCCAGTTTGGTTCTATATTCCAAAGGCTAAAAAGTCTGTAATTCAAAACAGTGTTTCTTGGGAGGAAGAAAAGTTGACAAGAGAGTGACAGCCCTCTAGGACATTAGGTGCAAAAAGTTCTGATATAATGGCATGAAGAGAAAATTCTCTTTTTTAAAGATGGTTGAACTTCTTCTGATAACTGTTCATTTTAGAAGAAATTATGTTTAGATAAGACTTTTTTTATGTCACATTTTCCCAAGAAAATGAAAACATTAAAATATGTTTTGTCAACTCACTCTTTAGCATCATATTTTTTTAGTAAAGTAGAAGAGAAACAGACAAACAAGGAGGAGGGCAGAAATGGTTTTTAAAAGAATGGTTTTTCTTTTCTCCCTAGACGTCTGCGCATTTTCTATAAAACTAAAGTGCTTTGTGCCTCCTACCACTAGCATGGCATAAAATAGGGTACAGGTCTGAGACATGAAGTTATTTAAAACCTCTGAGCCTGAAAGTTCAATTCATTCTTTTTTTCTGTTTTGAAAACCATATTTTGCAAGAGAGATGGAAAATGTTTCATTCTTACAATAAAGACAGGAATCAAGAAGAATATCTGCTACCATCATCTGAACTCTCCTTGTCAGATGAAGAAGCATGAGACACATAGTGGATGAAAAAATTCAAAAAGATAAACTATTCTTCACTCTTTTACCATAGACTATCCTCTGGCTTTAGCATATGGCCAGGATATCACACAGAACAACAGTTTCTTAATATAGATTAGGAACAGCACTGAGCCAACTGCAGTTTCAAATCCATCTGCCCATGCAAAAATAGTTTCTCACTGGGATCTTCCTTCTAATGTTGAATTATTTCTGCCCACAAATCCCTTCTTCCCAAATAACTTATGAAACAATGCACTTTAAAAAAAATTAAAAGAAACAGAGGGCTCCTGCTACCCAGTGTCCCTACAGTGGTCTGTCAGTAGTCATGAGGCTCACAGTCCTCTGAGGTCCTGTCAGGATAACTTTAAAATGCTTATTGTCATTGTGTTGATTCTGCATTCTGTGAATATCCATATGCAAGCTTTCTCCTGTAATCAGATTTATCAGAGCAGAGTAGTGTCTATGCAGAGTCCCTACATAGTCAGTGCATTCAGGATCTTTGCAAAGATCTATCGCATTCCCTGGACCTGCATCCACTGGGCCATTTCCTAATTTTCCTTTGTTGCCTATACAAGATTTCTGTTTTTAAGGGGGAAAAAATTGTGCTAGGTTTTTTGGGTGCTGGGTTTTTTTTCCTCACTCTGACTGCTTTTCTGTTCTGTGGTTTTTGGTTTTTTTTCTAGTTTTCCTGTTATTTTTCCCAGACTCCTGATATTCTTACTCAAAATTTCTTTTTGCATAAAAGAAAAACACATCCACCATATTTTCAATCTCTTCTAATCATTATCAGCTCATAACTAACTACATTTCCTTCCAACAGAAACAAGACTTCTTCAGCAATTTGTCATGAGTTTAAATGTTTCTTCTCTAAATTGTCTGATGAAAACATTACTCATATTTGTAAAAGGGAGTGAGGGTGTGGGATTAGACAGTTTAATATGACTGCTTTCTCTTTTGCATTTTGAATTCAATACTGCAGATCAGGAACTGCACTGCAGCATGCTTCCCAAAACTCACAGGAGCCCAGCTCTCATCTCTCTTATTTTTGCTGTCTATTGGTTTAACACCATGCAAGCCTAAGAGATTATACCAATAAAAACTTCAGATGACACATTAGAGAATCAGGTCTATAATAATTTGATTTTTACAAAGCCAAATCTTTTCCTAATTCAGTTCAAAGCATTCAGAATTGTTTCTAGCTATTCTTCCAAATTATTCCCTTCAATTTGGAGCATGCTGTTGAAGTACCTTGTATATAGCTCAGCCACTTCTGTGCTCTTGCTGCATTTTAGTGAGCTGCCTATCAAATACATCACTCCCGGAATGGAAAAAAACTTTTTGGACAGGCAGAAATTAATCTGTATGAGCTGAAGTGGCTGTATGGACTTTCTTACTCACAGGTAAGTAACTATAAGGAAATTGAGATCAAAATCAAATACTACATTAACAAGTTAACAGCCTGTGTAAATCATGCTGGCCATCACCCATTAACTCAAGTGTATCCATTACAAAACCTTTGGACTTTCAAAAAAAAGTTAAAAATGAATCAGAGGCTCAAAGTGCTTTTTTGGTAATTAAATCATTGTCTAGATACACATTACAGATTCATCAAATAAGCATGAGATTTATGTTTCCCATTAGCTGTTGAAATAGTCCATTCTTGATCCCCAACAGGAAAACCTGTGAGTGAATAAAGGTAAATTGCTGTAGACTGTAGCTTACTTTACTCTTTACTGAGTAAAAAACTGGCTGGATGGCTAAGTCTAGAGAGTGGTGCTGAATGGAGTTCCAAGCAGCTGGTGGCCGATAACAAATGGTGTTCCCAGAGTACAATATTGGGGCCAGCTCTGCCCAATATATTTATCAATGGTGTGGGGAGGGGATCAAGTGCACCCTCACTCAGTTTGCAGATGGCATCAAATTAGGCTGGACCATTGATCTGATGGGAGGTAGGAAATCTCTGCTGAGGGATGTGAACAGTCTGGGTTGATGGGCTGAGGGCAACGGTATGAGGTTGAAATGTTCAAAGTGCTGTGTTCTGCCCTTGGGTCACATTAACTCCCTGCAAGCACTACAGGCTGGGGGAAAAGTGGCTGGAGAATTTCCCAGTGCAAAAGGACCTTGGGGTGTTGGTTGACAGCAATTGGACATGAATCAGTGTATGCTCAGGGGGCCAAGAAGGCCAATGGCCTTATGTCAGAAATAGTGTGGCCAGCAGGACCCATGAACTTGGCACTGATGAGGCCACACCTTGAATTCTGTGTTCAGCTCTGAGCCTCTCACTACAAGACATTGACGTGCTGGAGCAAGTCCAGAGAAGGGCAGCAGAGCTGATGAAGTGTCTGGAGCACAAGTGCTATGAGGAGCAGCTGAGAGAGCTGGGGATGTTTCCCCTGGAGAAAAGGAGGCGCACAGTGAACTTACCACTCTCTACAACTATCCCAAAAGGAGGCTGTAGCCAGGTGAGTGCTGGTCTCTTCTCCCAGGCAACCAACAACAGGAAAAGAAGCACAGTCCTCAAGATGCACCAGGGGAGGTTAATATTAGATATCAAGGAAAATTTCTTCACCCAAAAGCTTGCCATGCACTGAAACAGGCTGTCCAATCAAGCTTGAGTCACCAGCCCTGGAGGTATTTAAAAGACATGCAGATGTTACACTAAGGGACATGGTTTAGTGGGGGAGTTGGCAGTGATGGATTAATGATTGGACTTGGTGATCTTAAAAGCTTTTTCTTTTCCATTCAGACTTAATGTGTTCATCTCAGCTTCTGCTACTTTGCCTGAGTAATTAGCAGACATTGTAAAAGAGATGACAATGGAAGGCATTTTCCACTTACTCCTACCCTTCTCCATAGGAACTGATATGCAGGGGATTCCTGGTGACAACCCAGATCTAAAATACACTCCAATAAAAGGTATCAGACAAAAATGTCCAGGGTTTCCCAATTTTCCCTCAAAAGAGATGAACATATAGCAGTTTTAGCCTCACTTCCCCAAAAAATAAGAATAAACAATCACGTGGCTTATGTTCAACATGCCAGACCATCCTTTCACTTGGTAACTACTCACTGCAGTTACCTATATTAAAAAGAAATGGTTTAGGGGAAAGAGCCAGCAAGGTATTTTATTCCTACAAGTGTGAGAAAATAAGGAGTTCTTAATTTGGTGGCAATGATGTTAAGTGCAGCAGTAATGAGACATACATGATTAATTTTTTTACCATGAAAATTTATATAACAGTAAGAGTGGAATATTTGCCATTGGAGTATTCCACCGTAAAAAGAGCTGAAAACATACTTAGATATGTACATGTGTGGCAAAGAGTGGATTTAAGAGCAAAAGTTCTGATGGGCACAGCCAGGATGGGATCTGAATGCCTGTAATGCCAGTAATTAACTGTACAGCTACTTGACTCAGTTGGAAGCACCTTTCAGGAGTCTTCATTCCCATGACTTATGGAGTCCCCTGGGCTGCATTTAGTGAGTCTTAAAGTTTAGGAAAGCCATTTACTTAGGAAAAACAGGGTAAAACAAAGAGACAGTAGGTCTTGCCTTAAAACTTGTTGATATGGACTCTGCTTTACAGAACAGTTGAGGTTAGAAGGAAACTCTGGAGATCATCTGGTCCAATCCCCCTGGTCAAACAGGGCCACTTAGAGCTGGCTGCCCAGGACCATGTCCAGGCAGGTTATGAACATCTGCAAGGGTGGACACTCTACAACTTCTCTGAGCAGCCTGTGTGACCCAGAGGAGCTGTTTCTTAGGTTACATATAGATTCTAAAATACACATCCAGTTTTTTCTCTCCAAGGATAATATAAAGAGGTTTGTGCTTTATTTATCAATAGTTCAAAAATATATAGAACCATACTCTAAGAATGCAGTTTTTATCCAGGCTGACAATATAAAATCATTTTGTCCAGCCTTTCAGTGTTTTCCGTTTTATTCACTCAATTATACAGTTTTTGCCACTTATCTAGTCAGCCAGTAATTTTTTAGATACTTATCTTTCTCCTTAGTGATTAAATACAGTCATTAAAGAAAGATTTGCCAGAATAAAAAGTGAACAATTACTGCTCTGGACAAAAGGTAACAAGAACATTTCTTAAACAGCTAGAACGAAGTACATGGGAACTGTAAATGTCAGTCTCCTGCAAAATAAAGATAATTACATACAGCAAGACATGCACTCTTGCCCATTTTTAATGGGAGGTCTGAAAGAGTGATACAAAGCTTATGCTTTTCATCTAGGTTTTTACACCCTTCATTTTCCTTCTTTTGGTGCATCTTCTCATGGTGAGGCAGCTCACCCTCTGCCTTTTCAGATGCAGTGCTGGTGCTAAGTAGGGCCCTCCACTCCAGCATCCACCCGGCCTGATTCCAGCTCTGTTTCATCTTTCTCTTCCTCTTTGTGTCTCCAAGCATTCATAATACCTCTTACTCCTGGGGCTATCTTCATGTTCTGGTTGCTTAGAAACCATTCCTGAATGGCTACAGAGGATTTTAAAAAATTGTCTTCGATAATTCTCCCACCTCTTTTCTCAGAGTGGAGTACTGTTTTAAGTACTGCAAGCAATTCCTTTAAACTTTCATTTTCATTATGTTTAATGTGGTTCTTATGCTGTTCTCGGATCTTACAAACACCATACTTACTCTTGTGTTTTTTTGTTTTTTTTTTTTTGCTTTCCTTTTCTTTCATCTTTACGGTCCAATGTAACTTTTAGTGCCACAGTTCTGTAGTATCCTTCTGCTGCAGAGCAACTGAAAAAGTCATCACAGCCAGAGCCCTGGAAACAGGAATTGTTTGAAGGTACAATGCAAAATCACAAATGTCTAGTCCTAAAAATGTCATAAGAATATAAAAAAGAGCTGCTCCCTTTATCCCTGCTAAATTGATGATGCCATCAAATGTGAAGGACTTCAGAGCCCTCCCAGGTGCTTCTGAGGCTGAGAAAAAAGAAGTGTGATGAGGCCTTAGCAGATTAACACCTTTATAAAAATCAAAGGCTAAAATAGCAGATCCATTGTGAGAACCCAAATAAGATCAGAAAGAAAAGCAAAAAGGCTCTTTGTCTTCACTATTACTTAACTGGCCAGAGCATAATTCACCAGTAGCCCTGTAGCTACACTTTGGTTTTTTTATGGACACCATTAAAAATGTATATTTTATGCTGTATATTAATTTTCAATATTCTGATACAAAATAACCAGTGTTACATGTCCAGCACAGGATCTTGTAATACAGTTTATTAAATATGGCGACAGAATTATTATTTTCAAAAAGACAACACGTTTGTTTCACTTTTTGGAACTCCTGCATCTCTACCCACATTTCCTATAATCCCCTGTGTCAAATATAAAATTTATTACATTCTTTTGCACTATTAATGCATGTCTGAGTCTTATGGATGTTCCAGCTGACAGCTTATTCCCTGAATAAGACAGCAATAACTTACTGTGAATAACTGGCTATTTTGATTGTCCTACGTAACCTGGATCACAAATAAACTCTTTGGTAGCTGAGCAAATAACTGCCCAGTTAAAATGGCTGAGGAAAAGTTTCTGGTTAAGACCAGGAGTAGTGACTATTTATTTGTCAGTTGTGCACCTTCCTTATACTATCATCCTAGCCTGGAGTCTGATCTTTCCCAGCATCCTGCTACAGGTCATTCCCTGATACTGCATAGTTATAAGTGCTGAAGGATCTGCAGATGGACAGACTTGTGTGAAGGTTCATCAAAACACCTGGTTGTGCTAGTGCAAGTCAGGGCTAGAACTGCCTCTCTTTAACGAACACCAAGATACAGTATTAGTTTGTTATTTTTCTCATCTGTGTTTTATGGTGTTCCAAGACCAAAACTACTGTGTCAGCTGAAGCTTCAAGAGCTCAGAAGTCAAATTTAGATAATTAAAAAAATAGTTTGAGAAATGAAGCTATTAGCGCTAAAACCAGAAGTGTGTTTGACACCCCTCAGTACGATTACAGAGACTATATCTCTGCCTGGAGGCAGCTATGACTTCAAGTGAAGACACAGCATGATGAACCCTCACAAAGTGTCTCCCAGACTTCACTTATGCTATGATTTCCATCCTGCAAGATCTGCTTCCATAAGCTACAAGAGAGAGAATGTGACTCTTCTGTCCTTCCCCTGGGAAGTCACATATGCCTTGCACTGCAGAAGAGCAGGGAACAGACTAGCCCTTGATACAGGGCAATGTAATTCTCCATGCCATCTGAATACAAAAATCTCAGAAGCTCTTATTTCTACCACTCTTCAAGTGATTTTATTACTGCATCATTCCCCTATCTTAAAGGCGATGCTTGTAAGCAATATACATTCAGGCTTTTAAATTTGTACATAAGCACCAGTTTAAGCATGGTGAACTCTTCAACAAATCTGAGAAAATTCAATGGTCACCTTGTTTTTTTGGCTTAGTCCTGTAATCGTATTCCTTCTCTTACTTTTTCTGCTAACATTGTAAAGAGCAACTGAATGCTTACATCTCAGTGTCCTATATGCTGGGGAAGGAGGGAGAGGGAGGGAAAACCATTTATTTTGCTGCCTTTATTCCCATGAGAACGACTAATCACGTGGGAGTAGAACAACAAGTTCTGCTAGGCACACAGAATCTGCTTATGAGACATCTCTGCATGCTCTCGAGGTTTCATTAGCTTTAAGTGGATTTTTTCCACTCCTCCAGATCATTGTTATTTCAAAACCAAATTTATTCAAACTAGGGAAAGACATCTCCTCAAGTATGTCAACTTCAAACTCAAGCACAAAATGTACTATATGTATTTTTTCAATGATTAAAATATGCATCCGTTACAACAATGGTTTTATGGCAAACTCTTTTCCTGCTGTAGGGAATGCTAATAATTAGTGTGATTTCTGTCATCCTTCTAAGACGCCTCTGAAACAGGAGTTATTATGGAGAAATATTTTTTTTAATATGGCGTGTCTTGCAAAAATAACCAGTTCTGTGTTTGTTATACGGTCGTCTAGGGAGAGAGTAACACAATAGCTACACCCAATGGCAACTTCACTAACAGCTAGTTTTCAAAGAAAACTAGGATTTTCTTACCAGGGACTCAACAAACAAGCTCAAATATAAATACTTAGGCCAGTTTTAACAGTTGTTTTTTCATGAAGATAAATGCATTTTTAAATGGTGAATAAATTGAGTAATCTTTGATGATTCATTTTTTTTCTTGTAATTTATCTTTTAAAGTACAACAGTGTTGTACTTTCGCCTGGTTTATTATTTTCACTCAGACTAACATAACAAATTGAGCCACTTACTCTTCTCCTTAGCAGATTCTCAGGTTTTGATATGTCTATGGAATTGATGCTATTGTCTGGGTTTGACAAGAAATCTGGAAGTGATGCTCTCTGGAAGTGATGCTCTAACGTGCATAAAATATTTCTCCAGTTCTGTAGAGCACTATGTTAGCCTCTGAGACTATAGAAACCAATAAAAAAATAAAGAAGGGAGCCCAGTTCTTGGCTTCTGAATTTTATTAGGACAATGATTTTTCCTACTGCAATGTTAGAACACTTTCATGGAAGTTTAAAATTTTCATTTTGCTCTAAGGATAATGAAAAACCATATTACATAGTTGCTTGGTAGGTACAGGATTACACATTGAGTAGGAAGAAGCTTTCTTTGGGAGCTTTGCTACTAATTGAACCAGACCAAGGAAAAATAAAGCGAAGAAAATCATAGTCTAAAATTTTAGACTTAACAGTGCATGGGATACAATTTTTACATCATGAAATGAATGTCAAAGAAAGACCTGAGAAACAGGGAGAAATAAAACAGTGGACTTGCAACCAATGCTTCTGGTGAAAAGCAGAGACCTCCATACTATGATTTTTAAAATTTAATTTTTGCATCACAACCACTTTAAGTTTGATGGATTAACTTTTGCCTCAGAAAAAGTGGCAAAATACTGAGTTTCAGTTAAGTTTCACCATCAGGAATTTTGGGATAATTCCTCTAAAATTTAATAAATTAAAAGTTAGAATTTGCATATGTCCTTATAGTTTCTGAACCTGTAGAGTTCATAGACACATTTTCCAGTCACATTCTGCACCAGTGTGAAAGAAAAGGAATTAATGAACTGCATCATGCTTTCAGAGCCATGAAATTCAATGGAAAATTGATACCTGTGCCCTGCTCCCCTGAACAGTTCCGTTGCATGACATGTTGCATGTCACAAAAAAAACAGTGATGCTCCTTCTAGACATGTAAGAAGAGCTGATCCTCCTCTGCAGCAAAGACCTCAAGATATAATAAAATATAAGGGCAGAAAAGGTGCAAGGGGATCTTAGGTATGGGATTAGCCAATTTGCTTCCCCCATTCCACTACTCTAGGAAGAACCCAAGATGCCAAGAAAACCAAAATGACACAGAATGATTGAGGGCAAGTCATTACTCAAATACACAAATATGTAATCTCAGCTTCACCTAAATAGGCTTAGAGGGGCAGCAAAGCCTCTTCTAAAATCACGTGGATATTTTCCTTTGAAAATACCTTCATCACTGTAAAAAAATAAGCCTTCATCATTGCCTATGGAAATAAAACAAACACCCTCACTGATTCAAGGCATCTTTCCACATTCAGCCTACATATTTGTTCAAAGCTTGGAACTGCTCTTTGGCTTCATAGCTGGAAGTTAAACTAGGCTGAAAATTCACCATGTGAAAAACTTAAGCCCAAAGTAACTTGCTTATTAGCAAAAATGCTTTTAGTGAGAATCTTCTAGATTGTAGTATTTAACCATATGTAAGAGCCTCCCACACCACATTCCTCAATCAAAGTTCAGCTAAAACTAGTTATGCTGATTGCAATTTGCTTAAAGGACGGTTAAAGGTTGCTGGAAGGATGCCAGCGTGTCTGTTGCTGGAATATATGCATTAAAAGACCAACGACAGTAATACAACGGAAAAAAACTTCACATATAAAAAAGGTGTAATCAGAAATCCCCATTTTAGCATAAAAATGATAGCATAAATGAGGTTTTAATTTCCCTGCATACAGGAAATCACTTGTTACACAGAAAGATTCCTGAAAAAGCAGGTTTTTCTCAAGATTTGTCACCAGTGTTAGCAGACCTTGCAAGGGTGGCTCCTCCTCACACAACAGTGTCCTCATAAGCAAAAGAAACAACTTGGTTCTGCTAAACACGTGTGTTCCCCATGTCAGAAACAGCTCTTTTGTGTTTGTTTATTTATCATGGAAAAATGAGAGGAGTATCTGGTGAGACTGATGACACCTCAAAGCCTCTGGTTTTTAATGCAGAGCACCCAGGGATTACCCTTGTCACTGATCTGGCCAGTGGCAGGGTAGTGAGAGCTTCACTTCAGGTTCTTTCAGATCCTCAATACAGAATTCATGCAGAGAAAAAAATAAGAAAAAATTAAAAGAATCCTTTTGAAGGAGAGGTGGCAGTATTTTAGATTAAGCTCATCCATGCAAGCTGATACTTACCTTCCCTATAAAAATGCTGATGCCTTAACAGGAAAATAAATTCAGCATTCAAAAGAAAAGAAAGGACTCTGAGTCACTCTGTAAAAGTTTCCCGGCAAAGACACCATTGTGGTAAGTCCATGTCACAGCCCTTTTCCTACTGAAATGAATTAACTCAGAGAAGCACTCTGTTTAGGGAATTATGTCCAACAAATCTAAATGTCCCATTCTTGCACTTACTGAAGACGAGAGAAGAGTTATCACTGACTCTGAGACAGGAAGTATTTGACTCATTAAGCTTAGCTATCAGTTTATATATGAAGCTTAGCATATTGACTATGACTAACATATTTGCTGACTTGGAGAACAAAGCAGCAACATGAGCAAATGGCAGTCCGTGGGCCTGCCTTGGTGCTGCCTCTTTTTCTAGCTTTACTTCCTTGCACACCTCCAGATTCATCCTGGGAACCAAAGGCCCCTTGTTTCAATTTTTTTTGGCAAGCCTTCTTATTTATGGTGTAAAGTTCTTCAGGACTGAGACCACACTCTGAGACCAAATTTTCTCTTGAATTGCAGCAATACATGGGCATGAAGGGTGTTTTAAAAGCACACAAAATGACAGCTTGATAACCTAAATATCAGACTTTTTATAGCTGGCTTCACACAGCAAGGGCAACAGGTAATGGCAGGGTTGAAAAGGGTAAAAGATGACAAAATTATAAGCAGGGAAGACACTAAGATGGGTTTGATGCTGTGTATCTGCTGTGGGAAGGAAGTTTTTTGGGAGACCTTGCAGGCACACATGTATGGGATTATTTTTTCCCCCCAGGATATAACATAGGCTGATTTTTGTAGTACTCCTCAATCAAGAGTAAATTAACATTTCCTTGGTAAAAACTGTGGAGGGTTCACATTTAGCCACTTAATTCATTCACTTAAAAGGGTAATTAATTCACAGATACCACCTCTTCCTTCAGGCTACTTTTTAGCATGAAACTAATATAACTGGTACAGTCAAATAAGCAAAATCATTTCTCTGAACTGTTTTATTTTTAAGGTGGTGGTAGGGGAATAGACAAAGATCTGAGTTAGTCCCACACATCCCTGCTGGCTGTTTGGTCACCCTCATTTCAATATTTGTGTTGTGCCTGGCTGCTGCAGGATGTAACACCTCACTTTGGAAAGTGAGCAAGCATTC
Organism: Sinosuthora webbiana; assembly: GCA_013397395.1. Lineage (NCBI taxonomy): Eukaryota > Metazoa > Chordata > Aves > Passeriformes > Sylviidae > Sinosuthora > Sinosuthora webbiana. The sequence goes on along the minus strand of VXBN01005034.1, from coordinate 744,026 downwards.
AGAACACATTACTCACAGGCTGCAGCTCCTGGCAAAGTCACCTTCATGCCACATAACTTGCAGGTAGGAAACACTGCAGAGTGACTGAAGCTTAAGAGGGAGGTCCCCAAAACCACCTGCCCCAACTCCTACACTATCTTGCAGATAACTACAGGATGAGATTCTACTTGAGCATAAGTGGCTCATGAACTGTGTCCTATTAGTTGTCAGGATAATAAAGACCATTACAACCTTATGATTTATCACAAGGTTTATGATGCCTATCACAGAACATGATAAATGGCCAACTTTCTTCTTCTGAGGCTACTTTCTCCCTGTGCTCCTCCTACAACCAAGGGAGAAGGATGCTCCTATATATGGCTATGAGTTCAGACTCCTTCCATGCTTGATTCATTCTGTCTCCTCTGATTATAATGAGAGCCCATTGAGATTAGCCCCACAAAGTTAATAGCTTTTGCAAAGACTTCTTAAGCATGCTTTGTTGTCTATTACTGATCTCAACAACTCACTGAAGTGAACATTCATTTCAGAAAGGCATCTGTTCTTGAATAGAAGGCACTACCAATAAGATCATCTGATATCTTTGTCTCAGCTAGTCATCCTCAGTTTGCTTTCCAGTCCTTCTAGAAAAATAGGGCATGCAAAAATACTTTGTAGAAATGGTACCGTGGAGTGCCTTGAACATAAGGGATCACTTTCAGAGGCTCAGATGAGATGAGTCCACCTCAAACAATGCTGAACACACCACTGCTTCACTGCTTTCATTATCCCTAAAATGTAATTTTCTTTTTTCATCTAGTTGGAGGTTTTTCCTGATATCCAGAGAATCACAAACAAGTAAAATATCATCTTTCAATAAAAGAGAGAGACAGAGAGGCTTCTAGCCTGTGTTCTCTGTGCAGACATGCTCATAAACATAAAAAACATGTCCCACAGTCTCATAAATGTGAAAGTTTAAAATGTCAATACATTCTAAAGATAAATCCCATGATTTGCAGACCTTCCTAATCTTTGGGCAGTTAAGGTTGACAACACTGTAAATAGCATCTTCTGGCCGAAAACATAAGGCAAATTTCAAAACTTAATGCAGAATGACACAAAAGATAAATAACAATGACCTTAAACTTCTGTCAAAAAGTTCATAAACAAGATAAGCCATTCAGGAGAAAGGTGTCACATTTGAAATATCTGCTTACACCATAAAACAATCTTTCAGATCCACAAGGCAGATTAGGAAAGAGTAGTAATACATTTCCACCATCTGCCCCAGTGAAATGAAAAGAGAAATATAAGAAGAGTTTGCCAACAGATCCAGAAGAAACTCTAAACCTACAGTCTAAACAGCAGGTGAAAGGCAAGAATTTAAGTTTGGGCTGAGTCTTCAACAAAGTCATCAAGCTTTTATTATGACCAAAAGCTTCTTGCAGTCAAGTTCTATTTCCAGGGAATTATTCCTATTGACAGCTTATTTCCAGAATCACTCCACCTGTAGCTCTAGGCTCTTCTTCCCATTACCCAAACATTATCCCTAGCCCAAACCCTAAATGAATCAAATAGATTGCCCTCTTTTAAACCCACACTTTCTATATTATCTCTGCTAAGCCATCTTTGTGCAGACAGGTGTAAAGATTTTGTGAAGGAGCTGGGAAAACAAAATGCAACATGTCCAGCTCAGCTCCTTATTTCAATTGCTCCATTATAGTTACTTGTCAGACACCTGGCACTGGCTTCTTCCTGGTACTTACACTGCCCTCTTCAGCAGCTCTTATGTGTCTCTGTCAGTAGTCTTGTATGATCTAACCCTCCAAGTTCCAATTTCCAGGTGGGTCAGACCAGAAGGTCTCTGATGTACATCCAGGTGCTTGGAGAATTAGGTTTTAAGACAACAGGACAAGCTTAAAGTTCATTTACATAAATATAAATATAAATATCTCATCCTGAAAAGGTAGGCACAGGGGAAGCCTGCACTTTGTGAATCATTAATTAGATTTACAAGAAGTCTTTCTTTAGAAGAATTAAATATTTTTTTTCTGTTTTATTTAGCACTTATTTGTTAATAATTACCATGCACCTAGACTGCATTTTCAGGACTTTTCCTATTAAAAAGGTAATTAAAAAGTATTTAGAAGTTAGGAAAGGTATTCCTAGACACAGATCAGTTTAGAAGCCTGAACTTTGACACAGTTGTCACATACACAGAATAAAAGTGTGTTTCTCATTAAATGTTTTCCTCTACCACTTGCAATGAAGGATAAGACATGAAAGAAAGTGAAGACATTACCTTCTCAGATGCAGAGCACTGATCATTCAGATGTTTACTTTAGTTGGCAATACCAAATCATGACCTTTATACCCTACTGTAAGAGACGGTCCAAAGATCCCTCATCTGCCTCACGACCATCGCCAAGGACAGAGACTGAAACCCTTAAAAAGGACTCTGAAATCTCAACACAGGAGTTCTGGCCTGCCAGAGGTGGGATGTTAGCCAAGTGCTGCCTGCAGGTGTGTTCAATGGAAAACATCAGCACCTGAGAAGAAACAATGGGCAAGTCACGGTGAAGTGACTGCTGACCTGTTCTGGTTGACACTGTGCCTGCTGATGGCTGACCTGTTCTGAGTTCTCAAAATGAACACACTGTAATGATTTTCCACCTTTTTGGCCAACTGCCTGTCGCTTCAGAGAGGACTATAAGGACCCCTGAATTAACAACAGATTTTGAGATCTCCCCACAGAAGAAGACGGATCTATTGGCTGGACCACGAGGACTTCGTCTCTCCATTGGTAGCTATAACCCACCCCCTCTTTCTCTTTTCTCACTATCCTTTATTTCCCTTCAAATCCTTCTATCGTATTTGCTGGCACTAAATAAAGGTGCATTTTTGATTGAGCAAACTGAGTTGTCCCCCATTGTGTCTTTTGTGCTCTGAGATCCCTAAAACGAACCATCAGATTCCCTGCATATATTTGCAGACCCTGACACCTACAGAATTATATTTTAAGTTGGCGTACTGGGTCTATTTGAGATGGAGTTAATTTTCTTCACAGCAGCCTGTATGGTGCTGTATTTTGATTCTGCAATTCAAGCAGTGTCACCCGTGTTTTAGCTATTTCTGAGCAGTGTTTGCTCAAGGCTGCCTCTATTTCCCACTTTGCTCCCCCAGTGAGCAGGCTGGACAGCTGACCCAAAATGACTGATATGATTGCATGTCATGCTCAGAAATAAAAACTGAGGGGTGAGTGGTTTAGGGAAGCTAGCCATTGCTTGGAAACTGGCTGGGAATTAATCTACCTGTGAGAGGCAGTGAGTGACTGCCTTTATATTACTAGTTTGGTTTTTTTATTTCTTCTTACTCAAATTTTTTTATCTCTCTTTATGTCAACTCATGAGTTTTCTCACTTTTTGTCTTCATATTTTCTCCCCTATCCTACTGCTGGAGCTAAGCTGCCAGCCAAGGTCAAAACACTATCACTGGGATGAATTTGAGCCAGGGGAAAGCATAGCTCTTTCACAATCTGCCTGCAATATTGCTTTTTGCCTTCAAAAGAAGTCGGAAATTGTCCAAAAGTAAAAAAGTTCTGGTTTGTATGTGTTTACATGCACTTGTTAAATGCAGGAACATGACCTCAACTACTGTAGGAAACAGTCTTACACCACATGGACTCATGCACAACATGAATCCAAAGATGTGAGCAAATGATATGTACTGTGTGCTCATCACAGGCTACTGTTGGTACGGAAAGTTGAAGAAAAACTTCTAAAATATTCCAGGTGTATCACATGGACCACTGTCTACAGTAAATGTGTTGATGCTCTGTAGTAGGGGAACTCTGCTATGACCACATCCTTGGAAAAACAGTTTAAGTGTCATGATTAGACCATGCCAATGACACATACCAGTGGAATTCCTCTGGTGAGAGTGCACCCACATGGTCTTGGTGGGGTTGGTTCTACTGCTGTCTTCACCCTGGGATGTGTGATGAATCCAAGCAGGTCACATCACCTGCCTTTGCTGTATCCAGCCACAAGCAGGGGCCATAACCTCCACTGCACGCTGCTTTGATACCTTAAAGTGTCCTGGGCACAAGTGGCCCATCTAGGAACACCTGCTGTGCATTTATGGCAGATGACAGTGCCCTGGCTGGAGGTGTTGCTGGTCAAGCAGATGCTGATAAACAGCCAGAGGCGTGGCTGTGGTCGCAGAGAGGCTGGTGAGAGAGGCCAGACCCCACAGAGGGGATGGGACAGCCGTGCCTAGTAAAGCAGCCTCTCAGGAGGGCCAACAGAGGTCCAGGGGTGTTAGGAATGGCATGGGAGGGAGCCAAGCACTGTGGGGAGGCAGCAAAGGCAGGTCCTGCATGGGGAGACAGAAATGAGGGCCAGGAGGCCTGTGAGGACTATGGGAAAGAGGTCCATGCTGAGGGCTGACACAGGATACCATCAGGGTCCACTCTCAGCCAGGGCCAGGCAGTGACAAGTGATGACCCACACCAGCACCAGCACCTATGGCCAGGGACAGCACTGACCCATCGATGCCCTGTGCCAGTGTGGGACCCTGGGATCCCTAGAGGCATCCCCTGGAGTCCCCATGTCATATTCTGTCCCCCACCAGGCAGCACTGGCTGAGAAGCCCCAACCCCATGGTGTAACCTGGCCCTGCTCTTGCAAGGATGTTTCTATTCATAGAGTAAGGAGAAGAAATTAAACATAAGGGCCATGTACAAGTGTTGGTTTTCCTGTGGTGCTGTAACAGGGATTTACAGCCCAGCTCGGTAAGACCTCCTGTGAAGAAGGGTCCTGGGCTCAGCTTGACAGTAAGGAAGGATGGGCTCATGTTGTCATCACCATCACTGCACACAAGAAGATTTTGCTCCTTCTTCTACGCATGAGCTGCCGGACAAAACCAGGTCTGAATTTACTGACAGCTGGGTGCAGAGGCTCTCTGACCACTTTTACCTTGACCCTCAGTGCCTAAACGGTTTCATTTAGGTGGCACTTTGTCTGTGACCGCAAATGACCGCGCAGAGCTCCATGCTTTTCCCCTCCACGCGGCCCGTGCCCCTCAAACGCAGCAACAGCAGCATCTAGTGGCATGTGGGATGGCGGCTGCAGCAGAGCAGAGACCACCTCCCAGTTCAGGAAGTATCAACCAGGCACAAACGGTCAAGGTCAGAAAGTAGCACACAGGAAAAACAAACAAACAAACAAACAAACAAAAAAAAAAAAAAAAAAAAAAAAAAAAAAAAAAAAAAAAAAAAAAAAAAAAAAAAAAAAAAAAAAAAAAAAAACTGCAATCCTGCAATAATTTTTAAAGATTTATCATGTTTGCATGCATACATAACATATAGAATAAATATTTCAAAAATAAACTAGTCTCAACTCATTCTTTGCTTCACATGAGTAACATTCATTACTTCAAACACCAACTGATTTGATGACAATATGTTTATATCCTATTTAGCATGCCTAGATTTTACACATCAGAAGCATAACAGCAGAATTTCAAGGGAAATTATACATGCAATTATGGTTTTGTTAGATGCTCAGGCAGTGAACAGAATGATGCCCTAAGCATCAGAGAAACACTAGATGTACAACAAGACATTCAATTCTCCTGCAATGACAGGATTCTACCTTGTCTTTCCTATGTGAGAGTTAAAACAATTCAGTTTTCTATTTTTCTCTTTTTCCCTTCTGGCACAAGTCCTGGGTTTCATATGCCAAACAATCATTGTTCGAGATAGAGTTAAAACATGCACTTAACTCCATCCCAGCCAGACTCAGTACAATGCCAACGAGGAGATGTCGATTACGTTTCCTCACGGCATCCCATATAATATTCTGTTTTAGATCTGTTACCAAACCAGTGTTGATAACACAGGTATATTTTAGCTACTGCTGAACAGTACTTGCACAGCATCAGAGTGTTCTTCATTTCTTACTCTGACCCCACATTGAGTAACCTTAGAGTGGGCAAGGGGCTAGAAGAGGACATAGCAGGTACACAGCTGACCCAAACTGACCAGAGGAATATCCCATATCATGAAATGTCATGCACAGTGGTAAAAACTGTGGGTAGTCTTTCCAAGGAAGCTGCTGCTGAGAGAGCTGATGGGCATCAGTCTGCTGGTGGGAAGTGGTGAGTGATTGCCTTTACCTCCCTTGGAGATTTTTTTTTTTTGGTTTGTTTGTTTGTTTTTTTTGTTTGTTTTGGTTTTTTTGTTTTTGTTTTTTGTTTTTTTTTGGTTTTTTTTGGTGTTTTGTTTTTGTTTTTGTTGTGTTTTGTTTGTTTTTTTTCTTTCACTTGTTAAACTGTATTTATATTATATCTTTTTAAAGATTCAGAAGGTTTTTTATGCCTTTCCTCATTTAATTGTCCCTTTCACACTGTTGGGGGCAGGGAGTGAGCATGCATCAGGTCTGTTCTGTGATTGCTGGGCAGTGTAACCCACCACAAGCAATCTTCCTTTGTTTAATATCCCATTCTAAATATGCACATTGCATTGTGTCCAGAACTACCAAGTGTGATATTTCACATCTTGCTGTGATATTGCTGTGAAGTTCCCAATTTTCACAAGTTAAACTGTATACTAAAGGAAATACAACATCATTTTTCACATCAGCTTAACCGGAACACTTACGGTGTCTTGGCTTCATCATGAACTTATCCCTGGACACTGCCTTGCCCTTGATTGATCACTCACAACCAAAGTTTCCACCCCCCAAAACTATCACAACAAAAATCAGTCTGGACTTGTGCTCCCCCAAGTCCATTCCTCATCCATGATGCTTTTTCCATAAGTACATTTTCCACAGATAAGAAGAACCACAGAAAAAGGGGATCTTTCCCCTCTATTCCATTTCTGGTTAGAGGAAAAACTTCTTCATAGTAATAGCAAATCATATTGCTAACCCTGTCCAGACTTTGTGTAAATGCTGTTCTACACCCTGCACTGATGTGTGTCACAAACTGTAGCAAAGGAAGGAGACTTAATTAATTTGCTAAGTTCTTTTTTTTTTTTTTTTAAATTTCCTAAATCAACTATCATTCAATCTTGCGCTTTAGGACAAAACTACAGTTTCAAACAAGGCTCATCACAAGAAGTTAGAATTTTCTCTATGCTACATCTGTCCACCAGGAATGTGAAGAAACTGGGAACTCACTACATTGAACAGTTTTACTTTATAGGAAGCAAACAGAGTACAAATTGAAAATTGTCTTTGTCAACTACTGTGTTAAAGTTGGAAAAAATAGGGGTAAAATGTTAAGCAGAGATCATGAACAGATAAGGAAGCGTAATCTATCATTGGAAGACTTCTTTTCATAGGTAATTTCTTATGGAGTTGATTAATTTTTCCCACTTTCAGACAAATAACCTGTATGTGTTCAACAGTCAGTGTTTCTACCAACAATGTATCAGCTTACCAAAGGGATGATTGCCCTAAATTAAAACTTAGTGGATGACATATTTCATTTTCCCACTTATGTATGCAAGATGGCAGAGGAAAGAAGACAGAATTATTTCCTTCTTGAAACAGCATCATAGGGTTTTCCAGTCCTCTTGACTTGAATCATTCCAAAGCCAGCTGCCTCTAGGAGCTTGCTGTACTCTGCTGCTGTTCGCTCTTTCCCTTCTGTCTGGACCAACATATTCATCGAATACAGTTGGGTTTCTACAGGCCCACTTTTATCTTCATTCAGAAGAGATTCAACCAGCAGCACTCCACCACCTGGTGGAGTGAACAGGAAGAAAACACACCCTGAGCAATGAGAAGCAGCCTCTATATTAAGCCATATTTCAGCACGACAGAAGACAATGAAAGAGCCAAAGAGCGTGTCTTTGCTTGGCTATGTTGGTACTGATGTCCCAGGGCAGAAGGGGATGCTGTGACAGGGATAGAAACTTCCCATTTTCCCCAGCTGAAATTGATAGGACCTTACTGTTTTTGTTCAGAAGGTGACCCTGTAGGCAGTGCTTTCAAAGCTCCTAGGGTGCAATGTAATGCTTAATGGGTTGTTGGGTTTCTTTTCTGTGATGTATACACTTGTTTAGCAGGACAGTGTTATGGCACATATCAGATATTCCTTCTGAGAGCAGTTATTTTTAAAAAAATATACCACAAAAGATGTAAGTGTTAATCTTTTAGAGAAAAATGTCTTTTAAAGAGCTCACACAGTTTTCTCATAAAAAAGGCACAAACATTAGTAGACAATAGATAACCACTCTGTTAGATTTCTTTATCTTGGACAAAAATAAGCTGAAAAAGATGGCAGCTGAACCTGACAAAGCACAAAGACACTGCAGAATCTCTCCCCTTGGAGATGGCTGAACCTCATCAGAGACACATACGGAGCCCTCACAGCCAGACATGCCGACACAGAGTTCACAAGAGCATAGAGACAAAGGCTAATGAAAGTGAACTGTGTCACCTCCAGCCTAATGGTAACACTCTCAGTGGCCCCTGGCATCAAAACACTGGGAATCACAACTTTGGTATTGATAACATGAAAAGAGTCACTGCAGACTATCTTTCTTTGGCTTCCTCTTTCCACATTTAGAAAAATGGGAAATTAAAAACAGAGCCACTAAACCAGGGAAAGCACTGATGGAGCCCACAAGGGAGCCATATGACTTATGAACCCTGGCAGTGCTCAGCAGCACTGGGACAGCAATGTAAGTGGGTGCAGAGAGTCTCTCAGCCTAATGGCACTGACTGAAGGGCAGAAGGGAAAGTCTGGCACCAGAAATATGTATTGAGCAGGCATGAGAAAAAGCCACAGCTGCCATGTACACAAGGGGATAAACCACTACTCACACAAATGAGATGGTAGAAAAACCATTGAGCTTCCTAAAGCTCTCATCACTCTCATATTCCTCTTTTTAACCCAACCAACACAGTAAAATGCTCCCTTTACTGTTTACAAGATGCCAACATATGTCCTGTTTCCCAATGTCATACCTATCATATATTATAGGAGTTATTTTTTCTTTTTATAGTTTTTAAAAGACAGTCCAGAGGCTTTTTAAGGAAGATCTATTGTCAGTAACATCCCAGGTCACAGACCTGCCTGAAAGGGGAAAGGTATAATGCAGCAAGAATATCCCTGACACATTTACTCTACAGAGCTCTGGCCAGTTATGAATTCCAGCATTTCTATTCAGCATTAGTTTAATTGGAAAATATTTTATTATATATCCTTATATTGTGGAGCCCAAAGCTACACACAGTGCTCAAAGTGGGACTGCACCTACCCTGAGTATAGTGGGCAACCACTTCTTTCAGCAGCTCAGTTACACTGTGCTTAATACACCCAATGAAGCAGTTGTCCATTTTGGCCAGCACAGCAAATTGGTGGTTCCTATTGAGCTTATAATCAACCAAAAACCCTGGATCCCTTCCTGAAGAGCTACACGCAAGGCCCTGTATCCCAGTCCGTAAGTATATCCAGGAGTACACCATCCCAAGTGCAGAATCTGGAATTTGTCCTTCTAAAATCTCATACGGTTGCTGATTGTGCAGTGGTCTAATCTATCAAGATAACTGTGAGTCCTCTCTACCCTCAAGGGATTCAATATTTCCTCTTAACTTAGCATCATAAGCTACCTAGTTTAGCATCATTGGCAAATGACTTGGTAACATCCATCAGAGGGAGGACACTTTTATCTTCAGTTAGAACACGACTGAGATTACTTCTCAAAAACGTGACAAGAATCTGAATTTTGAAATCACTATAGATTGTTAATGAGGAAAACTCAAACTGAAATTGAATAGAGGAATTTTATGCAAATGCACATACACACAGGAAAACAGCATCAGCAAACATTAAGGAAATTGAAACTGCTCCCTGTCTGCCTTAATGATATGCTGTCTGGGAGAGAGTCATTATAAGACACTCTGTATTCACAGTCCCTTCCATCTGAAGGGACATAATATACAAATGTTATCAAACTTGGCCATCTGCATGGCAAATTAGGAAAGGGAAGAAAATAGTTGAAAAATCTTGTTCTTTGCATGGTATAACAGAGGGAGGGAAAGGCAATTTAAGTTAGTCCTCTGTTTCTCAGATATCAAAAACTGAAAGTGGAAAGATCCCACCACAGAAGAAACCTTCCACATTTAAGGCAGTCAGACAACAAGTCCTCAAGTATAAACCACTATGTTTCTAAACCTTAATGCAGAGACAAGGTCTGCTCAACCAAGCCTCCAAAGGTCAGTGGGGTCTCAATAAATGTTAGGTCCATCCTGAGGGCCAGATCAGCCTTAGTAGTTTATCGTTTTCCTTTTTTTTCCTTTAGACTTCTATCATGCTTATTCAAGTTCAAAGTCAGTTTACATTATGATGCTTTATTAAGAACTATTTTATTCTCAGAGAAGAATGTCCCTGAGCATTTCAGTCTCAGACATTTATATAAGACTCAGTTATATTTCTTACCTTGGGGACTAAAAATCCACTGATATATTGCACAATGATTTGAGAATAGTCAAGGTCTTCTGTCAAATTCATCTTTCTGGACTGAGACACAGATTTTCTGGCTCTCTTAATTTAAATAAGCTTCTTTCTACCAGACACAGAGTACAGCATCTGATCCACATAATCTTATTGCTTCTGAGAAACACATTGGTTACAAAACGTGTTAGCTGAGTTATTTGGCTTTGATGTGTTCTTCTATCAGGTTCAGCTGTTTCTTCCATCATCAAGTATAAGCAAGTATAAGGCTAAAGAAGAAGTGTGGATTAAAGCTTGTATTGTCGGTTCATCAGTCAGCAACACACTGGCACCTCAGAAGTACTTGAAAGCTTGTAACAAGCAAAATAGAATCAATACAGAAGAATACCAAGAACCTGAACTCAGCATGATGAACCTGAGTTCATAAACCAAAGCAGAATCTTATTTCAGGCTTGTTCAAAAGCATAAATTCTCCACTGAACTGGCTTTTGATGTGGGAAGGCTTCACAAAAAGAAACAGAACACAGCAAGGGATAGAGTGTAACATGAAGAAAACCTTTATTGATCTGGCATGCAGCTTGGCCAGACAGTTGTGCAGAGCAGCAGTTTGCAAAGCATGGTCAGTACATTTTCCCTCACCTTTTCTCTATTTTACTAGGCTGGTTCCTCCCCTACCCACCTTGATTCCTCCATTTCCTGCCTTGGACCCTTTCTCTAAATACTCCAAGTTTCCCACAAGTCCCACAGTAATTACCACAAGCCCACTTTAATCTCCCATGATGTTTTCACTCTGATAAGCCCTTTGATTATTTTGTTTCCTCCCTTCTTCACAGCTAAAAATATTTGGCTGAATTTCATCGGAGCTTTGTGGGCATCCTCCAGTGGTCCTCCACTAAGAGGACAGGTAGTTCTTATATTTGTCATAGTGCTTCTCATTGTCTGTTTGCTAGCTTTGGCACATAGATTTGGATGGTTACTGCTTTTTCCTCTTGCCTTTGCCTGTGAGGCTGAAGAGCCCTTAACGTTCTGTCCCAAAACTCAGGTACGCTCACATTATGGATTTCTTAATATTCTTAATATTCAAAATGTCTAGCTATATAGAGCTCAGAAACAGTACCTGTTTCCCAGCTTCTAATAGTACAGGGTCTCCTGTGTTACCAAAATACTAGGCCTAAAGATACAAAAGTCAGAGCAAATTCCAAACTCTAGAAAAATGTACAACTCCTCATTCTGGACAACATAGCCCAGAATCTGTGTAGCTTGCATTTAACAAGACACCATTTTTAATTTTTGCACGTTTCTAATACACATTGAGAGGTGAACAGTTTTCTCAAGATATGGCATCCTTACCATTCCTATCACATCCTGGAAGCGCAGTCTTCCTTTTGTACTATAAATGCTGAAAAAAGTAATCAGCAAGGCATAACACAGGCACTGCTTCATTTATCACACAGAAGGTTTGTGGGTTGAAGACTGTATTCCATTTCAAAAAAGCATTACCTGTTTTAGAGGTACGAGATACAGCACAGAGCAAAGACTCAATATGTATCCTTCTGACAGCATGAGTCTTAAGCCATCCTCAAGTCTCATACTGAGATGTTGGAAAAAAACAATAAGTTTTATGTGCTTTGAGTCAGCCCCTGACAGCCTGATTGCACTAATATGTAACATAAAGACCTATTTCTTATTTTATGGGTTCTGTTCACCCTGTAACAATGAAATTGCTTTAAGCGAGCCTGGACATGTACACTGCACTGTTTCAGAAGCTGCGTGGTGTGAGAACAGTCAGTTCTGAAAAGGCTGCTCTACTGGCAGCCTTTCAGAAGACATTGTGTTCAGGGAATCTGTGTCTTGGACAGGCCACATCTGCTCTTAGGGCCTGAGAAACTCATGTGTTATTAAGGTAATCTGTAGCCCATAAAATACTTGGGAAAGGTAAGCTGCAAGTGGACTAACGGGTGGAATGCATTGACCGTGAGGTTTTTGTACATCCAGGAGTGAGTGCCCCCCATGGCAGCTGGCATGCTGCATGTCCAGGGTGGTCTCAGGCCTGTGCTGTGCTACAAATGTCCCTCATTTGCAGGAGGGGCTCAGGCAGCTCACACTTGGTGCCACCACCCACACAGCCTTGCCTTTAACAATGCAGCAACATGTTCTTGTGAGAATGGCCTCTTTCTTTTAAGAAAATAATAACTCAAACAACCCAAAATGAGGTGCTTCCTTCCATGGACAGTGTCCGTACAATGTACTGTGGAAAAATCCAATAGGGTTCCATCCAATGCCGGATGGAGCATGGACATAGGTGTGGGCCTCTGAAGCAACATCAAGATTTACTTGCTCTCTATATCTTTCTTTCTTATTAAAACTGTTGCTTTATCAAACCATTTGTTGCAGGCCTTCCTCACTGAGTTCCAGAAAGCACCCTTGCCTTCAGTGTAGAGCATTCTCCATAACCCTGAGAGAGCTTCATTCAAAATGTTGCATTCCTTCAAAATGTTGCCCTCCACTAAGCTAGCCAGAAATAAGTTGTTTTTTTTTTTGAAGAGCTAAAGCATTAGCAGGGAGAACTGTGGAGAACTTTGGGGGGAAAAAACAAACACAGAAGCACAGAGTTCAGAACAACCTGTGGACAGGTCTCCAGTGCCTCAAGAGTTCTCCAGAGCAGGTCAGTGGAAGAAGGGAGAGCTGAACCTTGGAGCCAGCCAGGAGCCTGGAGTGTGGGTCCTACTGTCCCACAGTGGTTCTACAGCCACAGGTCCCATGGGACAATTTCCCACCCCTCTGCCCTCCATTTGAGATCTCTTCTGGCAGGATGGTTCCAGGCAGCATCCAGTCCCCAGCCTGTGCCCAATCCTGCTGCAATGGGGTTGTTGTCTTTCTAAGCAGGGGTTCCTTACTCTGTGCCTCCCTTGCTTTTTTCTGTAAATAACAGAACAATTTGGCTGCATCATCTTCCTAACTGTTTTGTAATAAGAATCCCTGGGCTTCAACCAGCCCCTAAGGTACAACACTTTTTCATAATTTAAATCAAAGTCTAGACGAAATAAAAAATTAATATAATTTTTTCATGCAAAACTCCCCCAAGGCTCAGAGAGGGTTTCTCCTGGAACTCTGAAAAGACCACAAGGAGACATAATTTGGTCCGGTTTTATTATATCAATATCTCAGGAATAAAAATGCAGGCAAGAAAGCTCAGTACAGGCATTAGTTTTATTTTGCAAGAATTCAAGCACAAATTCAGCTCTGCTTTTGTCAGATTTAGTGTTAAAATCAGAGAGACTGATACAAGCTGAAGCAGACAAACTACACATTTCTTTTGTGGATTTTTTCTTGTGGAACAGGTGCTGATTTCTTTCTTTCCCTCCCTGATCCAAAGGCAAGCCAAGCCAGGCTACCAGACTTGCAATACATGCATGTTGAAGATCTGTTACTATTGAGTCTTCTGACCATGTATCACCTTACAAAAAGGTTGGCAACCTTAACTAAAAGCTAAGTTGATCATTGCCCCCTAAGAAGAGAATAGCACATTTCTCAACTTTTTCTGTCTTGCTATGTACATAAAACACATACTATTATTTTCTTCCTAAAACAGCATCATAGAGTTTTCCAGTCCTCTTGACTTGAATCATTCCAAAGCCAGCTGCCTCTAGGAGCTTGCTGTACTCTGCTGCTGTTCGCTCTTTCCCTTCTGTCTGGACCAACATATTCATCGAATACAGTTGGGTTTCTACAGGCCCACTTTTATCTTCATTCAGAAGAGATTCAACCAGCAGCACTCCACCACCTGGTGGAGTGAACAGGAAGAAAACACACCCCAAGCAATGAAAAGTTGAGCTATTTTTAGCTGTTATTAGGACAGATCCTAACCTTACATTCAGGAAGCAGTCCCTACATTAAGTCATATTTCAGCATCACAGAAGACAATGAAAGAGCCAAAGCATCAGAGGATGTCCTTGCTTGGCTACGCTGGTACTGATCTCGAAGAACTGAAGGGGGTGCTATGGCTGGGATGGAAATTTCCCATTTTCACCAGCTGAAATTGACAGGACCTTACTTATTTTGCTCTGAAGGCAGTGCTTTTAAGACTCTGAGGCTTCATTGTGATGCTTAATGGGATTTTTTTACTATGATTATACACCCATCAAAACAATACCCAAAATTCTCAACCCTGACACTTTATGCCTTGAAAGAGGAGTTTCTGCAGAGGAGACAAAAACTGGAAGCCAGACAAGAAGATATTAGACCAGGTGGCGTTTGTCTCAGCTGCACTGAAACTGGCTGGCTTAGGGAAAGCAAATGACTAAACCAAGAAACTCCTGCACTGAAACTGCCACCCCAACTGAGCATCAAGACTGGTTTTCTTCGTATTTCTGATAGGTAAGAGTCTGCTCTTCAAGAGTTCACACCTACCAGGTTTGCAAGCTTTGTAGACTTTTGCCAGCAGTTGTTTGCATTTGTCATCATCCCAATCATGCAGTATCTTGGATAAAATATACAGTTCAGCTTCAGGTATTGAATCATTAAAGAAGTCTCCTGTAAAGCAAGAATACATACATTACACAAATCCCCACAAGACTGAGAGCAGAGTTATGCAAATATTTTCAGTTCTGTTCAATTCCAGGCTTGCAATGCCCTTCAGATGTATCAGACAGCAAAGGAGTTACCAGGTAAAAGTCCTCTGTTGTACTGCATAGGAAATTTTGCTCTTGATCAGCCTCAAGAAGATCTGAAACATTTAAAGGCAACAACTCATCCTGAAACAGACTATGCACAGGAAAGCATCTGAGTTTAGGTTTTCTCCAACGACAGAAATTCAAAATCATAAAGCACTAAGGAGATAGGTTCACATGTTTTCTGTCACATGAGAAAGAAGAAAGGAATGTTGCCTTCTCTAACAAAGTTTTCAGAGATCTTCAGTAATCACAGGTTACTTCATAAATCCATTGGTAAAAATATACATCTTCCACCTCCTAGCACTATATTTGTTATTCCTTGTGTTTAAAACCTGGTGTATTGCATTCAGATTCTTTTCTCAGCATTTTACTTTGTCATTTCTTCTCCCATTTTGTTGCATTTTTGTTCTTATAAACTCCCTTCTCTCCTCAAGGCTTCCTTTCTCTCTCTGAGCTTTGAGATATTAAGAACTCCCACCAATTTGAAGACTTTTGTAAACATTGAAAATGAGATCTCCCTACAGTCATTTTCCTCAGAGATGGTACAAAGACTATGCAGGAACAGTGGTCTGGGCAAGAGGAATAGGAGCTAGCTCACCCACTTACATAGTCTAAAATATCTTAGGACTTGAAGATCAATCAGTTGTGACCAGAGAAGGAAAACCTCTTGTTCAGAGCAGGCCTGGCATCCCTCACATTTGCCAGGAGGTTTACATAGGAGAAAAGGGGTGTGTTAGGAAAATTTATAACAAAGCATGGCAGATTTCAAAACTGCAGGACGCTTTTTTTTTGCTGATGTATGCTTGTTCTTAAGAAATTAAATAGTTCTCTTCAGGAATTAATGTTGCTGAATAAGTGAGTTGTGTCTCTGACAGCTGCCAATGGACAGCTGGGACAGCTGCAGACCCGGGTTGGGTAGGCTTCAGCCTGTGACACTGTCCCCAAAAGGGGCAGCTGGAGACCTCCAGTATGACACCTCTGAGCAGAGCCAGGGCTCTGGAGCAACAGCTGTGACACCACCACTCCACTGTCCACACCTACCTTCGTGGAAAGAGATCTGATGCTCCTCAGGGGAAACAAATTTTTCTTTGGCCACTTGTACAACTTTGGGCAGGTCATAAATTGTGACGGTAGAATTTGGATACAAAGAAACACACTCTTGGGCCAAAGCTCCTCCACCTCCTTTGGGGACAGTAAAAGAAGGTCAGTGCTGACACAAACCAAACCTGTTCAGTGACAGTCCCGTGAAAGTACATAGGCAATGGTGCATTCAGCCTCATGGAAGCTGGCAGTGTACATTTGCACCCCGTGTGCTGCTGAGAGGGAAGAGGAGGGGCAGGAGAAGCCACTGTCTCCATATGTTCTGCAGGAAGGTCTGGAGCCCGCAGTACCCAGGCACGTGAGGTTAGCCCCAGCCCTCACTGCTCTTATATTCCCTTCTAGCCAGACCAGCTGTGGGTGCTGGAAGGTGAAAAATGAAAACAGAGTCACTAAACCAAGCACTGGGGAAGAAGTGAGGGAGGCCGGGGGGGAGCCTGCCTTGTCCCATGGATGCTGGCAGCAGTCAGCAGTGCTGGGACAGAAGGGTGCTGCAGGATAAGATGCTGTAGGCAGTGCCTCAACAAAAGTGGCTGAAGGGGAGGAAGGAAAGAGTCTAGCACTGGAACAATGCATCACGCAAGGCATGAAAAAATGCTAAAGCTGCCACATCCACAAGGGAATGAGTGACTACTTACATAAATCAGATCATAGAGAAAAGAATTCAGCTTCCTAATGCTCTCACCACTCTCAGATTTCTGGTTTTAACCCAACCAAATCAGTAAAGTGCTCCTTATATTGCTGTGTCCTGCTTTCCATTGTTTTGCCCATCATATAACATAGGAATCATTTTCCTCTACAGAGTTTATAAAAGACTGTTCAGAGGCTTACTAAAGGTCTTCTGACACTCACCTCCCAGGTCATAGATCTGTGTGAAAGGGGAAAGGTCAAATGCAGCAAGAACATCTCTGCCACATATACTCCATACTGAGTTCTGGCCAGCCATGAATTTTACCATTTCTTCATCTGATCTAGCAATGCAAACAGAGACAGCACAGAGAGTCTTACCACATCATCAGTGATTCCTGTCATATAACTGCTGCTACATGTTTTAGCTTAAACAAAAATCTCTGGTTTTATTGACACAGGATATGTCCTCTTTGTATATAAACCTACCTTGAATATTACTGTATCAGGAGGGTACAGCTATGAATTCATGCATTTAAATAAGGAATTAAGACTACTGAAATCCAACAGTGTATTATGCTGCTCATTCTCAGAATTTCCAAGGGATTTTTTCCTTCAACTACCAGTGCCTCTGTCAGGGATCTGTGATGTTTTTCAGATTAGGAAAGGATATGCTTCTATTCAAAATAGTGTCCCAGTAATTGATATTGTTGGGTAATAAAAATATTGAATGATGCTGATGAAAGGAAAACTCACATTGTTACATTTAATTGTCCTGAGCCATAATTAAAAACATTAGTTTTATCCACAACAAGAAGAATAAAATTTCTATAAATATTCTAATGATTACCTGTACATTGCTCCAAAAGGGTCTCTAGATGAAACACCAAAAGCTCTTTCATATTGGTTTCTTCCTTCTCTAAAATAGCAATTGAAAAAGTCTATGAGAGTGCTGATATGTTTCTTAACCTCTCCCAAGGATGACTGGTTCATATCAAGGTTGGGGTGGGATGGCACTTTGAACAACCTGAGTGAGTGGCATCCACGGTAGGAAGGTTGGAACTAGATGATCTTTAGAGCCTTTTCCAACCCAAACCATTCTAGGATTCTGATTTATGGGAACACACCTGAGGTAAAGGTACAAAGACTGATGCAATCATCACCATCATCTACACTATGTTTGGTCATCAGTTTCATAGACTGGAACAAGTGAGACTCCAGACCCATATTAAACTGCCCCTATAAATCTTTGCAACAGAAGGATCCTTAGCCACCATTACTCATCATTTACTTTGTTGATGCCACGTCCAGTAACAGCTACTGTAATGATAAAGTGCTTTACTGATGGTGAAACAAAGAAATCTGATTTCTAGATCATCTCTATAATGACAAGGAAAAGGAAAAGAAGAACATACAAAAACAGAAAACAAGGTGGGGGAAAAAGCTCACACATCTTAACAGCAGAATTATCTGTTCCTTTTAATTTCTGAGAACCAGCCAGCATTTTTATTGAGCTCTTCCCCAGAAACAAACCACTCAGAGCAGCAACACAGATGCTGCAAAGCACCACATACACAGCATGCAACACTCTTCCTTACCTTACAGCATCAGCCAGGTACTGCCAGCATAAGTAGACTGTGTTGGAATAATACATCATAATGTGATACTGAGACTTTGGACTTGATTTTGTAAGGTAGACGTTGGAAATTTCTGTGTTTCTGTAGAGGGCTAAAGGTAAAATAAATATATTTACTAACATATATGACATAACAAATTGCCAAGTCTATTGTACAGCTTGGTGTTTATCACCAGAAGATGTCTATACAGCCAAAGGCACAACCAAATCCTTCAACTGCAATGAGCAGTGGTTGAGGGCTGCTGAAATCTGCGTTGCCCCATTACATCTAGGTAAAGATTATCTCCTTACGCTTAACTCCAGAACCAAACATTTCTTTCAAGGAGAGCAAAAAAAATGCTTTATAAGTGTTATCATTTACATATAGGCTTCTGCTCTCAGAGGAAGCCTTCAGTGTGCTATATTTAAGTGAGAAGTTTTTGCAGACAAGTCTTTTTTCTGATCCACAAGGTCAGCAGGTGGGGGAGGAAAGTCCCCAAAGCAGCAGACCAGCCACACCTACCCTCCCTCAGTTCACAGGGACAGGATCTCCTGCAGAGAGAAGAATGCCGAAAGGACTCCCAGAAATTTTCCCCACTGCCCTCAATGCATCTGCAGTGGCATCACTCACCCACGGGAATGACATATCAAAGGAATACAAAACCCATCGGACAACAACTATAATCCCTAAAACAGAGGATGCCAACACAAGGCAGACCAGGGGACTCTAGCTAGTTCTGACCAGCTGTCTGATGGCCAAAGATCCTTTCTGTCTGAGTGGATTCCATGTTACTGACATAAGGAAAAACTTTCATCACCTCTCAGGTCTGATGAACAACCTAACAAAGTAGTTTACATAATGGTAAAAGCCCAATGAAAAACAAAATCTGTTTTAAGTCGTGCTGTTACCATCCACCCTGGAATTTTCAGTTTAAAATCCTGCCCATACCCCAAAGATTTCTTGAGACAAGCTCCACAGAAATCCTAAATATCTTCTCCAAGGTCACATGAGGCTCTTGCACAAAGATGTATAGGGATATAGAGCTGTGCACCTGTGTTTCACTTTGTACCTGTGATCATGATGCCATTTGCCTCTTCTCTTTCACCTGAAGAATGAATCCCAGGAGTGATTATCTCCTTGTTCCAGCTACATTAACTGACTTAACATTTGGTATCACCTTTCCCCACACATCTTACCTCACTTTCAAACCCATCAGTGGTTTAAGTCTTTCAACTTATTCCCATTCCTCTGCCTTTATTACCTCCTTCTTGTGTCATCTCCACTGCCAAGAGCTTCAATCCCACACAGGCATCCAGCAGTCTTTTCATCCCCATGGTGCTGGCACCCAGACGTGCAGCAATGACATCTGAAGACAGAGGCTTTCCTGACTCCAGAAGAAGATCAAAGACCCCCAACTCACAAGCAGTGAACATAACCTGGGGGTAGGGAAAGATGGAACTGAGGGATTAGTTGAAAGCACAAAACCTACTGCATTTCACCAGCTGCCTAACTAGGGAAAATATAAATTTAATAATATTTATTTCAGATAAACTTGTATTTCATATAAACAAGTCAAATTATTAAATTGTAGTTTATCTGAGCACTGATATAACATACTATCCACACAATGCACTCATTGGTCTTTTTTTCCCTTTTCCAGTGAAGCCAGCCAATGCTTTTTGGCTTCTAAAAGTCCACGTTTAGAAACCAGATTTTGTGTGTAAATGTTCCTGCCTCTTCCTTAGTTTAGGAACACACCCTCACAATCTCCTGGAAAGAGCAAAAGCAAGACTGGGTGGTGGTTCTCTCTTTCTGTTCTTTAACTAAGGATCTAACACATGCTTTGATGAACCCTGGAGACTCTCTCATGGCTTGCAGTAGGGGGAATATTCCATTCTATGGATCTTGTTTTCAGGGACTGATGTGAAAGAGTAGTGATTTTCCAGGAGCAGGGAGTTTCCTCTCATCCAAAACTCCTTCATTCTACCCAACAAAATTTCCCAGTCTTTCCATAGAGTTGCGTAAGTCCTCCAGCAACATCCATCAACTTTCAACAGACATAGCTAACCCTACATAAAAAAATCAAAACCAACCATCTTTCTTTAGCTATACACAGTCAACCTTACAAGTATTAGCCTATTACTCCGGTCACATAAACACTCCTGAAGCAGTAACAAAGACATCAATTTAATTGACTGCCTGTATATGCAATGATTTGAGCTACAACGATTCCTGTACAATGAAGCTCCTTTTACCCTGAGTAAAAAAAATGGCTTAACCAAAGTTGAAACTGTTTCTCAAAAACATAGTACTAACAGTGCTAACTGGGCACTTCTTTTTCTCACAAAGTGATTTTTCATTATCTATTTTTCCTCTCTTTATTGTCAGATGTGCCTTTAAGGACCTTAAGGTGCAGCGGTATTTGCACAACCCAAAGAGCATTCCTTCTGTTACCATGTTGGCCAGAGGTACAGCAAGGGACAATAGGAAAGTTAAGTAGTAAGTGAGGAAAAAATCATCCTCTGCATTGGATAATATAATTTTATGCCCATGCGCTTAGGCAAATAACATCAGAAAACAATAAGAAGCTTGAATTACTAGTTTTGCCTTTGTGCCTTAAAAATATGTTTGGAAAAACAGTCATTATACCATTGCTTTCATTACATTCAGGACCTAAAGAGAAATCCCTGAATATTTCTGTCTGTATACTCTTTCTAAGAGTTATATTTCTTACCTTTGAGACTAAAAATCCATTGCTGTATTGCACAATAATTTGAGGATAGTCAGGGTCTTCTGTGGAACCCATCTTCCTTCTGGACTAAGACACAGATTTCCTGGCTCTCTTAATTTAAATAAGCTTCTTTCATCAGACACAAAGCACACCAGCTGATCCACATAATCTTATTGCTTCTGAGAAACACACTGGTTACAAAACCTGTTACTTGAGTTATTTGGCTTTGATGGGTCTTTCTACCTGGATCAGCTGTTTCTTTGGATCTTCCATCATCAAGTATTGGCTAAAGTATGGATTAAAGCTAGTATTGTCGGTTCATCAGTCAGGAACATGCTGGCACCTCATAAACACTTGAAAGCTTGTAACAAGCAAAATAGAATCAATACAGAAGAATACCAAGAACCTGAACTCAGTGCAATGCACCAGCATTCATAAACCAAATCAGAATCTCACTTGGGACTTGAAACTTGCTGTGGGCACAGTCCAGGGGACCCTGGGCTGGCAGTAGGGTACACCCCATCTATAAGTGCAGAAGCAGCAAATCCAAAGAGAAGCTTTAAGAATCTGTTGCTGTTTTCTCACTGTGACTAGTTTGCTCTGATGATGATCACTCAGGTAAAGCCTATGAGGAATTAAATCTGCATTTGTTACTTACCTGTATTTTGCAGGTCCTCCCACCCACTCTGATACCAGCTTTGATAGCAGCACCTCAGCAGGGGTGTACTACTTGTGCTTTGCCATGTTTTGACAGAGAGGAGGTGCTGAGGGGTGACAATACATTTCACATTTTCCAGCTGGCTACTAGAGTCTTCCTCCCTTTCTCTGCGAAACTAACCATGGGCAGCAGAAGGCCCTTGGGAAGAAACAATGAAAAGACTGCAAAGTGCAAGATGGGGCATGGATTTCAGCTTCACACAGGACACACCTCATAGGTTTTCATGAGAAAATTAAACCCCTGGGATTTCTTTCCTGAAGTCTTGCTGCCCCACTGTTCATTTCTCTGTCTGACATCTTGCCCATCTCACCTTGGGGTAGATGTGGCAACACTCAGGTGAGTAAAGATCCTTTCCATCAAGGAAAAGACTCAGATTTTATATCACACATTAGGTGACCCTTCAGGAAACAATGTTAAATTAAACCTTATTTAGGTAATACACTGAAGGCAAAACGTTACAAACCAGCATTTTCTCAGTGGCAGCTTTCTCCATGCTTCAGATTCTACTGTATATTCATTCTTTGAATCTGTATTTTCCATTCAGGTCCCTACATTTTAGCCAGATGATGTTCTATTTCTTTTAGGCAGTAGTGAAATAGCAACTTTCTACGAGAGTTAGCTGTTAAAGTTAGTTAAGCAGGTGTAACAGTTTTCAGGCTTTTGCTGAAAGCCCCTCTGTGCACAAACTCAGAAACAGTGTGTGTTCTCAGGTTCTAACACCATGGTTCCCTGTGTTACCAGATTACTAGGTACTTGAACATTACAAGAATTACAGCAAACACCAAGTTGCAGAAACATGTAGAACTGCTTCTCCTGGCAAACACAGCCTATAAACATATAGTGCTATTGTCTTGTTAGTACACCAGATTCAGTGTTCAGTACAAATTAGACACCAATATTTTCTGTGTAATTAGTATGTGCAAGCTGGACACCTCAGCACCAGCAAACCTCTGACAGAGTGACTGAATCTGTGCAGCCTGCATTTAACAAGACACTGAAGGTTTCAAATACACAGCTATATTCATAATGGAAACCTTCCCTTGCTATCTTCAGCTCAAGGAGAGCACATGAGCTCAGTTACTATTTATGAACTTCGGTCTGCATATGCAATGAGCTGTCAGTAGAGTTCATTTATTTGGACAAACCTAGATCTGCTCTTAGTGAACACTACAGCTTTTCCAGTTCTTTGGTTCCATTCCAAAGACTGCTCTGTAGAAGGAGAAAGTTTAAGAAAGTCTCACTAAGTCTCCACCTGCATGGGTAACCAAGTCAGCTTATTTTGCTCAATACCATTCCCTCTCATCCAATGAAAACAGAGAACTAATTTGTACATAATCACACATCACCAGCCAAAGATAACTATTGTTAGCCAAAAAGTTTAGAAAGTTGTATGAAAATAAAAATATTTCTCTTTTGAAGGCCAATTCTACCTGCTACTGAGAAACTGGTGCAATTTCATGCAAGCTTAAGGATTTCCCACTTCTGGGAACATAACAGCTATTCAGCCCCAGGCCATAAATGCACTTCACTTAAGGCAAAGTTCTGTGGTACATGAGTCTCCACTAATAAAATGACCACACAGTTGATTAAACACACTTGAAGTTCTTTTTCAATTATGACTAACCTGTCTGTTGAGGATACCAGTTATAATCATCTAATGGGATTACTTCTAGTAGTAGGATGTAGGAGAGGAGGCTTGCAGATAACCCACACCAGATTGAAAAAAAACATATGCAGTGTGTAGCTGTTTCCAAGTAAATTGTTAGTGAGGCTTAAAGTTTAAGCTCCTTTTAAGTGAGAAATGCATTCATGAAGATGAAATTGCAATGGCTTGCTTTCTCTGAAAACCCTATCAGGGCTTCTCTCATAGGGCTTAGACCACATGCAGGCTAATGCCCTTATTTTACCACCATAATTCTATTTCAGTGGTGCATTTTTCTTTGCCTAAATGACTCACTACAGTCAAATGCTACACAAAAAACAATTGTCATTTTTGCATAATATTTGAAAGTGAGAAATTATCTGTGAACAAAGGAGATTTAGTAAAATGAATATATCTGCCAGTGAGAAACGGCAGATGACACTATCTTCTCGCATGAAACCTTCCTTGCAAGCAAAAACTACAAATCCCAAGGATGTGACTACAATGGGTTTCAATAATGCCAGTAGGGAAACAACTGTGCCTTGCTATCATGACTAAGTCTCTAAGAATACCCAGCTTATAACAGGTGCCCTGGAAGGTAATAGTTTGTGGCCTTTTTTTTTTTTAACAATCCTAAAAAACCCAAGATACTCAGTATCATACTTTTTCTTTGAAATAGAATATCAAGTTAAAAATGGTCCTTTTCTTCTTTGTAGCTTCTAATTATTCTCATATTTTATAATAGATGCATTTTTCTAGTAACATGACTATTATTTCCATCACTTTTGACATAAATCAATTTTAGATTTTTCCTGTTTTCATCACATATACTAATGGCAAACACTTGCAGTGGGCAGGAAAACCTGTATACCCAGCTCATTTTCTAAGCAAACCCTCCCTTCTCTTTAGAGTCACTTACAGTAAAAACTCCGAGAACATCTTTTAAAGTGCATCTCAGGCAATCCAGTTGTTCTTAGTTTAACATGTGGACTGCAAATAATCTCGCAACCAATAATTCAACTAAATAGTCATTGAGATTTCTATCAGAGGGATGTCCCAGCAGATAAGAGTCATAGCCTTCCTGAGAATAGCCAGCTACACCAACTAGAAGTGGTAGGTGCAGAAACTTTAGAGAGAGGGAGAGAGAGAGAAATGCAAACAGAAAAACAAGATGGATAGCAGCTGAGGCAAGCTCTGATTTCAGAAATTACTTGTTTTCTGTCAAGAATCACAGAGGAAAATTGTGGATATACAGCTGCCTTAAACAGGCCACTTTAGAGGCTTGGCTTTGCTGGAGGTGGCAGAAACACCTTCCTGACCAGGGGAGGTGGTGAACAAATTCCTAATTTTGTCTTGCTTGAATGCAGCTTTGGCTTTACCTTTATATTGTGCTTATCTCAATCCATGAGTTTTCTCTTTTACTCTCACAATTTTCTACCCCATCCTACCATCCTACCTACACCATCTACTGGTGTGTGAACAGCTGCACGGAACCAAGTTGCCAGCTGCTATAAATCACAGCAGCAAGCCATGTGCAAAGAACAGAAAAGATTTTTCCAGGTCTTCCCTTTTACAGGGAAGGTAGAAAGTAACACACCACTAGGCAGTTCCTCAGAGCGTTGATGAACACATGTCTGGGATCATATGCAGAATTGCAGGGAAAATCTAATCTGAAGGTGATCAATTCTTGTTCAGACACTTTGCTGGCAGTGCCTGGGAGTGACATCCTTTATATTGTCCTACAAATAGTCCAATATCATGGACAGCACACCTGAACATCCCATGCAGAGCAGGTAGAGTTCACCTGGCAGGTGTCACAGTACCTGTGCAGGTAGATTAGTTATCAACTAGAGAGCAATCTCAATCAGCCTTAGCCCTTCAAAAATTTCATGACATGTGCTATGGCAAAGCATTAGCCTGAGCTAACCTATGAATCACTTTTTTTTTTTTTTTATCAAGAACCAGGAGATTCAGGAGGTGCGGCATGTGAGGGGGAACCAGACCAAATTAGTTTTGTGTGCTGCCACTAAAGAAGAAAGGCTGGTGGTGCACATCACTTCAAACAAGCCTCAACAGCCCAGTATTAGATTAATGTAGGACACTTGATTCATTCCATGCACCCAGTTCTGAAGAATCAATGGCAACTAGATTGCTGCTTTATACAAACACTAGAGACAACTGCAAATTTACTGCGAAGCAGCAAAAGATGATTTCTGCAAATAATATGTTTATTAGACTTGGGAAAGGCCAGTTCAACAGAATGCAATGTAAGCTTACTGAAATGGGTGTTGTATCCAGAATAACCAAACCTCAAAAGCAGGATACCAGATCAAGACACATACAAATCATTATAAACACAAATTTGATCTGTATAGTAATACAAGACATCACTGGCCAATTTTGCCTGCATATTTATAAATTAAGGTATTTGCCAAACAAGTTGCTTTAATTGCTGTCATATATAGAATGAAACATCTCTAGCTCTGCTATCAAACACGAGCAGCCACAACAGTCTGTTACATGATCCTATACAAGAACTGCCCTAAAGCTGGCATTGGTGCAAAATCTAGGAAGTCCTGATCACCAATCGACTCTCACTAGTTTGTCTTTATGGCTTTGTGGCACAGATAGAATCTTGCATTCACAATTTTGGGGGCGACTGCAAAAATTCCCCTTTTCTCTGTCAGCTTTAAAGATGATGCTTCCAAGTAACATATCAAATATTTTTTATACACATACCTAATTATGCCTATGTCTTTATTTTAGGACACTGAATAGATTATAAAGGTAGAGCCAATTAAAAAAAGGGTTTGGATATGGTTACAGCTTTCATAAACATTTTTACTAATATCAACTACTACTGGCAATTTGACTCACATATTATCAAAATTCCTTTACCACAGCAGGCAGTAATCAGACAGAAAACATCACAATAATCATATTGAGGGGCTTTGGCCTTGCTGTAGTAGGAAAGCTGTCATTTGACTAAGCTGCTTCCCAAGCCACCAAGTGCAGGCTGAGGCCAGGAGATAAAACGAAAACTGCAGGTCAAAAGGCTGGTATGTGCAGAGGCTCATCAGCTCTCAAGACGAAGGAGACAAGAGGAGACATTCCTCAAGGATAAGAACAGGACTATGCAGGAACACTGTCCACAGCAACAGGAACTTGCGTTTTTTTACCCCTTTGAGATTCCTGTTCTTCTTCGCTTCACAAGGGCTGCAGAAAAACCACTCCTGGTTGCCACTGCAAACAGTTATGATGAGGCAGCAGCACATGCACCAGCTCCTGCCCAAAAAGGAGAGTTCAAGAGTGTTTGGCCCACAAACCTCCTACCCTCTTTAGCTCAGACCTTGCTGAAAGAAGTCTGTGAATAGCAGGGTTCACACTCTCCAACAGGAAGAGGTCACTCCCTTACATCACTAGTGCACTTCAAAACCCATCCTCAAGAGCAAAGCGGGTTCCCACTTGATCCTGTCCTTCTGGCAAGGACACAAAGGACACATTGTGGTGACATGTGAAATCTCTCCTGGAGCTGAGTGTAACAACTGAGCTGCATTGTCACAACTGAGAAAACTCTCCTCCTGCCTCATCATGTGAGTTAAGAATGAT
Source organism: Sinosuthora webbiana (assembly GCA_013397395.1). Taxonomy (NCBI): domain Eukaryota; kingdom Metazoa; phylum Chordata; class Aves; order Passeriformes; family Sylviidae; genus Sinosuthora; species Sinosuthora webbiana. The sequence continues at coordinate 716,863 of VXBN01005034.1, read as the reverse complement.
CAAGAATGACAGCAGAACCCCGGAATAAACACTGGGCATTTCTTGTGACTCAGTACATGAAATAGGCTCAGAGGTCTCTTTCTGCTGCCTAGGCTTTCCAGCAGGCATGAACACAGGGCTGTAGCATGAAGTTGCCCAAACAATGGTTTAATAGGATTTATACCCTCTATTTATACCACACCAATCATGCTCACTGGGGAAATTTTTCCACTAGTGAAGGAAAAAAAACCTACCAGTTAAGAGTGGACTTGAGTTTTCCCCAGCAACAGTCTGATTTTAAGTTATGGCCGCCTAACACAGGGCAAGAAACTGGGTGAGTTCTTGGCTTTGCAACAGAAGAACTCCAGATTTTGGAATGAGGACACATAACAATCCCCCACCTTAAGCAGATGGCAACACTGTAACTGATATACCCCAGGACACAGTGGACCCTCCAGGCTGCCAGGGTACACTGAAAGCCATGTTCAACTTGCCATGGACAAGATCCCATGGACAACCCCCAGATCCCTTTCTGCAGGGCTGCTCTCCAGTGTCTCATTCCCAGTCTGTGTGTACACCCAGAGTTGCCCCATCCCAGGTGCAGAATCCAGCACTTGCCCTTCATACAGCTGGTGACTGCCCTCTGATTTGTCTATGCCCATCTGCCTTCCAGGAACACAACAGCTCCTCACAATTTAGTGTTGTCAATGTCTTACCTTTTCTGTCCACAGCTAGTACCTACAAAGATTTCAGCAGCATGGTCTAGTAAGAAACAAACCCACATGGATTCTGAAAGTAAAGCAGACAAACTGCCAAGGATCCAGCTGAGCTGCAACACTAATGTGCTTCTCCGACACTCCAGGAAATGGATGCACTTGCATTTCATGCATCAGTGTGAGGAAAATGGCATTTGAAAGCTGTAGTTAAAGAGCACACATCCTGCTGAATTAGGAGTTGACATTGCTGTAACACAACAGGACCATCAAGAAAAGAAGCTGAACTTCATTATTCAAATGTGCTGAGTGATGCTTTGAACAAACACGTTCTTTAACACAACACTTCCGCAGATTTTAATATACTGACACATGAAAACAGCAACTTCAGTTCACTGGAAACAGATTTCTTTTTAATTTTACCATAAAAATGCAAAATAAATTCTTTCACTGTAACATTATAGCTTTTAATATTCCTGAGCTGCATTTTAAAAGCAAAAGTGTTCTTAAATGGATTTAACAAGAGACACTGCAGCCTTACTTTTCAACAACACAAGTAAAAATAATTTAGCAAGAAGGCCCCTTTTTCAAGACAATGTTCAGCTCTTTATGTACCTGAAAATAAGTTTCAAGTAGCCCTATGCCACCTGAAATAATTACAAAGCCAAATATGTCAACAAAATATCAGAACAACTTTCAACCATTTTACCACTGCTTGTTACTTCCTACACCAGGTATGCCTCTCTTACATGGAAGTATTATACAAAGGCATTACACGCCAGAATAATTTGGGCCACAAAGCTTGGCATCACACAGACATATGAAGGAATCAAAGCAGTTTAAAGGGTATCCTGCATAACTTTATAGTCAGTTTTAAGAAAAAATATGAAATTCCTGCTATCCACCTCAATCAATAAAAACTCTACTTTGTTAAACATGATTCCATTGAATGCACCAGCAAACACTTTAAATCAAATCTGTATTTAACAGCTTATCACCTCTGAAGTTCCTATAACTGGCACCCATGTATTTCTTAAGCCAAATTAGGTGATAAAAACTAAATACACTAAAATTAAGGTTTAGAAAACTGAAACTGAAGGAAACAGGTTGGCTTTTAGCACTTTAGAACTTGAACACAAGCACAGGTGATTATACCTACATTGGTGGTAGAAACCTAGAAAGAGACAACAAAGGAAGGTCAAAAAAAATCAGGCATCTCTTCTTGATTTTGGGGACTAGATGCAAGCTAAGAATTGGTTGAAAAAATTGTGTTTTCCATAGCAGTCACACCAGTGAGGTCTGGCGTCCAATTTTGTGGCCCTTTTGTCCTACCACAGCCTTTCAAAGGCGCCAAGGCCTCCACTACCCACTCCAATCACTCCTTTGCTTTTTGAGTGATCACCTCCGGTGCCTTCGCCTCCGGCTGACGCTTCTGCGACTGCGACTCCTGTCTCTCCTGTCCCGCCTGCGTTCCCGACTGCGCGTCCTCCTGTACCGGGAGCGCCTGGGGCTTGCGCTTCTCCGCCGAGGGCTGCGGCTCCGGTGGGGGCTGTAACTTCTGCTGGAGTGTCTGTGGTACCTCCTGTCCTTCCTATGCCTTTCATCCCGGGAACTCACATCTCTTCTGTGTCTGCTGCTCCCTCGCCTACCCTTACTCTCATCACTGTTTATGCTGCTACATGAACGGCTCTTTCTTCTCCTTGGCTCTGTTCCACGTTTGTCCTGCTCACAGTGCAAGTCCTTCTTGCAAGTGTTCTGGTCACAGCTGGAGAGGCTCTTCTGGTCCTGGTTATTGGCAGGAACACATGAAAGTACACTCGAATCTCTTTGGTCAGAACACCTCTCAGAGTCTGTAGTATGAAGATTCTGACCTTCTTTGACATGAACTTTGTCATGAATGTTGCCATTTAAGTACTTGCAATGAGTGTTTACACTTTCAGGGGATGCTACTTCTATTTGAGAGCCAGGAGCCAGTCTGCCTGTGACAGGCTGTCCTGAGGTAGAAGTGATGCAGCTGGATGACACAGTGTGGGGAACAGCACTAGCGCTTTTCAGCACCTCGGTCTGAGATGTTTCGGTTTCCTCTTTGTTTTGGTTAACTGCATCCATTTTCTTGCTCAGAAGATTGTTCAGTAGTTTCTCCCTCAGTTCCTTTTCTTTTCTCTGCAACCCCAGTGCTCTCTCTTTTTCCTCTTCCACACGTTTAAGCTCAGCCTCCTGGAGCTTTCGTCTCTCCTCTAGCTGCTGGAGACAAATCTTTTCTTCATTCTGTTCTTGCTCCAAAAGCTTTACTGCCTGAAAGACAGTCAAAGGGAAGAGTAAACAAAAAATACCCGCTCATGCAGGTATAAAATCTAACCAACAGAACTCAACCATCCCAAAATAAAATGGTGTTTCCTTTTTAAAGGGGGAAAAAAACCTGAGAACCAATAAACCAACAAAATCCACTAATCCAAAGCTGCTGTAAGTTGAAACATTATTTGTCCACAATTCTTGAGAGGAACTTTTGTCGTCATGGCTCCTTAATGTAACGAAAGTAACAACATGTGAAATCTGCAGTACTGAAATACATTTATCAGGGTCAAAACTTGAATGCTTCAGTCAAATTTAAAATTTAAAAATTCGGTCAAATTGAAAATGTTTTGAATTTTATTGAGAAGAACTTCTTTAGATAACTACCATCTGTGGTTTATAGATGACTTTAAAATGAGTACACAAAAACAGCGAGTAATTAAGCAGAAACTGATTGTCATTTTGTCAACCACTTTAAAACCTCACGATACTGGAAAAAGTTCAAATTTTGTTTCTATTCTTACCTAGTCAAGCGACTTAGCGTAGACCTCAGAATTCTCTAAATGAAAGAAACACACTCTCTGTTTCATCAGACAACCTTTCTATTCCACAGCCACAAAGTTAAAAAGCCTGCAGAAGGCATTTATTTTTCCTTTCTTCCAGCATGTAACTGAGCTGTACATAGCACTGAGTTCAAAAATACTCCTGAAGTGCAGGAAAGAAAAAACACCTGTGCTTTTCCACACAGCTTTTCATTTCTACAGGAAATATTTCCAATACAGTACATCCTAATATGGTTTTATCCAAGACTTAAGCTTCAGTGTTTCAGTGAAAAAAACCCAATACTATTAGACAGACAGAATCTAACATTTGAAACCTTTGCTGACAGTACTTTTCCTACAGAAGAAATGTTCTGCACATTTCAAACACTGACTAATGAAAGTTCAATCTCTGAAACTGCAAAGAACACTGAAGAGAATTGCTGTGAGGCAGATGGGAAACAACATCCAAACTGAAATTAGAAAAGGAGTCTTGCATCTTATCCTCTTTGGTTAGCTCACTTCATCATGCTCACATGTTCTTTTACTGGACTTAAAAAAAACCTGACAATTAAAGCTAAAAAATGCTATTCAGGACTATATATTCAAGTTCACTTTCCATTTACCTACAAGTGCATATTTCACCAAGCGAGAAATACTGTTTCATTGCCCTTTTCTGAAATTTTGGTCTAAGGAATAGCAGCTGCAGAGGTAGTAAATCTGGTATTTAATGAGCAGTGCTCCCCACCTCCTCCCAAGCCTGTAAAGGGCTTTGTTCTGTTGGGCTCTTCATTAGCTTCTGAAATAAATATTGAAGTTACCTTTGCTCTGCTTAGCAGTTCTGCAATTAATCTAATGGACTGAAGATTTCTCTGAGCTAACAGGAGCTTCCTTTCTTCCAGCTTTATCTTCTCTTGAAGTTTTCTCTGTTCTTCAGCTTGAAGCTTTTCAAGCTGCTTTTTGTTCCGTCGAACTTCACGATCTTTCTGTTTCTGTTCTCTCTTGCGCAACTTCTCTTCTCTTTTTCTCTCTCTCTCATATTCTTCAAGCTCTCTCTGCTTCCTAAAAAAGAGAAATATTTTTGCCTTATCTAGGCAAAGCACAATTTCAAACTCCTACTGTATGTACAATACATTTTATACTTCAAGTAAATTTGTTACTAAATAAGTCCTGTTGATGAAGAACAAAAGTAGAAAACTGAACATTTTAACCCTTACTTGTGACAGCAAACAGTCATATTCTGTCTATTTTTAACAAGCTGGAAATCAAAGAAAAAAAATGGCTACAGCAAAGAATTGTTTTTTGAACTATTTTGATCAGAGAAATAACAATGCATGAGGCACCTGGGCAGAGAATTATCACAGCAAAAAGAAAAATGCCAAGCCAATGAATGTGGGCAGCAGTGGTGGGTTTTATTTCTGTGATTAGGACAACGTGGTAGCTTCTGCTAAAGGCCAAGGGTCTCTGAAACTAGGTGTCTAATGGCAAGATTTTTAAGAAATTGAGTATTTTGCAGGTTTAATATTTTGAACTCAACAAAAGCATAAGTGGTAAACTAAATAACCACACTCAGCTTTAAGCGCTTCACTTTAGCTACAGGAAACTCTTGTTAGTTATCTTCTATCTTTTGATGTTGATATGAAGGAGCAGTTTTGTTATGCCTGATTGTTAAAACTGTAACTGAACAATATGCAATAAATACCTTTCTTCTTCTTTTTGTTTTTCCTCAGCTTCTTTCTCTTTACGTTTTTGTTCTTCTCTCTGCTTTTCAAGCTCTTGAAGCTTTTGTCTTTCAAGCTGACGCTTCTTAATTGATGCATCACTGAGGTGTTTTGTTGAGTCAAAAGAAACCTTTACATGATACAATTGAAAAGGGTTTTAAGGAAACAGAAAAAAAGTCAAAAATTACAACCTGACAATTTTAACTGAGACTTGGTGTAAGTACAATCAGATGTGTAAAACTTTTTTCAAAACAAAGGGAACTTCTCTATGTGCCCAGAGAAAGCACCACCTATTGTAATCAGGTAATTGGGTACTAAATGTGTGCACATGTAGCAAAATCAGCTACCATTTCATATTCTGTGTGTCACAACCAAAAATGAACCCAGTGTGGCTGAGGCTCTGTCTGTCTGATGTTTTCAATGTCTCAGAATGGGCACATACATTAATTAATTAATGCATGCTGTTAGGGACTGTACAGCACTATGTAGAAACAGGTTTAAATAAAGGCCTTCCTTTCTGTCTAAAACTGTGATCCTTAAATTCAGCAGAAGACATAGTTCTACAGCATTCAGCACCTGGTTCAAACTTCCCCACCAGTTCAAAGACTAAGATTCCCAAATGGAGGCACATTGGGCAGAAAATCCCAAGTCATGGGAACAGAAAGAAAAGAAAGACACACACATCTGAAAAATGAGACTTCAGAGGCACTCAGCTACATGATACATGAACACACCTTGGTCATGTCCAGCTGCATGCTGGAACAGGACACCACCAGACACCACAGCCCTGGTGTCCTAATCTCCAATTCTGAGTGCAGGCAGGCAGGGATCTATAACACATTCCCACACACCCATGGTCATGAACCATGGGGCAGAGAACAAGGAGCACATCGTCTGCAGTTTAATCTGCTCAGGCCTTACACAAAATAATGTTTCACTAACAGACTGAGAGGACAAAGAGGTACAAACAGACAAGGTGTGGCGATCTTGTACGACAGAGAGCTGCTGACCTGACAGGCAGCTGCCAGGAAGGCATGACTCTTCCTGCACAGAGAAACTAAATTTGGGAACCCTGATCCCCTGCACGTAAATGACAGTTTGAATTTCACCAGGTCAAGCCACAGTTTCTATTCCACAACTGACAAGCTTTGATAACAAGATAAAACATGGCAGTATTTTTCTTACACTGACTAAACAACAATTTGAATAAACACCTGCATGTTCCCACACTGCATAAAGAAATACTCAAAGGTTTTTTTTTTTTCTGAAATACACTCCTTGGTTTGATGAATGACTACTGAGCATACCAAAATAACATTTCACGCAACCAATATGTAAATGCACAGACCACCTCCAAACAGAGTAAGTTTTCTTTAGGCCGTGCTTTCAGAGACACTAGATCTGAACAGACTGCTTTGTTCCTTCCTGCCATAGCTGTAATTTCTAAGACAATGAGGTTACAGAAAAGTACTTCTGGAAAACTCTGCATGTAAACGTAATGAAATAAGCATAGGGATTTCACAGCAAGCTGTGCTACAAATGAAAATTATCATTTAAATTTTTGTGGGGCCTTCCTGTATATCAGGAACTAACGATTAATTTGTATATTTCCTTTCCCAGACCAGACAAGCCACATGCTACTAAACCTTTTAGTTCTGACCTTTGACTGGTACACCTGGTTATCAATACAGGGACCAAATAGAGACTGTGAAATTTTCCCCCAAAATGTCTCTCCGTAGTGAACACATGAAAGAATAATGTACTTTACAGTCAATCTTCTGGTGAAATTTGTCTGAACTTGTTAAGAACTAGAATTTTAAGTGAAATCATGATTTATAAACAGATATTATTTTCTAAAGCAATTTAGGAAATCGTGTTCATAAATTTGATCCTTCCACCAGCAGTTGTCATTTCTCAGTTCTCAAAACCATTTTTGTTATGGAAAAAAAGCAAAAGCCCACTCACTTTAGTCATGTAGTCCAACAACACATTTTTCTACCAACATTTTCCTTTAAAAATTGTATTATGTCTGTCCCACAAAGCTACATTACTGCTGTCAATGTCGCCTGTTGTCACCACTATGGCATAAAGGTGATAAAGGTTTCAAGTACTATGGAAATAACACTTAGTTGCGCTCAGTCTTTCACGTGGGCTCCCACACAAAAGGCTGCAGTCTCTCACCTTGATATTGCAAGCCACAGCTTTGCCATCCTCGCCCTTGTACATCAGCTTCATGCCTCGCAGGGCATTCATGGCCTCGATGAACCCTGCGTACTCTCGGTACTGAACGTACGCTTCGAAGTTCAGATGGCCCCCAAAGCTGAAAGTGTGGAAATTCCTGCCAGTCATTTCTTCTCTGTAAGGGTCCAGCATGGGTATGTCCACATTACGGATTTCTCCAAATTTCTGGAAAACTTTGATAAGGACTTCTTCACTTGGCTTTTCCGAGCCAGTCTCCTTGGCTGCAAACCACTTACAAGGCAAACCTTCCAAGTGAATCGTATCTGGCCTTTCCCCAGGCAAGGTTTCGTTCATGTCTTTCGCATCACGGAAAAACGAGTCCCAGTCATGTCTGGTAGGAAAGTCAATCTTGTATTCCGCAGCACGCACTTTTAAAATGTCAGAGAAGCCGCTCAGCTTTATTGTTTTGCCATCAAGGCATGCCAGAAAAGATTTAACCAAACTTTTGTTCTCGACCTCGCCTTCAAACCGAATGAAATCCATTGTGCTTTTAGAAATCCGTAGAGTGGAAAACTGATGAGTTTGCACCATGCCCTTCAGTCTTTCCATCACTTCCCAGTTCGAAATGGATTTTCCCGGTTGCTTCAGCTGAGGAAGTGCCACACTGATGGTCATTTTTGTAATGGGTTTAAGGTATAACCCACAGGGAGCACAGAGCTCTACAGCTTCTGATGTATCATGAACTATTGTTGCAGCAGCCATAACAAAGAAAAGGCATAGGATAAAAAATTAAAAGATGCAAGTTTAAGTTGCAGGCCAACAGTAGTCAAACAAAATAGCCCTTATCCATAAATAATTTAATTCTTTGGTGATTTAACCATTCCCAAGTTAAAACGATGTCTCTTAACACAAGAGCGAATTAGATAATTACAATCGAGTAGTACAAACATCTTAAATTACTTTACAACCACTAGAGCCTATAAGTAATTAAATCTCTGTAAGGCCTCTGAATAGAAAACAAGAAGCTGATGACAGTCTTAGGAATACATGAAGTTGGTATGTGATTGCTCAGAAAGCAGCTACCCTTTCTCAGGAGGGAAGGGACTGGCGGCGCGATGTCACACCGCTCCCAAATCTACTTAACAACAAGTGAACCCCAGCAGGCTGGAGCCGAGGCGGATCTCACGTTCTCCGGAAGGAAGACCTGGAAGGTGTCTGCAACGAGAGAAAAACACCCCTTTTATTTAAAAGCCCGAAGCCCCACCGCCCCTCCCTGCCGGCAGCGCCGAGCAGCCTCGGCAGGACAGGGCTGGGTAGCAGCGCGAATCACACGGAGCCAGCGGCCACCGCCGGCAGCTGCCCCCGGCGGGCGGAGCCCGGGCGGCGGGGGGACACCCCGGGAAGACGCCAGCGGGGAAAGCGCCCCTCGCCGATGCCAGGGTCACCAGCCGCAGGTGCGCCCCGCCGCCGGGTCCTGCGCGTTCCCCGGCAGGCAGAGCCCGGCTGCGCGTCCCTCGCTCCCGCCGCCCGGACGGGACCCCCGCGCCCGCCTCACCCGCAGCTGCCGGGACGCGCCNGGCTGCGCGCCCCCCGCCCCCGCCGCCCGGACGGGACCCCCGCGCCCGCCTCACCCGCAGCTGCCGGGACGCGCCACCCCGCGTGCGCCGCCGCTTCCGCTTCCGCGTGGCGCGAGGCCTCGCCCTGCCGGAGCGCCTCGCCGCGGCGGGACGGCGCCGCCTGGCGGCGGGGCGGACGCACGGCTCAGGCACACACGGACTCGGCTCTCCAGGGAAGTGCGGCCCGCGCTCCCGCCGTCCGCAGGGACGCTCCGTGGGCTGGGCTGAGCGCACACCCGAAGTCCGGACAGCTGGGGCTCCCTGCATGGCAGTGTTCCCCCTTGCACAGAATCAGTTCGGTGGGAAAAGAACCGCCGGGTCATCGAGTCCAGCCCATGACCGAACACCACCATGTCAATAGACCACGGCAATGAGTGCCACGTCCAGCCTTTCCTAAAACACCTCCAGGGACCGTGACCGTGACCTCCCTGAGCAGCCCATTCCAATATCTAATCACCCCATCTGTGAAGAAATTCCTCCTAATATCCAACCTAAACCTTCCCTGGCACAGCTTGAGGCCATTTCCTCTTGTCCTGTCTCTGGCTGCCCGGGAATAGAGGCTGATCCCCACCTGGCTACAGCCTCCTTTCAGGTGGCTCTAGAGACTGATAATGTTACCCCGAGCCTCTTTTTTTCCAAGCTAAACAACCCCAGCTCCCTCAGCTGCACCTCATAGGACACGCTCCCCAAGGGACATGCACTCCATAGGACCTGTGTTCCCTCTGCCAGCCCAGGACACGAGGGCACAGCCACAGCCACTCTTCCCCTAGAAGGCAGAGCAGCGGTGACTGTGGTCACCTGCCCCTGCTTCACTATTTTAAAACAGGCACCAGGTCTAGCCTTGGATAGAATTCCAGCATTTGAGAAACTGACTTGCAGAAACCTTTAGCAACAGGCTGGGTGGAAGTAATGGCTTTGAGGCACCACTGAGCTCAGCGCAGGAGGTCACCATCAATCCAGCAGCAAGACCGCAGCTGCTGCACAGAGGTCTATTTCACACCGCAGATGCTGGTAACTGCTGGTCCTACTCTGTTTCTGTTATGTTTAAGTAGTAGTATAAACACAGAATAAGGAACCTCTGCTATCATACAACGTTTGAAACTGTGTGCTTTGTAGTCTTAAAGCCCCTGCACTGTATGTCACACCTTCTTCTACAAACTTGCCCTTGGGAGCACACAAAGCTAAGCCAGATATGTTCCAGGGAGTTTCTGTAGGAGAGAAACTCTACAGGGAGTAGAGGGAGACCCTGCATATGGCAATAATTTTGAATCCTGTGCATAATGACAGCCCTACTGCTCAAGACTATGCCAGAAATCAAAACGCTGTATTTTAAACTCAAAGACTAGAACAATGTTCTGAAAAGTTTTAATATACAAATTAGTAGAAATACAAAATAGCAGCATTGAGGTTACTCATGACAGGATATCAGCCACAACTTTTAAAGCTATCACAGACTATTTTTCTGATATACTCAAAGGAACTGTTACAAATATTATATTTAAATGGGCAAGAGGAAGTATTGACACACCTTTTAAAAGATGTAATCAAGCATCAATACTGCAATATAGAAAGGGTAAACTGTCTCTGCTGAAATGCAGCCCTTTACGTTGGGCAGATGTGTTATTCTCATTTTTATTTTTTCACTGAGATATTTAAACGAGTAAATGAAATGTCTACCTTTGACTTTCAGAGTCTGAAGTGAGGGTCAGTAAAGCAAGGATATGACACCAACGAGGCAGAAGGATGATCCAGCAAAATAAATATCAGTAAGGGACAGTATCTGAGTGCAACTGTGCATGTAAATCTGTATTTTACTGTAAGACATTGATTTTCCCCGACTCTGTCAAATACGTTGTCCTGTCAACCTTACAAACCATCTGTCATGTCTAAAAGTTTGTACCTTTTTTCTGGCTTCAACAGAGAGTTTAATGGAAGATGTCACTCCTACCTATTAACTCTCTTCTGTATCTTCAGTAGTCAAAACACCAAATGCCACAGAAGTTCACTAGAGGGAGTGCTTGTTACTTAGATATAAGAAATCTATTCATAAACACAATTAAAATAGGCTATAAACAGCAGATACTAGGTTTTGTATTTATGCCAGAATACAGATCATTCTTCCTTTCTTGGAAGAGGATATAATCCTCCCAACTACACATGGTCCCATCTGTGTACTTCTGCTCTTCCTGAAATGCACCATTTTCTTGACCTTAGTGGTCATTTGCAAAAGCATGCAAGATGTTATGTGGGTGTTTACAGAAAATAAAACAACAACCCAGTATGATTCCATTTCCTTTCCTTCCATCTTCCTTCCTCTCCAAAACACACCAAAGAAGAAGAAAACCTCTTTTTAGTTTAAAACTTAGCTATATCTCTTGGGGAATGATTTATCTCCTGTATTCATCTAAATCTTTGCTACTACTCTAGAAATGCTCCTGGTACATATATTTTTAAAAACAGAATATGTAGCACCCTGTGGTTCCTTTGGATATAATTTTGGTTTTCTGTTGTCACTGATCAGGGGATATCTCTTTATTCTCTCCAGCAGAGGGAAAACTGAATGATTCACTGTTTACTTGAACAGTTTATGAATGGAAATTGCAAGTGGAGGCAGGAGCACAGAAGAATCTCTCAGAGGAAAAGATTGCATTACTGTTGAATAGACATTACAAAGTTGTTTTTAGGCTCTAAATAGCCTCTCCCCACAAAGCAAAATTAATCCCTGAAGTGGGTAGGAACAGAGGAGTGAACCTGAAATATATTGGTTTATTTCCCATGGTAAGAAACAGGTCCACAAATAATTCCATTTCCTTTCATTAGCTCTGCTCTTCCTTGTTTGGATTGTTCTGTATGTCAGTGAAGTTTGTGGGTGTGACAAATCACCTGCCTTGGAAACAACACGTAACATTAGAAGTAATGCATATGCTGATGTAGGGTAACTTCAATTGACTGGAATTAATAATCACTTCCAAGGCCTGGTTCTCTACAGGTCTAACTATTGCATTCTGCTTAAAGCAATAGAATATGACAATATAAAGATCCAGTTTCACTTTCTCTAACACAGCCTTATGGCAGAGAATTAGCTTTGAAGCACTGTGTAGGATGCAAAGCAGATAATTTTCTACTAATTTGTCTCTGTGCCTGTGTCCACTGCCATCTATCTCACACTAAACAAAAATGGCAACATTTCTGCTTTTTGCTTTCACTGAGGCAGAATTGGCATCTGTTGTGCTATTGGTTTATGAACTGTCTGGTCAAACTACAGTGTGCTGTAGCGTATAAAACATAAAAATTAGATTTAATTGCCAAGACACATTGTACTGTACTTCTTAGCACAATGCATTTTTAAAATTTTAGTACTGTGCTGTCAGATGCATTGCTGGTTATTTCAGTTTTTCTACGTGCGTCCATGAAATATTTTCACATAATTACAGATTTCAAGAACTACCACTTAAAATAAATCAAAATGTAAAAGACCTAGATTTTTTTGCTACTATTTCCCCATTGTCTGTTTAGGGGAAAATATTTTAATTGGATTCAAATAAATGCTTGAATATTAAGTATTTACTCCATAGTATTGCATGTTACAGATTGATACCAATCACGAAAGCATCTTGTGCTTTTATGTACGCTTTTTAAATCCAAAAATTTTCTTAGTAATTTATGGAGTGAAAGGCAAGAGCTGTTGGCCTTTCTGAAGAAAAGAAGAGCAGCAGGTTAATTACACTAACCTTCTTCAGAAGGATTGTTGTCTTGACGGGTTCCACAAGATTCATTTCAAGTGCAACTGTTGACACCATAAAGAGTTTGTTTGATTTTTTTAAAGAGCTAAAACTATATTATTAAAACTGAAGAATTACAGTTCTGAAGAAGACAAGATCTTTTAAGTAGACAGGATCCCCTCTGTGGGTTCAGCGTGCCCTGCCCATTAACAGTTTTACCTAATCCAAAAAGACTAGAGATACTTTGGTAGGTCTGGCACAAGTATAAATGACTGGCATCAATTTCATGTTTCAGCAGCAATGTCTGTAGCCCAGCCTTGCTTCCCAACACACTCATAAGGGATGTCAGGGGAATCAGTGGCAGAATGCTCTGCTGAGTTTGCACTCTTTTTGCTCCTGGCAACCTTCTCCCACTTCCCAGGGCCTGATTGTGAAATCTGAAAAGCTAAACAAAGGATCACCAAGCCAGGTCACATTTGATTTGCACATAGCACTACTCTTTTCATACAGACAGGTACTGTCAATATGTTCCAGAATGTGCTGCCAGGGCTCATTAATTGCATCTTAAAAAATGTCTTCTTGTCATTTCTATTACCAGATATTGAGATTATACTAAAATGCAGATAAGACAGTTGAAATAATCATTAGGCAGCCCAAGTCAATGACAAAATTTTATCAGATTTTGTTTCTGGCCTATTATATATATATACATACTTCTGTATCCATCACTATACATCAATCTATTTTTACAAATATTCATACATGCATGTATATATATAAACTGATTTTCTCCTAGGGTCCTTCTGCATCTGACAGAGACACTTGAGTTTGTGCAGGGAAAGTCCTCAGGTGTCTGGTGGTTCTGTGATACAGAATGACAAGTTACCCCAAGATTAATTTGTAAATATTCTTCTCCCTTCCCTCCCCAGGTATATCAGCAGGTGAAGAGACAACTGAGATATGAAAAAAAGACTGGTTAGTCAGAATGAAATTCTGAAAGTCATGTATGTGCTACATATTGGCTAATATTGGGCAGCAAACAATTTCCAGCCAGAGACTGAAAGCTCACAGGAAGATTAGGTGGTTGAACTTGCCACAAATGAGCAGATATTCAGGTACTGTTGCCTGTTGTGTCATCTGGAAGCAGCAGAAAACATAAAAGGAAGGAGACATAAGGCTGGTTTAGTGATATCAGTTTCACGTGTAGTGCAGTTTGTTTTGAGCTGCAGCACAGGAAAGTCTGACCCATATCTGTGTAGAATTTACCTATTCTATCCATGTTTAGACATTCACATAAATCCTGTGAGTTTCCAGTATTCTGGCTGCAAGACCCACCATCACTCGACGTGAGCTGTTTTTCCGAACAGTGCAACGACTGGATGGGATAAGCCTTTTTTTTATTATTTCTATTTGACCTGCACTTCTTTCTTCTGTTGAAGATAATATTATAGGCGTGATGGGAAGAGAAGACAGAGGGAGAAGGGAGGCTGCCATGTATTTCATATCTTTGGGCCGTAGTTATCTCTAACATAATTGCAGTCCTGTTTCAAGGATAAAGTGAAAGTTTTCTGCAAGTGGGGAGAGAATAAAAAGTTTTTATCAAGTAATTTTAAGTATAGAAGAAGTAAATTCTAACTTAACAATGTATTTTCAGCTACTTACACTACAGTTTAATTGTTGTCTTACTTGTAATTTGATATGAAATAACCACATGCAGCAAGCTTTGCACCAAGGGAAAAGTTATTTAGGTTAGTGCAAGGAGACTTAATTATGAGTCACAGGGTATGATTTAAAAAGGGAAATGTTTTCTGTGTTTCTATGATGTGTTTAAATATTTTACATATATATGGCACAATGGCCACAATATTGTATAGTGTGGATTATGGTATTGTAAGAGGACTTAAATTCTATGACAGTGATTATCTACAACTTTATCACCCCTCTACAGAGCTGGGCTATCCCGATTTTCTTTACAAATATGGATATCGTCCCTGTGATTTCAATCAGTTTTTCAGGGACCATGACTCTTTTTTAGCAAGTTCTTCTCATCAGAAGATTGCAGGGAACTATAGTTTTAGGCAAATGTTTGCAGTTGCCCTGACTCTTAGCTCAGCTCTCCTTTTTTTTTCACTCAGCTTTGATTCACTGGCATTCTGGCATGTTCTTACTAAAATAGTGAGTTTAGGGATATGGAACATCAATTGGAGAATAAAGCAGCATCCTAGTAAGGATAAACTCTCAAGGCCTGCCAAGTCCAAGTTCATGACAGCTGATAGTGACTATACAGTTTGCAGAAGAAGCAATTTGATTGTTGAACTGTTTGTCCAACAGTCTTAAATTGAATTTTTTCCCTGTCAAACTCCTCTATAAATACCTTCTAGCTATGATAATTAAGCATGGTGGTGGTTAAATTTTAGGTCTAAAGCTATTGCTTCCTATAGGCACACCTGCATGAAGGGAGTCAAACACCTTAGGTGAGGTTTTAAAAAGTCAGTTGGGAGAAGAGAAACTACTCAAGACTGAAGTCAGTAACAGATCTGAGGTCTTCATTTCAGTTCTCTGCAGGAGATGAGTGCTGAATCTCTCTCTCCCAAGGATCAAACAGTTGTTTTTTTTAAGATTCTTTCAGTAGGAGGATCACAGGACCTTCATGATTCATTGGCTTCTTCAGGTGAGGTAGGAAGCCTAAACTCATTTCCCATTTCAGCCCAGAGGGAAACAAGCCCGCAACCAAAATTTTCAGGCCACATTTTTACTACATAATCAGAATAGGTTGTTCTTAACACAGAAGCCACTCTTCACTTTTACAAACCTGAAGTATTTGATTTCCAGCAAATTCTACTTTTCACTCCAGGCTCTGGGAACCAGAAATGTGGTAGTGTTTATTAAATAATGAGTTTAAAAGATAAAGGAAAATTGTGTTAGCACCTCAACTGCCCAGTGTGCAAAATTTGTCGTGATGTCTGTTGTTCAGCCAGCAGTTACCTTGGGGCATGAATAGTGAGATATATTCTAAAACCTGCATGATGATGAGGTCTAAGCCCATGTGGTGTTACTTGTTAGAAGTACTTGGAGAGCTTTCCATTTGTATATAGTATTTTTCAATTCTTTTCACATTGGCTTAAACTCTTTCAGGTATTTTATTTCAGATAAAAGTCCAGGTGTCCTGCTGGGTTCAGGGATGTCAGAGAAAACCATGTCTGCTGATCTGTCAGAGAAGCACTTCCTATGAGCCCTTTCCTATGCAAAAGACCAATACTAGTCAGCCAGCTCCAGCCTGGCTGACCTAATTGATTTTGTCTTTGGTCATTTGAGGTTTAGCCCCATGCTTTCTCCTTCTCCAGCCAGAATCAGGCAGAAGTCACTACCTCAGGTTAAGATGTTATCATCTGCACCAGTTTCTCTCTGCCAGAGCTTAAATACCACAAGCAGAAGGAGGAAAAGTTAGTATTTGTTTACATCTCTGCTGCCCTCATGCCCAGCTTGTTTAACTGTGGGAGCTGGAGCACATGCCACACTTTAGTCTACTACAGCCAACACTTGTAAGTGCATTGAAATATATATTGAGCAACTGAGATCAATGTTTCTGCATGTGACTTCGGGGTTTACACTGCTGCCAGATTCAAAATCACATCAATTAAGTTAGGCACTAAAGTAGATCTGAGAAACAGCAGAAGGATATAACTTACGTTGTTCTTTCTCCATCTCTCTCTCACCACTTCTCTGTGCAGAACATTGGCTGCAAATTTTGATGTTTCACCAAAGCAAGGAAAATTTCTTGTAAAGAACAGTGGGTTTTAGGAAGGCTTCTGTACACTAAGCATGTTGCTCTCTTTGTTGACCTTCATCTATAGTCTAAAAACCTCAAGGCTTCAAGCAGTGTGCACCAGAATAACTAGGCTCTCACAGTAACAGGTGAAAAGAGGTGTATCTGACTTATGATAAAACAAGAATCATAGAATCACAGAATGTCCTGAGTTGGAAGTGACCCACAAGGATCATTGAAGTCCAACTCCTTCACAAGCCAAAGACTTCCTGAACTCTGGCAGGCTGGTGCTATGACTGCTTCCCTGGAGAGCCTGTTCCACTGCCCCACTGAAGAGTAATGAAATACAGGCAAAACAAAAAGAATGCATAGATAACTATAGCATTTATAGCCTTATCTACATTTAGGTTATGTAGATAATGGCCAAGAAAGAGGAAAAATATTAATATTCAGAACTGAAGTTTCACCTTGAAGGTCACTAACAGGAGAATAGCCCAATAGAGGAAAAATGGAATGTAACTTAAATTGAGTGACTAAACCTCAAGAGGGATGAGGAGTGTTAGGCATGGGTGCTGTAGCATATACTGTAGTCCAATGAAAGAGAGAGAGACATCTGCAAGTAAAACATTACTAAGTATTACTCAGTCAGAACTGCATTAATTATGGGAAATTATTATTAGCACAACTATTTTTACCAGGTACTTCTAATTTTTATCAAGAGTAATACACCTAAAACTAACATTGAGCTTTTGACTCTATATTAAGAACTCTGAATATGTACTGGTTTTAATCATCAGGCTTTCTGACTTCTGCTTCTTGGAAAGCCCCAGCTTACTTCTCACTTCTGAATCTCTTCACCTCTGCTACTTTCAGGTTCTTGTATTTCTTTTTTGTGTGAACAAAGCCATGCTGGACATATGGATTTTTTTTTCATTTTTACTAATTTTATGAAATCTGCTATGTATATTACTACTCCAATCTATTTTGCTTCTATCATCTACTGCTTAATATATGATGTTTCCTTAGAAGAGGTCATGTTAAATTATTGATCTGCTAAGGAACAGATGAATAGCTGAGGTAATAATTTCTTTCACCATCCCAGCTAGACCTCAAAGAGAGCGGCCTTTTCCCAGTCTCAGACATTTGCACCAGTCAGGAAGGATTCTTACCTGATCTGTTTAGCATGGAGCACTACTACCAGTGCAGAGAAGGTCTCTAGTTTAATAAATTAGGAAAACAAATGCAAATGCTATCATTAGGAAGAAGCTTTAGCATAGAAATTGATTTTACAGGAACAACAGAGGTCTAAGGATCCTGTATTCATTGCTGGCATTACTTAATGTGATGTCTTTGTTAGTTGTCTCTAAAACAGGGTGTCTGTACCCCAAGGAGTGAAAAAGACAATTCAGGGGAGGGCAGGAAGGATATGTTTTTGTATTATTAACAAATAAAATAAAAATACGAGTTTTTAAAGTAGTGTTTCTTTCATCTTTATCTCATCCATTGTAATTGCTATTTCTTGTAGCTTTTATAATGTACATTACATGTCATTACACTAGTACATCTGTATAATTTATAAATAAACATACATCTATTGAGAGGTTGTGCTTAATTTTTTTTTTACTTGGATTCATGATCAAAGAAGTTTGGAGACCTGTGTTATATTGGAACCATCCTGCACTGGACATTTGTCTGATCAGCTGCAGAGCATGAGCCTTGGTACAGATCAGGACTCCTCATGTGGCACTATTGAAACAGGTTCCCTGTTTTTTCCATTACGGAAAATTAATCTTATGAGTGAGTAACAGGGACAGATCAGGCTGCTAATATAGAGACAACATATTGCTTCCCTCATACTCATCTCCGTCTTCTTCCTGGATAGTACTCAATATTTTGAGAAATTCTTTGCAGTTTTCCTTTCTTTAAAGGGAAGGTATATATACATTGGAATTTCAGTGTTGCAAACCATAAGTCAATTCTGGAAAAATGCCTCTGATGGTGACTCCAGCATTTGTGATGCAAGGTGACTGAAACAGCCAGAGATTGCTCCATGAGTAACAAAACAGGTTTTTGAACTGGAATATTTTAGCAAATATTCTAAAATAGCTTTGTCAGTGATTAAAAGAAAAGAAAATAAGAAGTAATTGTAATAGTATAAAAGATGTTCGTATTGGCATCCTACAGCAGAAATGCATTCAGAAGGGAGAGACTGAAGAAATTCAATGTATGTTAAAGAATCAGGTAAGACAATAATTTATTTATTTAGAATTTATAAAGTCATTAGGAACAAAATTTACTCTTTACACAGTTTGTTTGACTGGCAGAATATTTGATTTGTGATGGTATTTGTTCAATAGTAGTTTGAAAAGATTTCGTTTGCCTAGACTGGGGAAGAAGAATGTTTGATCGGAAGGAGCTCATTATCTCTATTCAGGGTGAGTGAAACAGGAGTTTCAGGCTTCAGACTGAGTAAAGAGTCATATCTTTTTTTTTCTTTTTTCTCACTTAAAGGTGGCATTTGAACAAATTGCTTGAAAAATTTATACTCCCCATCATTCTGTCTAAGAAAATGTTAGACAAACATTTAATGTCAGAAATTGAACTGATTCTGCCATATGGAAAGGATGTGAAGAAATAACACCCCATCCAGCCCTATTTGTTTTGTGAAACTGTGGTTGCTATTTCTTAATATTGTTTTGAGTTATACATGGCTAAATCTGGGTTTTGGTCTACCTTTGCTCTATCTTTCAGTGAAACAAATTCCAGAAGGGTAAATCCCTGCACCCCCAAAAAATATTTTATCCAAAGTCCCATGGATTGTAAGTGATGTGTTTTTATTTTTCTATATTGATTGTGTAATTATGTAAAGCTGTACTGTAGCAAGCCACATTTCCTTGAAAATGTCTGTATGGAATTTAGGCTTGACCACAGTTAAATAAAGTTGTGAAAGAAACCCTGTTTAAGGCAATAGCTCTTTTCTGGAAACAGGATTTCATTGTTGTATCTACTGATCTGGTTAATTTATTTAGTTGACTATGTATTTTGCTCTTGCTCAGTTGTGTGATTCCACTTCTGTTTCATGATTCCAAGTGCTTTACATACATAAATCCATCTCAGGAAAAGGCTGGAGTTTTCAGAACTGCTTTTGTAATTTAAGAGCCCAAGTCAAATTTTGCCTTCTGAAGTCACTTAGGCTTCATAAAGAAATATTTTCCTCAGTGTCTCTTTCAAAAGACCTGCTAGTGTTAAATATGGGCAAGGTGCCCACAACAGCAGAAGTGAGTAGGATGACTACTGTATGACAACAAAACCCAAAACTCAGAGAGCTGCTCAGTTTATTCTGCTTGTTCTTCAGGAGTTTGCTGCAGGGAGAGGGGCTGTTCTTGTCCTCCTGCGTGCATATAAATTCAACAAGAGGGAAAGTCAGATTGGGGTGATGAGAACAAGGGAAGATAGCTGAGATGTAGATGCTGGAGGGAGATGACATGTACTGGTGTTGACACACCATGGTCAGGTGGTTAATATGGGGAGAAAACTGACTTCTCTGTGGAAAGCTTTCCCTGTCCTGGAAAGACATATGTGACTTTAAACATTGTGAAGACATTATTGAATTAATATTCACTGCATGGAGAGCTTATGAATACTCAGGTTGACAATATACAGAGCTTCTCAAGGATTTCAGATAAATAAATCAATTATAACTGGGAAAAAGGTTCTTTCCAAAGAGAAAGGCTAGTACAGAAGTGTGTTTTTGCTAGCTGTTTTTCTTGTGTAAGTGCTAATGTGAAAAAGTCTGGTTTCTGTCTTCGCTCCACTGTTTTCATCACAGGACACTTATTTGACTATCTAGGATAAACCCCAGGGAGCCAGTGAAAAAGTCCAATGGTTTTCACTGGTTTTTATATTACTTTTTTTAGAAGGATAACATGTTATGTAAGGAAAGTGATACCTTCTGTAAAAATTCCCATTAAAGGACTAAAGCAGAGCCTGGAGTCTTATAAATTTTGCCCTCCACTTCTGTTTGATATGTTGCCAGAGCCTGTGAGTTCACATCATAGCCTATACCAATACCTCTCTGGTAAAAGGGTAAACCCTAATGAGAAATGTCCAAAATACTTCCTTTTGAGGAAGAGCTGTGCTCTTTTGACCGTGTGCTTGCATCTTCATGCACACAGAGTAACTCTATTCTGGGGTTTTTTCCCTCAGTTTTGTGCCCTGATTTTTATTTAGGAAATTACTGGAACCTGTAAAACCAAGTATGTTCACAAATGACAGTAGTTAAAACATGAGCAAAGGAGCATCCTTTCTGCTCCCACTGTTCCATGAGGATGCCTCTGTGGGGTGGGCTGCTCCACAGGAGCAAGGCAGGAGTGACCCTGAGGTTGGCAGGGCCATGCCCTCCTGTGGCAGGTCAATCCATCAGCACCCAGCGAGGGAGTAGGGATAAGACAGGGATGGTGATCACAGCCAACCCAGAGCCCTGCAACCATCTGGCAAGGCCACAGTGATGGAGCAGGCATGAAGCCCAGTGGGGGCATTAGGTGATGGCCAACAGGTACAGGCTGGGCACAGACTGTGGTGTAGCTCAGGAAAGGGCCACAGCTGAGGATCTGGGCATGGATGCAGTTCCAAAGAAAACGGGAGCTGTAAAGCTACGCCAGTGATACTCCTAGCACTTTCTGCCCTGATTCCTTCCCAGCAGTGTGAACCTAGCCTGCCTGCAGAACCAGGGGCATCACCCTGAGCCTGGAAGAATGAGGGCTCAGCAGAAAAGCTGGACTGAATTTTTCTTGGATCACTGAGAAATGCTGTTGTATTACCTTGA
This sequence comes from Sinosuthora webbiana, assembly GCA_013397395.1. Classification (NCBI taxonomy): domain Eukaryota; kingdom Metazoa; phylum Chordata; class Aves; order Passeriformes; family Sylviidae; genus Sinosuthora; species Sinosuthora webbiana. Next base: position 695,509 of record VXBN01005034.1, on the reverse strand, counting down.
GAGTTTTCTTGGAAGCATATTGCATTATCAACAAGGCCCCTGGGTTCCAAACAGGGCTTTCTGGGTCCTGGAGCATGAGGCCAGCAATGTGAAAAAGCTTTAGGGTCCAGCAGGGGCCAGTGTGGCCATGGCCTGAGGAGCCTGTACTGGGGATGGAGGCTTCAAGGTGTTTGTGCAGCAGGCAAGGGGCATACTCATTAAAATCCTTGAGTGTTTGAAACTTTCAGAAGCATCAAGCTCTTAGAGGAAGGGCACCACCCAAGGTGTGTTTCCTCAGAGGAAACATAATTTCTTGGAATCTTTGATTTCTGAGAAGTGAAGGGAAAAGGTAATATCATTGTGTGTATAGTTTTGTTCTGACTCAGACCAAACCCAAATTTTAAGAGCATCTGAACTTCCCAGAAACCTCAGAACCCTTTCTGATCATCTCTGGAAGAAAGCTTGCTCTGCCACTAACCATTTTGTTCTTTAGAACAGAAAGAATTGATTTCTGCATAAGTCCTTTTCAGGAAGCATGTTGTTCTCTTGTGTTTGTAACTGAACTCACAGCACAGAAAACATATACTAAAAAAAGAGACTTTCACAGTAGAGAAAAGAGAGAATTTTAAAGCTGTAATGAGGCAGAAAAAGTTGGAGCAAGTAGAATCCTTCAATGCTGAGATCACTCTTATTTACATTTACTTCATACAGTCACAAAGATAATGACTTTTTATGGTGGTATGGACTTACTGGTATCAGGTGTTAAAATCTCTCTTCAGACAGTGGTTAGACCATAACAGAAATGTGAGTGTATAATAGAGTGGCTTATTTATATTTCAATACAAAGTTTCAATGTGCTACCTGATAGTTCAGTGTGAAAAAATATTGCTGTGGGTAAACAGTCATGAGCAGGCACAGGAGCTTCACATATCACTTGTTTTAGATGTTAAAGTCTCTTTCCAGGCAGTGATGTAGCTCATGTTACACTCAGGTAAAAGATCTAATATGAACAATGCAAGGCTTTTCAGTTTCTCATCAGAGAAGCTTTTTGATTTTTTATATATTTATCCCTACCTCACCATACACAGGCAAGTGTATGTATTTGAATGAAATCTTTTTTGGAGAATCAGCTGCATTGCCAAAACCACATCAATATAAAAGCCTTAATGGATTCCAGGAACTGGTGTGTATGGTCTGTCTGATCCCTCCTAAGTGGCTTTTACTTCAGACAGTTTGGCACAGGGATGGGGTTCCAGCCTCAGCTGGATTCAACAAAGTAAAAATTAACATCATCTTGTTCCTGGTGACACCCTGCAGGGAAGAAACAGAACTTTGTTGACAGTGTAAGTGCAGTTTCATTTATGGATTGAGATTGTGGCATGACATAACATGAAAGCAAATAGATTTGATCTTTTATGCCCTCATGTTCATATGTACAGTGGAAACTACCTTTTCTATGTACCTGGTAGGAAATAAGTTCTGCTTTAAATACATTGGTTGAGTGTTGAGCTTGTTAAATTGTGACATGCCTTTGCTTTCAACAGCTTGAAATTGGTTCTGTGCCCAAGCAACTGCTCAGAGGTAAAGGTGGCTTGATGTTTTTAACTGTTGGATGTTAAATTGCCTTGGTAGAAAATCAAAGTCCTGGCTGCAATTTAGAGACAAGTCATGAGCTAGCCATAGAGGTCAAAGACCCCATTGCTAAGACACAAGGATGGGAAAAGGGAATCAATTAATAATTCACAATCCAGGACTTCTGTTTTTCTTGCCTTCTTGTATAGGTGATGCAAAGTCCATTTTTCAAAATCTGTTTGTTAAACACCTGAAAAGCTCATAGTCCTTACCAATGCAGAACCCCTAGCAAAAGGAAATACAAATGCTGTTTTTTCCCTCGTGTTGTATTTATGAGTTTAAGGTTCAGCATAAAATCTGCAGAAAGGCACAGCACTGGCATGAAAAAGCTTAAGGCACCTGGCCTGAGTCAGAGTAAAAACGTCCCTTTCTTCAGAGGTGTCTTGGGTGTTTTATTACTGTTACTAGAACACTAATATGGGAATGAGCTTTCAGGTACAACCCTCCACTTGCGGCTCAGAAACCTAAAAATTCAGTCATACAACAAAGCCATGGCATTAAACGTGTTCTTCCTGCCCTGCTTTGGCAGCGATTCCCGGGAAGTGAACATCAGGGGTTTTCGGCAGGTGCTACTGCCCCAGCCTCAGGAATCCAAAACTGAGTCAGCAGCACCTCTTGCTATGACCCTGCTCAACCCGAGGCAGCTCTCTGACCTGCTGAGATGAGGGCCTTGCCTCTCTGTCCTTCAGTCTCAGGCAGCTTCATCCAAGGATCTCCTCTGATGTGAAGCCAAGCCAGCTGCATTGAGCCCTGGGCCTGGGAGTGTCCCAGGAGCTCTGAAGTAGGTGCAAGGGTTTTGCTTTCCTCAGCTGAACATTTAGAGTCCTACTTAAAAATGGCTATGTGCATGTTATGTTAATGCTTTGTATGAGTGCTGATCCCTTGCAGCATTTGTGAATTGGACTGGCTCCCTTTGAAGTTGTTCTTTGGACAATACTGAACTTTGAGACTGTATTGTGGGCCATTGCTTCTTGGAATTTAACATTTTTCATATATATTTTTTAAAGCTTTTTAAATTATACTTCAGTGCTGTCTGGATGAAACTGTCAGGACTTGTCAGTTTTTTCCTCACTTCCTCTCATTTGCATCAAATCTCCAAACAACCCAAAGAACCCTGCTAAAGTGAGGTACATTGAGAATCCCTTTTCACCTTCTGTCTATACTTCACTATGTATCTCCTGCCTTCAAAGTTACCAGATTTTCCCACAGCCCTGAGGATCAGCTGTCTCCTGAAAGGGATGACAGAGACCTGGGAGGAATGAGTCAAATGGAAAGGAAGTCAAATGCTTGGTATAGATGAGTAAACAGTCCTATTGGGGAGTTCAGGAAGGAGATGGAAGGCCAAGGATTGAATATAACCTTTCTGGTTTCTGAAAAAAATTGTTCAGGTGGGGGGAGAGGGAAGAAGAGAGGAAGGGCATGCTAGTAAAAATAATTGTGGGTACAAGTGGAAGAAAGAGAGAGAGTACTACTCGATGTCAGAGCTCACCTCCTACTCTGGGACTACAGACATACATATTTCCATCCCAAGCTGTATTCTGTCAGTCTTGATATTTGCTGACCAAAAACCAAAACTTTTCCATTATATCCTGCTCATGGCTGATAAGCCCAAGCTTTTCAACTCTGAATCATCAACCAAAACTTTTATCTCAGGACTGAATACATGGTCATGTATTCAGGGAAAAGGGGAAAGAAAGTACATGAAGATAGGGTCAAAAACTATTAATTATACCAATAGTTTCTTGTTCTTTCCTCCATGATTACTTTACATTGTTTCTTGAACAATAGAATACAGCTCCAAAGAAGCAGATTTGCAAGAATTATTTCTTAGGGTTGATTTCTGTTTAAAACAAACAAACATGAAACTAAACCAAANAAAAAAAAAAAACCCCCCCCCCAAAAAAAAAAAAAAAAAAAAAAAAAAAAAAAAAAAAAAAAAAAAAAAAAAAAAAAAAAAAAAAAAAAAAAAAAAACCAAAACCAAACAACAACAACAAAAAAACCAAACACCCGACCAAATAAAAAACAACAAAACCAAACCAGACCAAAAACCCCTCAGATTTCTAGAGTTTGGATGGGATGGCAACTCCTGGGCTGTCATGCCACCACCTGGTGGGACCTGCTCGTCCCTGCAGCTTCCAAATCCCTCGTGTGATGCCAATTCCCCGGCGACTTTTTTGCATTTTGCCCACGGCTGGTCTTTTAGTGGAGCCCACATACACCCACACCCCAGTCCCTGATTGGGCACAGGCGCAGCCAAATCTTTAAAACTTTGTCCCATCGTCCTGGTCTTCTCCAAGTTTCAGAAGGATGGGACATGGGTGAAGTCAAGTCTACTCCAGGCTCATCCTCTTGCAAATTGAGTCTGATTATCTGTAGGTACTGAGCTAAAACTGTGCCTAGTCTTATGTGCAGACACAAAAGAAACGGAATTGTGGGGCTAGGGGTGCATTAATGAAGCTCCTGCTCTAATGAGCAGTATCAACAAAACCTGGGTTTTTAGCATGTATGATTGACATTAGTAGTCCTTTGCATCCACAGAGGCAGGTAAAGCCGAGGTAGCCTAGAAATAGGCATCCTCTGACCAAGGTCAAAGGAAGAGGAGGAATATGATTATGTACTTAAAGGGCAAGCTTTCTCACAGTGTTTGTGGAGGGGGGGAGTGGTTTTCATGCTATTATCTCCTAGTTTCCCCAATTTGACATCCAAGCTACTTTTAAAGGTGGCATTTTACATTTAATGAGTGTTCACTTTCCTTTTGGTTTTTCCTGTTGTTCTGGAAAAAATTAGCTTGCAGTCTATATCTTTGTGCTGCAGCTGCCACGATATCCTTCAGAAAAGGATTCTCCTACTTCTTGCAACAGCAGCAGGATGTGTCAGTGCAGCTGCCTGGGATTCTTCCAGCAGGTCATATTCCAAACTATTGATGATGCTGGATTTTTTTCATTTCACTGGAGGGAAGTCTTTTGTGGATAATTGAAACTGGTTTAGGTTCAACTCCATATCACCTCAGATCCTTTTTTAATTGCATTTGTTGGTTCTTTTAATTATAACTTGAACTTTCTTCTTCACCTGTTTTTTGCTCTTAAGAGAAAAGTTTTCCATCCCCATAGCTGCAGGGAGAGGTTTCAAGATATGGATCTCTGTGAATGACAACCCATAAAGTAATTATTTACAAAATAAATAATAAATAAATATTTTAAACCATCTCTTAATACTTAGCACATGTAGGATTTCTAGATGCATGAGACTGGCAGCAAGACTTCCAGGTAAAAGTGTGAAGGAATAAAAAAGCATTACTTTCTGCTCCCACTATCTAAATCTAAAACATTTATTTGAAAGATCTCTACAAATAGCTAGCAATATTATAGACTTAATCTACTAGACCATCAGTTGCACCAACTGGTACTAACTCAGACTCTTGTTTCAATTTTTCTAAGGTGTACACCCACTGAAATGTCATAGTTATATCACTGTTATGAGAAATGGGGATGGGAGAGAGAAAATCACTTTTATACTCATCTGTTATCAGATTTCACCTAAGTTTCAGTCTAAAGTAGTTTAGTTTCATAGACTAAGTATACCAAGGCTTGATTTTGGAACCTTCCTCCTAAATATATGCTCAGCAATGGCTGTGATGAGTTTAACTCATTAAAAAACCTGTAAGCTAAGACTTGCCTTTCTGGAGTAAGTCATGGAGGATGGGATTGATGTGAATTAAACAGTCTAAAATGCAAGAGTCTGGATTAATCTTGAAAACTGGGGAGTGATAGACACTTTTATCTAGAAAAGAGATTTAGTTTCTTGCCAAGGGAGAGGGAGAGAGGAGGGAGGCAGGTCTCTGCTGGTGATTGAAGTGTTCTAGTTTCTGTTGTGTCTGACAGTCAAAGCAGGGCCCAGACAAGTCCTTGAAGACATCCCAGGCTCTCCAGGTCACAGTCTCAGCTGCCCTGAGAGAGGCAGACTTCAGTTTGGCATTGGGTTAATGGAGCAGCAGTTTGAAAACATAATCTGTGGGACAGGGCCCCACATTGCATCCAGTCCAGAGCCTGCTGAAAGGGTAAAAGCTGGGGAGAGTGTGGATAAAAAGAAAAGACTTGGAAGTCAGCTAATTTGATTTTCCTGAAGCTTCCCAACAACAGAGGAACATTGTGGACACCTGGAGTAGCATCTGACTCGGCCATCCCTCCTGCTGTGTTTCTTCCCTTCCCTGTGGCAGCAACTGTTTGTTCCTGCCTTGTTCTGGCAGGAGCAGGAGGATGTTTGTGGTACCAGCTGTTGCTGTGGGGATAGGACAGCACAGCTCATCTCATAAGTGGGGAGCCAGGAAGTTCTGCACAGAAGGAGGATCTTGCAGCAGGTGAGAGCAAAGTTTCAGGATTTGATGCTCATGAAGGTCCATGCTCTTGTACAGGGTGTCAGTCGAGGCTTCTACATGAGTGATTAGCCCACCAAATAATTAAATTTAAATGTATTCAGTGTAGCTCAATGAGCTGCAATTAGTGATACACTAGCCCTATTTTTTTTTATCCTGTTTGCTCATATTCCTTCTTCTTTATAAATGTTGGTAATCCCCAATGCTTTCTCAGTAGGAAATGCAAACTAAATGTGTCATAAAATTGCTGATTTCAAAAACACTTTTCATTTTTCTCCATTGTTACAAAAAACAATAGATGGAGCTGAAAGCTGCAGGAAGTATGCCTCATCATCCACGGCCATGGGCTCGTTAATAACTCAGCCTTCTCACATTTGAGGTACGTTTCTAGGAACAGAGGTTACAAACAGACCACTACGTATGTTAACAAAAGCTGAGGCAGCCACTCCTATCTGTGTGTGGAAGTTGAAAAGGAAGGTCAGTAATGTCCCCACATCTGAGGTGAAGCAGGACAAATCTGCAGGATAGAAAATCCAGGACAAATTAGTTCATGCTTTGGGAACTGGGGAAACACAAAATATTTTGCTCTTGTAGAAGCTTACATGTGCTCAGACATTTGAAAATCTAGCTGCCACTGCAAGTTCAAAAATCAAAATCCTTACATTTCCATCAAGGCCTTAAATTAAGGTTAAAGATACTTCAACATTAGATGTGGAAAAAGAAATCAAACCTGAGAAAAAAATTTGTTTTAGATCTTAGCCTTTTCACAAAGCCATAGTGCTTGACTACATAGGAAACAAAGAATTTCTTAAATACTTTCTTTTTTGCTTTTCTTATTTGTCTTCTATCTGCTTCTTAGGAGTTTGTTCAGTGCTGTATTAGTCAATGAGAACCAAAGAAAATGCTGCAGTTGCTTTTAGACTGATATTTTCTCCCAGTCAGCCAAATAGGCTTGTTTTTCTGCCACTGGATCCAGCATCCCCAAAGGTGTCCTGGTCATGTAGGAGAAGTGGCTCATAGTGAGCCAGCAGGGTGGCCACCTTAACTGGCCTAGCTAATGATGCTTTCCATGTCTCCATTAGAGCTACAAAAATATATTAAACAAGCCAAGTGACCTCAGTCACTCCTCACACAGCCTCCCCTCAAGGCCCTTCACCATTTTCATTGCCCTCCCTTGGACACTTTATAATGGCTTTATATCTTTCTTATATTGTGGTGCCCAATAGTTAGCTAAGGACACCTGCATTTGTGGCTTCAGGAGCTCATGGCAGAACCACCATTATCTGTCTTCTCTCATGCTGGCCCAAGACTACTTCTACACCTCCCTACACTTGCAGCAGTGGGAGCTGTAGCAAGTGAAAATTAGAATTTCTGAAGTGGAAAGTGGGTCCTCTTCAGAGGATGGATGAAAAAAGTGAAAACGCGCATAATGCAAAGGGAGGAAACCCAGGGAGGGATGGAGGGATTTTCTGTGCATTCACATGGGGCTGGTGCTTTTCAATCTCCAAATGCCTCTCACCTCTGTCCTCCAGTTTCTCTTGTGGCAAACTGTGGGGTGAGAAGCAATGAGCAGTGACCCCTGCATACCTTCACAGGGGTGATGGCAATCACAGGAAAATGAGCAGCTGGGTGGTTTAAAAGCAGAAGTTGCCTTTAGGCTGATTGCCCATCTCTGCTCTTGAGAATGACACCTCAAGCGTAGAGCAAGGCAGGTGCCACAAAGCTATTCCCAGCACAGTGTTAGCATGTGCCTTCACACCCGAAAAAGAAAGAGCACCTTGACTGGGGGTAAAAACATACATTAAAGAAAATATTCAATTGAATCAGAGAGGACACACTCTTGTGATAAATTATGTACTGATACCTAAATTGCTATTACAACTAAACATAGTTGTAATAGCAATTTACATAGACATATTAAATACTGCAGAAAATAACTATTAAAAATGTTTATGGATGAAAATGTATATTCTTTTCTGAGATGAAAATGAAGAAGTGAAGAGGTTTCTGATCTGTAAGGGCACTTATTCCTAAAAAATATGTAATATATAAATATTAGAAGGAAATAAAATAATGGGTTTATTTTTTTACTCATTTGGCTTTCTTCCATAAAAAAGAAAGGGCCTTCTTTTTTTACTTTGTAAAGCAATTTGAGTAGGGATCACCAAACCCATCTTATGACTGTGGTAGCAATAGGTACCAAAACAGAGGAGATGTCCAAGACCGAAAGCTGCACACTACCTTATCAGTCATCTTCTTGCTCACTCCCCTGCCAGCCCAGTGTTCTGGCAGGATTCCTGTAGCTGCCTGATGCCTTGGGCTCCCTTTGTGAAACTCCCCCATAAACTGACCAGCAGCTCTTCATTTTACAGCACAAGTGCCCAGCAAAGAATCAGCTCTTCTGCCCCACTCTCTGTCACGCTGCAGGTGTTGCCTTCTGCAGGAGGAGGTGATGCTCCAGCTCAGGCTGCGCACAGAAGCCTCAGGCACTGCCCAAGAACTGGTCACTTGCAACTATTTGCGGTGTTCAAATCTGATCCTCTGGTGTGCACCTTCTCCAAGTCTTTAGTTTAGGAAGACACGTCACATTTTCAGTGCAGGAATGACAGACAACAGCTAACTGATGTGTTTGTTTCCCTGACCTACATTTTCCTTAAGAAACACTGCTTACATAAGAGATGCTGCTTTGGCTCACAGGTCTCTGTGCTCTCTCCCTGCTCACTAGCAATGGCATCAAAATTATTCAAAAACTTCTTAATGAAAACTTTTCACTTCCTCTTATACACAGTTCAGGGAAACCAAAAGGCACACTGGTGCTTTCAACTTTGTATTGTGAAGGATTTTTACAATGTGCTATATGCCTGAAACATTGATAACAATAATCCAGTAAGCCTATATTGCCAAACTGAAGATTTTGTTTGGGGTTGTATAAGCTTTTGTTGGCATTAAACAGTCTCCACTTTAATCCTGTTGTTGTTGTTATTGTGCTGCAAAGAGTTTCAATGAAAGGCACAAACAAAGATCTGCAGATACATTCCTGAGACATGCATTGGAAATGAAGATATGCCGAGAACTTCCTGAGGAAAGAATTGCAGAACTGAAAATGCATTTTATCTGGAGTAGATACACATTTCATGGCTTTTTGGGGACCTGAAAAGACTGCTATTTTTGAGTTCTATTTGCGTAAAAGAGTGCAAACTACTCTCTGCCAGAACAATTGCAACTTCTTTGGAAGACAATTACCATCACGAAATAGCTTAGTATGATCTTTCTTGGCATCAGCATACTCCAGCATATGAATGTCTCTGAATTAGAAATGCAAGGTGTACATTAGTGCAGGGGCCCTCCACTCTGTTGGACTACATTTCTTGGGCTTAAAAAAATTCTTCCAAAACCTCTTTCCCTTGTGCATTCCTAAAGGAAATGACTCAAGACAATACAATAAGCATTCAGTCATGGAGCAAAGAAGTATCTGGAAGGACAGCAAAATACATTGTTGCCTGGGTCAAGGGTAAGTGCAGATGAGTTAACAGAGCCTGCAGTTAAAAACTGAATAGCAGAAGGATCCACAGATTATCTTCAATCTGTCTACGTAAATTTAGTTTCCTCTTTGCAATCACTGTTTGAGCTGTTGACCACTGAGTGTTAACACGTTGCATGTACATTTCCTAATGATGTTTGTGCTTTATCAGCCATTTCCGGGCACGGCCCGCCATGTCATGTACCCCCAAATATCTGAAGTGTATGGCAAAGCACAGCACAGCAGAAAATCAACTTGGTACTCTGCATCTCTCCTCCCTCCAGGCACTGGCCTTACAGCCTCACCTGCTGCCCAAGGTTTGCTCTCAAGTCCATGTCTGCTGCCAGGGAGCCCCAAAAGCAGCTCCATAGGGCTGTAGCTGTGCCCTGTGGGAGCCCAGCTGGAGCACTGTGGCTGTCCAAGCCAGCAGGTTTACATGTGAGGCTGCCACTCCTCTGGAAACCTGCAGCTGAAAGGACACCTGTCACAGCAAGCACCCCAGACGGCTCCTCCCCAGCTGCCTGGGCACTCCTATTGAACCCTCCCGACTCATGCTGCTTACTTCCTCACTTCTTTCCCCTCCCCACTGCCCTTCCAACACAAGAGCCATAAGCAAGCAGACTTTTTCCTGGGTCACCTCGAAGTATGTGCCCTGCACTGAATGGTAGCATTCTGAATGAACAGCTTTGCAAGCAAAGGCAATGAGGATGTCAGGAGCAAGGCTATGGCCCCATGAGGATGTCAGGAATACTGGAATCATTCCAGGAACCGCTGTGGTTTTATTTGCACCTTGGCAGAGCTGGGAACATTTGACCCTTGCTTTTTTTGTGTGTGATGGTCTCAGGAGTAATTACAAGACTAAAAGTACAAGACTGATGCATTTATCATAGGAATAGAATCCAGGTTTCTGATTTAAACTGCAATGCAGTGCCCTTTGAGAATATACACGACCTCACCTCCCCTCTCACACACCCCATGCCCTTTTTGCAAGAAATACCATGAAATTTTTTTGTATCTTGCTGAAAAGATTTCTTAGCAAATGTGTGTCTGGAAAAATCAAAAGCTTTTCTGAGTGCAAAAACAATACAATTAATAATTAACAAGCCATAAGATCATCTGGGTTTTTTTTTTTTTTCCCCCTCTTTTCTTTTTCTTAAAAAGAAGGGGTAAAACCAGACTTCTCTTGAGACACAGATGACACCTTTAAGCAATGGTGCATGATAATTTAAGAAATTGGGTGGAGTACTTCCTTCCCACAATCTGTAATAAGTGAGAAGTTAGAGACAAATAGGATGTCTTACACAACTTCTGAAAAACAACTTTGTAACAGTAAAAAAAAAAGCTCACCTCCCATCACCTCCCTGATGGGCCTAATCCTGAGTCTTCTTAAAGACACAGATGTCGACCTCCTGTCTTGGTAGGCGCAATTGCTGGTGCTGGCCAGCTGGTAACTCTTTCAGCTATTATTTTCTCTTCTTGCTCAGTAGGCAGGCTTGCTTCTTGCACACCTTGTCTTGGAGGTAAAAGTAGATTTGTCTTCAAAGAATTTTTGGTGGCAGTCAAGACTTGACAGCATCTGCTTACCCAAACAGGGGTGAATACATTTTCCCAGCAGCTGTGTGATGGAGGATGGGGACAAAGGGGAAAAAAATACAACCAAAACCTGCAGGGATCTCACCATCCTGTGCGCAACAGCCACAGCCTCCTTTTTCAGCACCCTCTGCTTGAGAGCAGATGGCTGCTCTGAAGCATCTACTGGCCATATTTGAGTTTGTCACACATACATCTGGGCAGCAAAAAAAAAAAAAAAAAAAAAAAAAAAAAAAGCCACTTTTCAAGTAGCTTCCAAAAAAACCAAAAACCCTGAAACACTTTAGTTGATTAAACAAAAAGCAAAAACAAACACAAAGCATTATATTTTTTTTTCAGCCACATAATATATTTTCTTCCCTAGATAGTGACTTTTGCAGAAGCTGGCCATTTTTCTGCTGGTTTTGTCCCAGAGCTAGACAGAGTGGTTACAAGGATCTAGGAAGATGGTGATGGATCTAGGTTACAAGGATCTAGGAAGAAGCCTGATGAAAGGCTTTCTCACTTGCATGTCCTTCATTAGGGGTTGGACTAGGTGGTCTATAAAGGTCCTTTCCAACCCAAACCTTGTATTATATCCATGACCTTGGTTAAGCAGGGAGCAGGCAGACAGGAAGCATTGGTTTCCTGCCCACCAGCCACTAAAGTGTCTGGGCTGGCTACTGAGGTCTGGGAGGAAACAAGTCTGGTGGGTAAGGGACCAAACAGCCTTGATAACTGGGGGAGCAAAGTGCACCCCATTGTAAGAGATCAGCCTTGTGACCACTTGAGGAACCTGGTTGTGCTATGTGACTATGGGACCTGATGAGATGCATCGCAGAGTCCTGAAGGAATTGGTCGTTGTAGTTGCCAAGCAACTCTGTATGATATTCCAAAAGTCATGACCATCAGGTGAACTTCCTGGTAACTGGAAAAAGGGAAAACACTATACCCATCTTTAAAAAAGGTAGACAGGACTGTGGGAACTACAGACCTGTGAGCCTTACCTCTGTGCCTGAGAAGATCATGGAACAGATACTCCCAGAAGCTATACTAAGACACATGGAGGACAGGGAAGGGACACAGCTTCACCAAAGGGAAGTTCTGCCTGAATAACCAGGTGGCCTTTGTCACTGGAGTGACTACAGCAGTCGACAAGGGAAGAGATATTTTCTGTCTGGACTTCTGTAAGGCCTTTGACACGGTCCCTTCCTACATCCTTTCTCTCTAAGCTGGAGAGAGATGGACTCAAATGGTGGATTGTCCAGTGGAGTAGGAATTGGTTGGATGAACTCATCCTGTCCAGGGTAACACAGCTTTGATCAAAGCCTTGCCCATACTGATTTCAGTTGGTCAATCCCTAGGTGTTTCAAAGGCATGATCCCAGAAACTGAGACCCAAGAATACGTCTGCTTTGGTTGACGTGGTTTTACCAGCATCTCCTAAGAACTATGGGGCAGAGACCCAAGACAGAGTTCAGTTCTGGGGTAACCCTCAATTCCTTCTACCATAATAATGTAGAGGGGCCCCTGCTCTCTGCAGGACCACAGAGATTTGTCTCTTGAGCTGACCCACACTTTGGGAGGGCTTCAGAGCAATGAGGGATGTGAGTGGCCATGTCTGCCTATTCTTAGGGGCTCAGCTCAAACAGGTGCCTGGAAAATGGCAACTACTGACTACATTTTCTCCCAGCCCAAGTTACCTTGGTAAATTTCTGACCACTCTGCTTGTCTCTGCCTGAGAGAAAGTTCCCTCTGTGAAATGGAGTAATCTGATAGACCAAGGTCATGGATCCTGCCTCCTTCCAACACTTCTCCCACAGAATTACCATGTGAGGTTTTCAGAACTGAGTCTGGGCCTTAGGCTGAAATTGAGATGCATTTTTTTTTTTAATGACAAATGACAAACAGAATTGGACTTTACACAACTGGTGGAAAAATACAAAATACTTCCAATAACTACACAGTAGGTAAGAAATTCTGATCCCTGAACTTCTTTTTTTTTTTTTTTTCCTCCTCTTTTACAATGACTGGAAAATTAAAGGACACTCATTTATGTAGGGATAATACCCTGAAACAAAAATCAGAGCAAGGGAAAGTCACTTGACAGAGTATCAGGATTATCAAACTGAAATCTGCCTTGTAAGGGTTAGTCAGAGCAGCAGTCTGTCAGCAAGCATGCAATTTTCTGAACTATTCAAAGGCAGTTAAAGGTTTTCTCAAAGCTGAGTCAATTCAAGCAAAGGCTCTAGCTGCTTCTTGCTGTGCAGGTGGATTTATTCAGACTGAGCTTTTGAACCATCACAATGGAGGCAGTGATCAAAACAGTAATAACAGAGTGATTAGAACCTCAAAACAGAAGTGACAGAGTGATTAGAACCTTAAAAACACCTCCATGGTGAGAATCAGAGATAAAAATTTCATTAATTTCTACTAGATCAAGAAATGTGTACTTTATGCTGATTAAATTTTTAGTTTCAGTCCGGAGGCATTTTTTCATTTGGGATATATGTTTTTAGAGAGTTTAGGGACAGCTAGATTCACAGGAGTGCTGTGAGGTGGCAGCTACAGACCTGGAAAAAGAGCTCTGGTGTTTCACAAAGTGAGGTTTATTTTCAGTTGCAGGAAACTGAGATACCTCTTGGTTCTTATTCCAAGCATCACCTCCCTCCCAGGAGCAGTCACCAGTCACTGGACTGCAGATTTGTTTTGCACTGAGAGTATTTTAGTATTTTGTACAACATCAAACAGGAAAGAATGCTGCATCTGAACTTGCCCTCTGATGCATGCCACAATGCATCTGATGAGCCTGGTCATTCCTGATTTGCAGGCTGTGCCCCCTGCTTCATCCTACCTAGGGGCTTTTCCCCTTTTTCTCTGCTCCCTTGCTGCTCCACCCCCCTTGCACATCATAGAATATTAACTATCCTCTGCCATCTGTCATCACTTTCCCTCTATTCCTTCACAGACTTTTTCTCACCCCTTGCTTGCAAAAAGGTCTCGCTCACCTGAACCTTTGCTGCAAGAAAAACATATGCCAGGAGTTTGCTTTGGAGAATCCTTCAGGTTTTGCACAGAAACCAGGAGGAAAGTTTGAGTGTGTTTGGACGGGGAGGAGATGTTGAGACTTTGAAAGTCTTGAGACAGTTTGGTTCAGAGGTGTTCACCAGGACATTAACCTCAGTGTAAAAAGTAGAAAGTTTCCCTGGCTATGGTAGAACAGATCCAGTTGGAGAGGTCCTGGCCCCAAAAGGCTCTGCAGCCCAGTGACTGAAGTGCTCCCCCAGAGGATGGAAGGCCCATCTCAAACAAAGCAAAGACCTATATCATGTACTACTATTATTGCCACTCAATTTAGGTAGCAGCTCTCATTTCCTATGACAGAAATTTCCTATGCCGAAATGAAAAGATGTCAGTTTGAAAACTCTGACATGATTTTTTTTCTTTGAGTTTTTTTCCCATTCATTTGCTCTTGGCCAACATTACACAAACCTGCAATTTGGGGGTTGAATAACTGACAGACAAAATGTTTTGACCCTTGAAAGCTGTGATGTTGAGCAAGGAAACAGGTCACATCTCATGTGCAACGAAAAACTGTTAGGTATGTCTTCTTTTTCACCATACCACCACTCCATGGGCCTAGAACATCCACAATGAATCTAAACAGAAGTAATTGGCCAATATATGCCAATATATCTGCTTATTCCTTAAGAGCTGGTAGGAATGTCTCCTTTCTGGAGTGCTCCACAGGTGATTGCATGGAAGGACTAAAATGAACAATCAGTCATAACTGAGGACTGGCGTTTCTTCAAATGTGTAATAGCATAGCACACAGGCCAACAGCATTGGGCAAAAATGAGTTTTGCCACCTGGACAATGAGCACCAAAGTAATGTATTTTGTCTGCCATGTATTCTGTCTTTCTTATCGCTGTTCTGTCTTTCTTATCACTGTTGGCATCACAACTCAGTTCTGAGTTCTGAGAATGGGTGGCTGTTACACAGATTGGAGATAATCAGATTGGTTTTGAGTCAGGGGTCTTCTCATTCTTTTCACTGGTTGCCTGCCTGCAATTCATCCCTCAAAAAAGCTCACCTTGCTATAGGACAATTCATGCCATGGTTATCTCACCTGCCTAGAATGGACCATGCACCTGAGCCCTGGAGATCTGCTAAAGACCTCCTGATGCTCAAGACAAGCAGAAGTTCTCAGAAAACTCTTCTCCTTTCCTTCACCTTTGCTATGATACAGGACAGATTCACCAGACCCTCTTTCCTCCCTCTCTGTTCTGCTTGTTGTCCTTCCACAGTTCAGGGACTCCTTCTCTCAACCTCCCTTGCTCCTGCCACCTTCCCTCATTTCCATACAGATCTACCCTTCCATCTCCTCACTCCCAGATCACAGGACTTCTTTTTGTAGGTTGCCTACTGTCATAGTCCCATACCACTGTACTTACAGACCTCCCACCACCACCTGTGCAAGCTGCTGATCTCTTCATGTCCCAGTGCATCTAAAGCTGAGCTCCAACCAGATCTGCACAGCTCAGCTCAAGCTGAGATGAGGAACCCCTTGGGAAGGTGGAATGACAGCTTGTATATCTCTTGTTTTCATGTCACAGCTAACATTGTGCCATGTCCTCCCAGGAGGTTAGACCTTCCTCTGCTCAGGAATGACAGGCTCAGTCCATCAGAGAGACCCCAAAGCAGGTCCTGTATTTAGCCTGCAATTTTGCATTCCTCCAGACCCTCCTCAGCTGCAGAAGACAATCTAATGTTTGCTTCTCTGGGAATAACATTGCTGTTAATTAATGATAACATTTAGCCTTAGTGCAGCTCACCAAAACCGTTTATTTTTTTCTCTTTTTTTTATGCAAAGGGTTGGTATGGCCTGAGGCTGGGTAGCCCTCAGGATCTTGTGCAAATCAGATCCCCATCTGCATCTGCTTCCTCTGGGCTCCAGGAACCAAAGCCACATTTAGGTCAACCTCAAGGCTGTTGCAGACTGACCCTAGAGGAAGACCTCTGCACTGGAGAGATACTGAGGAGCTTTCTAACATCACTATTAAAAAAAAAAAAAATGCCACCGGACTACTCTAAAATATCTTACACAAAAGTCATGTCCCTGTCTCCTAGGAGAACAGAGTTGAATTGAAGATTTTTTACCAACAAAGGCAGAAGCCCAAATACTCATAGACTGCTTGAGACAGCTCCAGGGAAGGTTCTCAAAGTGAACTCCAGAGCCTGCTGAGCTCAGTGAGAAGCTGAATGTGGGCTCCACCCAAAGGAAATCCATCTATAAAAAAAAGACACCGTTGTTCATAATCATTCTGAAAGACACGACCAGTCTTTAGAGGGATGATTTCTTAGCACTTAATTGCTTTCTAAGGAAATTTTAGCATGGTCAAATGAACATCATCAAATTGATTAACTTGTAGAAGTAGTAGTATTTATTATGATGACTATTTGATGATTAAATAATTTTCTTTATCACAGTATATTGTACGGCAGCATTAATTACTGCATATATTCATTGTAATACTCCAGAAATTCAGAATTACATTCTGGGTCTTTTAATTCTGAAAATTTCTTTCCCCAGATTTAGAGAGGAAAACCTTTTTAAAAATGGTAGTGAATTAAAAGTTGCAAAATTTAAATTATTTGTGGCCTTAGGGATCAAAAAGTGAAAAATATAAAGCTCTATTTCTAGCCTGAGATATTTGAACTACAATATTTGAACTAAAAGAAGATTGTTAAAAAATATAACAACCAAAGAATCAAACCAAATCTCTTTTTTTTGGAGGAGGTTTTATGGGGTCTGATTCAATATATTTTGCACTCTTTGAGACTATGAGACTGAAACTCCTTCCTGTTTACCTGTGGGCTCATCATGAGAATACTGACAGTTGGTTTCAAATTTTTTTTATATGTGGAAGTGAGAAGAGTCAAAGCAAGAATTTGAGTCTCCATCCTGCAACCGTGTACTAAGTAAAATGCCCTGGTGTTTCTTCATATGAAGCTATAGCATCAATAGCCATAGCTTGAGGAGTCACACAAATGTTTTGGCCTCCATTTTAAGACAGCAACTAAGCACCTGTTCAGATCAAGGATCTTGAGTATCCTAATTATTTTTGTGGTAGACTGTAAAAGGATAAACTTCAAACTTCTGGCTGCAGATCAGCCTCATCAGTGTCTTGTGGGAGCATGCCTCTTGAGTCTTTGTTACTGGAAATAATCATTAGGAAAACAAAGGTAAAACTTAACTTGCAGAGAACAAGGATATTTTTGGCAGTTTTTATAAAATCTTGATTGCATAAAACGTCCTAAAGGCATACATATCTATACAGCAGAAGGAACTCTTATTTGGATATTAAAACTCCCAAATAAATAACCTTGCAAAGATCTTTTCTTTTCCACTGCCTAAATTGAAGAGTGCCTTGAATTACAAACTCTGGTGTAAACATCTACAGTGCAAATGCCCAGAGTTAGGTAAGACAGCCCCACCCCTGTCTCAGAAAACCCTGAAATGGGGATTCTCCACAGGCTCAGAAGCCCAGGTGCCACCTTGGGTTCTGTACAGAGGTGTCCACTCCCCAGAAGTAGCTTGTGCTCTTGTGAGCAGCTGGCTTTTAATAGCTTTCAGGCTAGTGGGTGTTAATAGGCTCAGTCTCAGAAATGCCTTTTAGTCAAACAGATACATTCAGGAGAGGGAAAGAGGTTTTTAGGCACAGAGGGTTTTTATGTGCAGAGGACTAACTCCTGATGCTCCAGGATGCCTGACTTTCAGCTCTGTGTTTAAAAGTATCATTCACTATATGTAGATCAAAAGCTTGTCCAGGCGGCAATGGATGCCACTCCATCAAATAACCTAGTTTTTCACCTTGCTCTCTTGGGCACCACAACACTGAATTCCTGCTGAGAATATTGCTCCACTGCTCTAAACCTCTTCTATAAATGAGAGCTGGGAGGTCAAACCATTACTCTAGGCCATTTCCGCACCTCATTACATAAGCATCACTCAACAGTAAAATGTACTTGGTCACAGTTATGCAGAAAACACTGTAGTTTTTTCTCTTCCATGGAGGTGATCAGAGTCTTCTCCTCTGGCCACCTGCATATTCTCAGTGTGAAACCAAAATCGTGTAGGGCAGAGCATTCGTTACCAAACTGCAGTGGAAGCGTACTTGAAAGACTTCGAAGTGAGGAAGGAGTTAATCATTTCAAAATAGTCATTTCCTGAGTCCTCTGGTTGGATGAGTAAAAACTTTCAACTATTTCTATTTCTTCTGTGTCATTTAGGAGGCTTTCAAGGTGCAGTGTACCTCTCAGACCAGGTAAGGAGTACAGCTTTTCACTTCTTCATTGTTTATTCATAATAGTTTTTCAGAGGAGCCAGACTCAGTCCAGACTGATTTTTTCTCCCTCCTATTATTTACATCTGAAGTGAGAAGAAAGCTCATTGCAATCCAAGAAGTACATGTGTCTCTTTGTGCCAGATGACTGTGAGCTGTAGAAATAAAGGAGAATGGTATGGGTTACTAATAGAGCAAAGATAATTAAGAAATCATGTTGCACATATTTAGAAGTCAGACTTATTACAGCAAATACTGCAGCCAAAGAGAAAGAAAACTCATTGCCAGTTTTAAGGAGTTCATTCTGCAGGAACCACTAACAAAATAAGGAGTTCTCAGGTGCACAGTTTGCTTTAGTGAGGAGAGTAGTAAAAATCATAGTGTGTCTTCTACTCAAGTTTTAAAATAAAAAGAGGAAGAATGAGCTTCTACATACTGGGGGACAGAAAAAAAAATCAAACCCAGATAATTTTGGACCAGTTTTAGTTGTAAATCTGGACTTGATATCTATCTTTAGCTGTTGCAGAGTCATGTACTGTACTCATCCTGAGACTACTCTGGAGGTTTGCAACAGCCCAACACACACCCAGAAGTGACTGTGGAACAATATCATAAAAAGATACAATTTCATCAGGGTCTTTTGCTGCATAAAAGCTGAACTCAGACAGACGGGCACCAGAAGGAAATCTTGTAAGACTGTGCACTTTTACGTACGGCATTTGTTGCCTCTTAATAGATAAGGAGAGAGATTATTTGTATGAAAACATTTTGGTTTTGTTTAATAGTTCAGAAACAAGCATAAAATAGCCATCTGTTATGGGGCAGTTATTGTAATAATGTCCTGTCATTGTGTCACCGTACAAAAAGAGAAATTGTACGTGCCGTGCTGATCCCTGAGTGAAATCATACATTGCTATGGCATTTGTGGTTTTTTTAAGATGCAGGGTTTTTTTGGCATTTGTGGGTTTTTAAGTTTTTGCTTGTAATCAGTTTTAATGTTTGGACATTGACTCCTTGAATGTTTGGTGTAAACACTTTCTGGATTTTATACATAGTAGTCAGGAGAATCTAGTTAGGACTTTTAACAGACACAAAATTTCCATCTATGTTGGGAGTCCATTCCTAAATCATTTCCACTTTACTTGTGAAATTGCTGTTAGAGTAGCAATTGGATTTCTGTAATGAATTTCCCCCTTGACAGACTCAATGATCCACTTGAAGTTTTGTCACTGCATCTACAGATGGGGAATTCATATGAATCCCAGCTGGTGCCAGACTCACACCCTGGTTTTTGCAGCTCCCCAGAGCAGGCAATTTGATCAAGAATCCCAGTCTTCCCTTCCAAACAGCTGTGTCAGTTTAGAAACAACCAGAGAGCATGTCACCATTCTGCTATGGACGAGGATATGGCCTGGGTAAAAGCATTTGCATCAGCCTTGTCTTCTCAGTTTGAACATCAATGCTAAGCAATTTGCTGTTACTTACAGGTCTGAATAGCCTTGGTTGGTAAATACTTGCAGCCTATGCCATAGTTTGCTGGAGGAAAGCTGGCTGAGGTGTCCCTACCGTCCTGCAGTCACATTTCCCTGTTACTGAATAGGCAGAGCTCAAGGGAAAGTGTTCAGCAGCTTTGTGTGGGAAGAGCAAACTGAACCCAGGCATCCCTTGTCACCAACCAGCATCTTACCCACTGCCTGTGCATTCACCTTCTGTCTTGCAGCATCTGGACAGATGTGTCTGCCTGTCCAGATAATTAGGCTTTCAGTGATGACTGTTAGTGCATGATTTAAAATGTTTGCTCTCAGTGCCCTCTTTCAGCACCAGTATCTTTGTTTGATGTGGGAAAAGGGTGCACTCCTCTGTCGAAGGCTGACATATGTTATGTGTAGTGGTTAAGTGTAACAGCACTGAAAATAAACAAATACTAGAAAGGTCGTTCCTTGTAGGGTTATTTTGGTCTGCCACAGTAACTGCCGCACTCTGGTCAAGTGGCCAGAGGGAAGAAACCCAGACACAACTCAGCTGCAACAAGTTATTTTGTGGTAGACACCCCTGTCCTGCTCGAAAATGAAGGCACACCAAGACTGTGTCACCACGCGTCTAAAATATGCGCTGGTCTTTCGCACATGTATTGCCACTTAAAAACTTTACTTCCCATTTGCATAGTTTCCAGATAAAAAGTTGTTTTGAAACAGAAGTTCAGGGGGCTTCGCTGCTGACAACTAATGTTTGCAAAGCTTTCAGTTGGACAGAAGGGAGGTTTTCTTCTCAGGCATATTTATTGACACTGGTTCCATGCTCTTCACTGAGTGCAAAAGGAGCTTGAAAATGTAGCTCTCCTCTGAAAAATGACATTACAGAAATGACATCACAATTTGGACCTTGACTACTGCCTCCAGAATTTTTGGATGAAATGAGCTCTAGTTATAATTAAATGTCTGTTGGATTGTTCTTTTGATTTGATTATTTTTACTGCCAGCTCTCAAATTGGACAGTCAAGCTGGTGTTCCTCTTGGGCTTACTATATATACACAGGAAACCTGAGAGGGACTCAGCCTGAGAGTTAAGGTTGTTATTTAAAACAGAATAAAAATGGGTAATATAACCCAATTTTTGTCTAAATTTAGTTGCTAATCAATCTGAAATATCCCACAGGATTAGTTTTCTACATCTTTGAATCCAGTAATGTCAGTTTGATCCTTTTCATATATTTTTGACTGGAAGCCTTCTGTGCTTATGGAAATTTTCCATTGGTAATCTTATTTTTCAGTGTTGATGAATATTTAACTAAAGCTAAATACTCAGAGAAAGAGGGAGAGAAATCTGTGTATGCTTAATGCAATGGCTCAATAATTAAAGAGTGGGTTTTAGCTGTCATTGATATCCTAACAGAGAGATTCTGCCTTTTTGCACATAGACTGATGAGGGTCCAAGGATTGTTCAGGCTGGGGCCAGGGATCTGTAAGCTTGGTCATCAGGAGCTGCACATTTTTGTCACATTTTCACACTACTGCATGAAGAATTCAGGCCCAGCATCTGGTAAACTGAAAATCCTTGCTCTCCCAGCTGCTGACTAAATCTTGAAATAAGAACAGAAATTACACCTTGCTATGGTCATGAAGAAGCAGCTAGGGCTACTTACTGTGAGATACACTGCACCTGATGCACATCTGCAAAAACAAGAAGGGAAAATAACAAACCAACAAGAAGTTTGTGCTCTTTTATCTTTTCTTCATCTTCAGATGCCTATATTCTGAACCTTTAGTGGCCCTGCACAGGTATGTTTTACAGCTAGTGAACCACATATTTCAGGCTGTAAAAGAAAATAGAAAATGTTATCAGTGCTTGTCACTGTGTCACTGTTTGTAATTATCTTTAGATATTTTTAGTTTTGAGTTTTTTTGGGTTTTTTTTGTTTGTTTGTTTTGTTTTGTTTTTTTGTTTGGTTGGAGCTTTTGGGTTTTTTTTTTAATTCTTAAAAGATTTCTTGTTTTCTGCTTTCTGCAGATCTCACTCATAGAGGAAATCTGATCTGCTGCAGCACGGAAACATCAGCGGTGAAATGGCGAGACAAATTCCTTAGGGAGTTGCCTGTAAGTCTGGTCAACGTTTAAGATGAAAAGTTTTGCATTTTCTTTGGCAGGATGTTCCATGCAGAGTTTAGCTGTATGAGGCAATTGCTGAGGCAATAAGGGAATATTCAGGAACACAAGATTTGAGTACGTGAGTAAGCACAAAGACAGAAATAATCTTGTTAAGACTCTTTCTTTCTTCACTGCTCCGCACCCCCCGAACTTCTAAAAAGCACGATTGGTCCTTGAGACTCACTAAATCATGTCCAATTGAAATCCTGTTCTCCCAGAATCCTGGATACACTGAATAGACCCCACTGTAGGGCTACAATGGTTCAGCAGTTGAAAGTTGTGAGAATAAGCCTCTTTTGTACTTTCATCACTTCACCTTGTGACAGTCAAGCAGTGCAGGGATCAGAGAGAAATCCCCCTGGAACACAGACAGTGGTGAGAGATAGGGTAGGAAACTGTGACTAAGTAAGCACTGAAATGGTGAGGATGAGACCAAAAAAAAAAAAAAAAGGAAAACTGGTAGTAGGGACTCAGAGGGTGGGATCTGGACAGCAGTTAACAGGAGGAAGAGAGACTTTGGGTTACATGCTGCTGCTGATGGAAGTGGATTTGTAGAGGACAGCAAGGTGTGATTCTTCCAGCTCTTTCCCCCAAATACTCTGGAGAAACCCCTGAAATAGCCAGGTCTCAGAAACATAGAAGTAAATCTTGCAGTCAGCACGGGTGTGTCTGCACCCTCTAGTGGGTTACAGAGAAAATGGTTTAACCCAGCAGTAACTTTTCATTTGCTGGGACCAGTCATATCCCGATCTTTAGCATATTTGACACACCTGTAGTAACTGTTCTCAGCCTCTGTAACACGATGGCTGTATCCAAATTTCTCTTCTGGGATGGTCTTTTGTCTGTCATAACTCCTGAACTATACAAGAAGTTGATTGTGGCTCAGAGTTTTTTGAGGGACCATTAGTTGGTATGAGACAAAACCATGCCAGAACTGTAACAGCCCAAGCAATTGAATTTCATGGTCTGAGCGCTGTTCTGACAGTGTTAAATTTACTAATTTTGGCATATTTTACATGTAGTAAAATCTCCCTTGTACAGGTGGTATATTCTTTAGATTCCTAAGGGTAAATATTGCAGAATAATACTTCAGCACAAAAAATCAATTAACAACCTGTTTAGTGGGAGACCATTTCCTGTCTCACTGTTCATCTCTCCTCTACTTGCTGCTGGGGGACACATGCTGACTGAGATGTAGAACCACAAAAAAAAGGAAAAAACAACCTTGTGATTTTAGTTAGTGACTGAGTAATGTTCTGGGAAATACGATTCTGCCACTGATTCTACCTGAAAGGAGATGCTGAGAAAAGCTTTTGTGATGCTGAGAAAAGGTAACCTCCTTAAGAAAAGGATACATGTGAAATGCCTGAAATGGAGCTAGGATGGAACTTCAGAGCTTCAGCTCCGAACAGGGAAAATTCTGATGCAGACTACTGAGGAATCATACCATAGTAGTTGCTTCATATAACAAGATAGCAGTACTTAAGATACTTAGAGACAAATATAGAGAAGATATCCATTAGCAGCTATAGAACAAATGGATTTTGACAGGACTGAGAGAGCTGGTCTGGTGCCACCAAGGAGAATGCTTAAAGAACGTGAGTGAAACTGTTTCTTCTTTACAAATGCAAGTACTTGGTTTTCAAAAGGTCAAAGAGTAGGAAATAGTGCAACTCCTCCTCTAGAGCACACTCCTAGAAGGAAGAGTGTGCACATTCAACTCTATATTTGGAAGATATTTAAAGGCTTATCCACCTCTTTCCTTACCAGCTAGGTAGTATGGTAGAACTATGGTCTGGGCTGAATTGCACCCAGCCAGCAGAAGCTGGAACAACAAGCAAAAGAACAGAAGAGGTCAGAAGCCTTAAATACCATTCAGCTAGAAGGCTAAAGACCTTATCTCTAGTCTTGTCTTCAGAGACACTGTTTCACAGTACTCACTGGAAAACTCCAAAGGCCAAACTAAACAGTAGATTCCAGGTCATGGGCACTTGCTTGATGGCTGCCTTTGTCACCAGACTAGAGAATCTCTTGCCCTCCTTCATGGTGATTTCGTATTTTCCTGAGTTGTTGTATTCATAATTCTTTAGTATGCATCTCTGATGTGCTGACTTCACACTGTTCCTTATCATTTTTCCGACTATTTCAGACCCCATTCTGGGACACCTAGGGCTTTACTGGTGCCTTCATCCTTCCACCCTTGTGATGCTTATCTTCCAGAGCTTGAAATTCTGATTCAAATCTGGTTTCAAGGGGTTAAGCTTTCAGAAACAGGCACCAACTCTGAGTTCCTAGTTTTCAAATGCTTATTAAAAGATACCTGGATGTGACTTGCGGAGTATTGAGTACTCATGAATCCAGGTATGGTCAATATAACTGTGGCTTTGAAAAAGTAACATTTTATTTAATGCCAAATGCTCTTAGAAATCAAGTTCTAGGCAGGGCCTTCAGTCTTCACTTTCATTTTTGTAATATGCGGTTAAATAATCTTTATATTAAGGAAGGCTGCAAATAAGAAATTTGTAGGTGTTTCTGAAGCACTTTGATGCTACAACACTGGATGCCATAAAAATGCCCAAAAATAAGTTGTTTAGTATTTAGGACAAGAGTTTGAACAGCACATTGTACTTACTGTATAGCATCATTTATTGAACAATCAGGAGAAAAATGTCTAAATTTTTCTGATAGTGTATTTTGCCTTTGGAAAACTGCTGGGTTTTCCAACAGAAATCAAGTGGAAAAGGGCAAGCTTAAACATGTCCATTTTACAGCCTGTGACCTGTAGAGTTTCTTGGCAACTGGGCTGATTTCCTGTCTTCAGCTTGTTGAGTTCCACCATTTCACTAGTAGAATCATTCAGCTAAAAAGCAACCAGGGGAACCTGCTGATAAAATTCTGGCTCTTAAGATCTTCTTCAGGCTGCTAGAATAGTAACCTCCCTGAGATAAGTAGGCATTGTGAGAATTTTAACATGGAAGGAAAAGACAAGATATTTTCGTAAGGGGCACCTTCCATTCCCCTCAATCACATGTCTGCAAAGCTGCTGATCTCAGTTACACAGTGTTTAAATCCCCAGTGCACTGATCAGAGCTGTTGGGATATTTAGAAATGCATAGTTAGTCAAAAAGTTTGCAACCTATCCATGATTGCAGCTAACAGAAGTTGGCTGCTATCACATGAATGTGAGACTGAGTTAAACAGAAGCAATATCAAGACCTTAAGCTGGACTAAATACTGCCATGCGCATTGCATGCAACATCTCCTTATCAGCCCAATTTGTGACCTAAGTCTGTATATCCCTGTCAAAGAAAATCACTGGAACCCAGTCTTTCACATGAAAATGTTCCTTCTTGGTCACCGATTTTTGCCATAGGGCATAAATATATATTTAACACCTCTAAGAGGATGAAGAATGAAATTTCCTGTTACATATCTGGCTTTTGCAACCTCAGCAATTCTCAGCAGTGCAGATACATAATCTTAAAATCTGGTCTTAGTGGATAAAATAGCCTCACGAACTCATCACTGAGATCTTTTATGGTGATGTGCATGTTAAATGTTTGACATTTAACGCTATATATACTTGTGAAAATTATTTTTTGAGCTTTTTAAATGAAATGTTTTTCACCAACAGCTCTTCTCTGAGAAACTAACAGGACACGGCACAGTTTTACGTGGGCTAAACATAGGCTGATAGGTTTGTTCAACTCACGTCTGTTTCTGCTAATGTTTGTGGGTTGAGTGCATAATTACCCCCACATGAGAGGGGTATGTGGCCAATTTGGATATCAATTACAAATACGATTGGTCTACCCTGGGCTTGGAAACGTTTACACTGAATGGGGTGGATTCTCAGCACCTCCCAGTTTTTGCTGCTGCAGTACTGCAGAAACCAACTGCAAACTCCCACAGCAGTGCCTGGGAATCACTTTGTTAAATGTGGAACACCAGCATGTGGAAAGACTTTTGCTATGCCAGTTAGCAGCAGGAAGGCAGAGAGAGAAAGAAATTAATCGTATTACAGAAAAATCAGTTCCTTTGGTTGTGCCTATTTTTCTGACTACTCTAACTTGTCTTTGGGACTACTGTAGTCATGAGTGTAGGAGGAAAAAGAGGTGGTCAGAAACAGAATTATTTAGGTTGGAGAAGACCCTCAAGGTCATTGAATCCAACCCTTAATCCAGCACTGCCAAGTCTGCTGCTAGACCGTGTCCTGAAGTGTCACATCTACATATCTTTTAAATACCTCCAGGGATGGTGACTCCACCATTTCCCTGGGCAGCCTGTTCCCATGCCTGACAACCCTTTCCGTGAAGGCATTTTCCTATTGTTCAATCTAAACCTCCCTTAGTGCAACCTGAGGCCATTTCCTTTTCTCCTATCAGTTACCTGGGAGAAGAGACCAACCCCCACCTGGCTCCAACCTCCTTTCAGGTGGTTGTAGAGAGTGATAAGTTCCCCTCTTTTCTTCAAACTCAACACCCCCAGCACCCCCAGCACCCCCAGCTGTTCTTAGTAAGACTTCTGCTCCAGACTCCATTGTCCTTCTCTTTACAATCTCCAGCATCTCAATGTCTTTCTTGCAGTAAGGGGCCCAAAACTGAAAATCTTTGCCATCTTCAAAAGTGCATGTGGTCACCTGGAGATTTATTTCAAGTTTGAAATAAAAACCTCAGTGTTGCAGCTTGCCATTGCCAATGATTTTGTTGTTCACACTAACATGCTACAGGAGCTGTAAATGCTCCCCTGCCCACACCTGCCACAGTAAAATAAAAAAGTCCACACTCTCTATGTATCATCAGCCTAAACTTTTCTAGTAAGTCTGAAGAAAATAAGTAGGGGTATGTTCACAAAGAACCAGCCCAAAATTCAAAGTCTTCCAGGTGTTAGAAATAAAGCCATGCTTATATATTAAAGATATTTTAGTGTCCAGCTATAGGCCTGAGACAACTGAATGTTAAATGCTTTCACTTCCTTCAATGGAAGATAAATATATGGTTCATTCATAAACTGGGTCTGTCATATGTTAGGTCAAGCAGGACTTGGTGTACCATTTGCAGACTGATATTTGTGTACACAAGAAATACTTTGTCTTCTATTCTGAGCTACATTTTCCTTGTTTTGACCCCAGACAGAAAAAAAGGGGTGGGTGAAAGGCATTTTGAACAGTTAGGGTGAGACAGTGACACTCTCCTGTAAGGGGACATAACACCAACGTGTGTGCATCCAGTGGCTCTGGGGACAGTAGGAAACACTAGTCTATTTTCTTATTGTGACTTACAAGGGATTAATATATAATGAGTATTATCCTTATTGCCATTGCACACATTAGAAACTTCTCCTGAGTTATTAGGGCCATCACACAAAGAAAACCATATGCAGTTGCACTAATCAGGGAAAGGAACTAAAAAACATTAGGTGGAGTTATAAATGTCTGAATTCCAAGTTTTCATCCAGTTGTCCAAATAATTTATGCAATGCTCAGAAACTTAGTTAATCTTGAGACTTTCACCCTTTAGCAGCCAATTCAGTTTTTGAGAGAAAGAGGCAAAATATAGACTCATGTTTATGGATCAAAGATCCTTTTCAAACAGAGCTGGACAGCAGCTGGGCTCTTTGGGTTTTATTTACATTCTTGCTTCTATGTTAAAGATAAAGTGAACAAGTGTTGATGCCTGTTTTGGCTGACTGTTGCCCAGGACTACCACATTGCCTTGTGGATTCTCCCGAATCACATCTTCTCGTACAGATGCGGCTACATGCTCACCCACAGACTTCATTTGTCTGATAAGAAAGTGTACTGAAATACCAGAGTCTTTCGCTTCTAAATGCAAGCAGCCCACCTGGTTTCTGTGAAGAGCATTCACTTCATAGAAAGAATTGCCTGGCCCAGCATCTCTGTGCAGGTTCTCTCTATTATCTATCTCCACCATGCTCCACAGGGCCCTGGCCCTCAACTTCCATTTCTGCAGCCCAGGGTCACTGTGCCCTTTTGCTTTCTTCTGCGAGGAAGACAATAGATTCAGGCTGAGCTTTCTGCATGGCCATTATTGTCTCAATGCTCTCCTCCAGAGAAATGTGCCACAGAGACTTGTGGGGGCTTATTTCCTTTTTTGAGATCTGAGCCAAAGCTTAAGTCTCTTGATGTGTAGCCATCAAAGGCATCAAAGATAAATAACTCACAGCAGTGGTGGTAAATATATATCTTGCAGACTGTTACTCACTGCCTTATTGTTTCATGCACAGTGTTAAATGGGATTATATGGAAGCAGAAAGTTAAGCTTGCAGCAATTAAACTTCTAAATAGTTTTGAACATCAAGATTAAATGTTTTCAATTTTATCTATTTATTTTATATTTATTTTATTGACATTTATTTCACTTATGAAATTAATTAGTCCTAAATCATTCTTAATCTAAATCTTTTCCACAACAACTCACATTGGTGACAAATTATGCCATAGATTTTGGCAAAGTGCTACATACAGGCAGTTGAAAACAACAGCACTTTTTTGAATACATTTGCAACGTGTCTTATGCATTTTTTTTTAATACATTAGGGCTACAAAAATTGTATTCATGCTAAATCACCACTGTCAATCACGACAAATGACAAGAGTATTTCCCTAGTGGAGAAACAGCCAAATATGGTACAATTTTTTAAAATCAACAGAGCATTGTCAGGTCTGAATTACAAAATATGTAAATGTTCTTTGCAAATCAGTTTGTATTTATATTTTTGACACTGACAAAGTGTCCACAAATGTCCTTTGTGGCAAACCCCACAAAGGGTTTTAATGTGCTTGCATTGTTTTATATACTTTTGATCCACTTGATCTCAAATTAAATAACTAGATAGAAAAAATTGTGCTACCCTACACCGTAAGGGTTTGGAAACCAACCTCTGTTCTCCTCATTAGAAATAATACCTTCACTTCGTGTTTTGGTCTGGGTGAGTGAGAAAACTGTGCTTGTTTTTTTGGCTAAAAGTGTAATGTTTCCATTTCTAAAGTTCTTGTTGCAGTTTCCACTAGTTATGAACACCCACAGCCCCAGGAAAAAAAAAAAAAAAAAAAACACAGTTTGGGGCTCTTCTGTATTTTTATACACCATTTAAAATGTTATCAAAAATTTCTTAACTTTTTTCATTGCTTAAAAGCAGATTGTTTCAACCACTACTTCCTTATTTCTCCCCCTTCCTCTTAACTCTTTAATAGAGAATCTCTACGTGTGCTTTACTTCTTCATTTACAGTCTATGAATAAATCAATCTGTGCATCCTTCAATTAACTGGGATTATGAAAGCCAAGCAAACTTTAGGGTAGCTTTTCATCAGAACAGCAAGAGAGAGTTGAAGAGTTTGCAACAGCTTTTTAGGAATAGGGGGAGAGATGGTGTCTGTCTCTTACCACTGAAAATCTTATAGTCTGCTCATTCATCCTTCTGACAGAGTTTTATTTTGACAGCCTGCATCACAGATAGCATTGTATTGTCACCACACAACACTAAAAATGACTTGATCAACTGCTGCTTTCCTCAAACCTTGTCCTTCACAGTGATGTACCCACATACCCACTGATAGGAGTTAGTCATGCCAGCAGTGACAGGATGTCACAAGAGATAGCTGAGGTCTCGTGCTGGTGCAAGAAGGTGTGTGTAAATCTCCTCCATGTATGTCCTGTGAGCCTCGTTCTGCTAGAAAAACATTGGGTTGGTCCTTGCTCTGAGGCCAACATGAGCCTTGCTGTAGCTCCATGAGCACAGCTTTCATTCTCACTGGAGTCCTTTTTTTCTGGCCTGGCCTCCTAGGTATTTCCCTGTGTAATTGCCCCCCTTGGCAGGAAAATGTAGTCAGTGTAAGTATGGGATCTTTATACTGTTCTTCTCCCATTCCAGCCAGGAAGGGGGAATGTGTAAAGGATCTTAGCAAGACATAGAGCAAGTAGATACCTATACCCCTGTAGGCTGAAACTCATCATCGTGAGATCATCTATCTAAACAATGCAGGAAATCAGGGATTTTTGTTCAACAAGAAGCAGCCCTACTTCACCCCTGCCTGTCACAGGGGGAAAAGATACATGAACACTCAGCCAGGTGATTTGCAGTGAAAGCATCACAACCCCCCTACCAAACTTACCCTCACACACTTCCACAAGTACCTTATATCTGCCTGTGAGAACGGTGCAAAAATGTGAAGTTGAGTCAGGTAGCTTTTCTATGCTGAATGTCTTTCCTAGTCTGCTGGGACAGGATATCTGTTCTCAAAGAGTTTAGCAAGACATTTTAACTCCATGATCTGGAAGACTGATTGAGTGGCAATACATTCTGGAAGATCTGCCAGGGTTCTTGACCTAGAGAAAAGCAACTGAGACTGCAATAAAAGCAGGAAAGGCAAGTATTTTTATTTGACTGCCACTGATTCTCACAATAGAGGATAAAGACTATCCATCCAGTGTGGCACCATGCTCACCAATGGATGATTTAGCTAGGAGCATAAGAGATTCTTCTGCAAAAGGGGCATAATCCAGGAGGCAGAGCAAAGCAAACGTGCATTTGTGACCCACATTATATGCCTATATCAGGCCTCTGCATGTTCACATGCCTGACCTACTTGCTGGGATCCACTCCAATCCTACACTGAAGGAGAAAACTTTCATCACAAGTGTAATTTCCAATTTCTGACCTTTGTGCTAGCACTGAAAAAGGCTTTGTGAGCCCAAATACTCTTTTGTTATCACTAAGTGCTAAAACTCAATACTGAGGTCTTCAACTGCTCAGCTTTTGCTAAAGGTGCCATTATCAAAACTATGAACCCCAGTCACTAAGCCCATATATCCTAATACCCAGTTTAGGCTGAAGGCCTGAAATGAACCACAGTTGTTGAGCTGGGGGAAGACTGTTCCTTGTGCTGCACCAGTTTGAGAACCCAGTATACCATAAATTGCCAAAACACTTATTGGAGTACATCCTCCATGGGATACAGAAAGAAGCAAGATGCCACATGCCCTTTAGTCCTGTGGATAGAGAAAGAAGCAAGATGTCAATGCCATGTGCCCTGTAGTCCTGTGGATACTTAGGGCACTCCCTACAGACTGTGGATGTTTACCTGGCCTGATTGGAACCAAGCATTCTTGCAGAAATGCATTAATCATATCATAATGTTATTTATCTACAACTTTACTCCTGCAGCTCAATTTGTTCCAGGTTGCATGGTGCCACTGGGATATAAATTCCATGGGTAAGAAAAAAACTGTAGTGTTTGTTTAGTAGTTGAAAGGAGAAGACATCCAAAATGCATTTCCTATTTCAATGTCATTTATATATTTTCTGTGAAGTAAATAGAAAATCCTGCTGCTTGATGGAGTGTGTTGATTTAAATCTCATCACTCTGAAGAGAGAAATAAATTAATATCTCCCACATCCCCATTGTGTGATATTTAGGAAGTGTGAATAATACTCATGTTGCTGGTTTGGATACTTCTGGGTTTCATGAGATAAGACAGAGGCAGACATCTCACTGCAGCAGAAATTTAAGGGGTAATACATGGTTGTATCTAGAGGTCTCCTTGAAACCCTCCACAAAGTGTCAAAACCTGAAGCTTTCTCAGAGACTAAGGTGTTTCTGTCTAGCTTTCTTGCTGCTCAGTGTCCTGGTTTTCTGTATCTCATGATAAAATGCCTAATTATGAGCTGATGAGGTGGTGACATCTCAGATGGGGCCATGGAAACTCCTCGGCAGGCAGGTGTAGAAACTTACATTTCTACAAGACGAGGCAGAATAGGTGTGGATGGTGCTACACTGCGCTCTCTCTGTGGATTTACCTTCTGTTTTAACTCTACTAGGTACTTGCTGCTCTCCTGTGTCTCTTTTTTTTTCCTTTGTGATTGAGCAAATCTAACCACAATCTCTTTTTACACCCAGTTTCTAAAGAAAGTATTTTGTCTGGTTTTCAGCTGAACTGTTGCTTCACTAGTAACAAGAGCAAGACATCAGAAATCCAGCATACAAAACAGTACACTGATTCTGTAATATGAGGTTTTTAGTCATTTAAGAACCAGAGAATTTTATAGTACCCTGCAGTGTGTGGAGATTTTTCCTCTTAGGATATTATTATTTATTATTTATACATTATTATACATATTATTTATTATTTATACATTATTATATTTCATGAAGAAAAAATATCCACTACCTCTAAATAAATACTTCTTTTTAATTTTGATAATTGATTTAGGAAGTCTCATTATATCATCATTTAAAGTTCAAGGAAGTGCTCAATTTCAAAAGCCATTTAAAATTTTCTCCTTGTAACTCTTGTAGCATTTACAAAGACACTAATATTCCTTAAATCATCAACAGCAAAGTAACTGAGTTGTGCAAGAAACTATTTAAACTAAAATTATTTAAAGAAAAAACTGTATCAGAGTAGGAAAGTGACTTTTCAGAAGGCATTGAGCAAGTGAGAGAGCACTGGAATTGAAGATGTTCTGCTAATCATCATTTCATTCATCAAGAAAACACCTACAGTCTTGTCAACTCTTGTCAATCTAGTCAACCCTCAGAAGAGACCTGATTCTTAATCATTTACCTCTTGTAATTGCAAGGAGGCATTTTTACCAAGACATACAAAGAAGTCATTAACATTTTCATCTCCTTGACATGGCTCTCTGCAGGAGCAATAATGAGGAAGTTCGCTGTGAGCGTTGCCTTCAATTCACTTAATCCAGCATTTTAGAAGTGGTTTTGGAGTGCCAGATCCTTTTACACAGGCATGTCCAGTAAGGTGGCTCCTTACTCTAATCTAGAAAGTCATGTTGCTTTGGATATCGTGGCACTGTGGGGAGGCCACTGACATACTGGTCAAAGTATTGTGGCTACATTCTCATTGACAGTTTTGGCAGCAGGGACAAGTTTGCATCTGCTTTTGCTTTTGCAGAAGGGTGCAGGGAAACTAGTAAGGAATGCCACTGCTAAGGACTGATTCCTAAAATATTTAGATGCCTTCTGGGCACCTAAGGTAAAAATCAGCATATTTTTCAAATGTTTTGCATCAGGTGTGTAAAGAAATGGGAAAAAAAATCCCCCAGAAAAAAACCTTTTATTAACACAAATGGCAATGGCAAGGTGTTGGCATGTGATGCGACCTAAAAATAGGGGACTCATATAAACACGTGTTCAGACTAAAAAGTACTCTGTCTTGTGATTAGTGTGACCATTTCAAAATATTTCCTGTGGTGATTGTATAACTTTTAAAAAGAAAGGATAAGTTTGAGTTGGTGAATTGCTAGGTCTTCTCTTTCTACTGGTCTTGGTAAAAAAAGGAATAGATTTCTTTTGCATTAAAGAAACAGGTAAACAAAAGTAAATGACAAGCCTTGAGGGTTTTGTAGGTTAGTTTACATCATGCTCTAAATGAATGCTCTAAAAGCTATCAACCCACGCAGCACAAACATAGGTAACTTTTTACACGTAGTTTATAGTACATCTAAGAAGCATCTGTAGAGATGGTGTGGGAGTGAAGGGAGGGCTGAACTGAGGAAACTGCTTTTGAAAGTTGTTTTTTTGTGTGTGCAATTTTTTTTAAAGAATTTCAGAGAATGGAAAGAGGAACCTGTACCGCGCAGCTAGGCCTAACTTGTAAGAAACTTTCCCCACATCGTGTGGTGAAACATCTTTTATCACTGCACTCTTATCTTTAGTATGTTGGTACTATGGTTTGCTCACCTGCATGGATGAATGGATGGATGGGGCTAGAAGGGATTCTGAGAATTTATTTTGCTTTTCAAGGTTCTTTTACGAAAATGTAATGCATAACTTTTATTAAACCACAATCATCAAGAAAATGGATTTATTTTAAATCTTAAAAGTCCTTTCCTTTTTTTTCTCTCCCTTTCTCTGTATATTTGTATGATGATAAGGCAATTTAAGAGAGATAAGTACACAGAGAAGAAGGAAACTAAAGTTGCTCTCCTGAAATGTATATTGCCTTTAGGTTTTTAGAAAGGTCTTTCTGAGATGTTAGAATAAAAAGGACTTGGGTCTATTTCCTTCAGCTCCCTGAAAGAGCTTCAAAACACTGGCACTTTTGTTCATTTGCTTGCCAAACCACATTAACCCCCCCGCAGTGCTCAGTGACTGTCACAAGCATGGGTGACTTCACCTCACATGCCCCACCCGGCCTCTCCACTGCTGAGCTGATGCCACATGCACATGCAGAAGATGCATGTGCACATGCACAGTAGGAGATGCTGGCTGGATGCCATGTGCACTTGCAGAAGGTGGGCCAAGGTTCCAGGGGATTTCATCAGGGCTGGGGAGAACACAGTCTTGGCAGCTCTGTGGGAAAACGCTGTGATGGCTCTGAGCCCCTGAAATTCTCATAAGCAAGCACAAGCAATGAGTCCCAAAATGGGACTAAAGCTGGGAACTAAGTAATAGTAAAAATAGATAATCTCCACTATTCTCAGAAAGAGAAGTGAGAAAGTAGCTGGTGCTGGTGTTTCTTCACTGTGAGCTGGGGAGCAGGTTGCATTTTCAAAAGGCCTATCCTGTCTCTACTCCGAGGTAGCTGAGGGCATCCTTGGGGTTTCAGAAGAGCAGGTGGCTGCTGTGGTGGCTGGGATCACATCTCAGCCACTGCCAAAGCATCAGGTGTCTGCAGCAAAGGAGCTTCTAGTGGCAATTCTCCTTCACGATCTATGGCACCACAACAGAGTGAAAAAGAGAACCAAAACTTTTTGATAGGGAAGCCCTCATGAGAGCCGAGGTTTCAAGCTTGCCATTTGCTAACGATTCTCAGTTAAGCAGCTGAAGTTGTAGAAATTTATTTGCAATAGTTGATAGGCCAAAGCTCTTTGGCATCTTGACTGGGAGGGAGGAGAGTCCAGGTGAGTGCTCCTGCCACTGTGGAGACTCAGGATGGCAAAGGCCTGAGCCAAAAGCTGCTAATCCTCATCTTGTGAGGAGCTCCTCACCGGGTCTTGAACAGCTGATTTCCACAAGGAATCACATTTGATATGCCTGAAGACACACATCGCCAGAGTGTATTTTCCTAGTTTGGTTAGGGGTGCTTGAAAGGTTTTGTTTTGCTCTCACAGCTGGTTTTTCTATCCCAAGCACATTGCTGCCACATGTACTATCCCCATTATGTGATTGATGATGCAGTCCTCAGTCACAGCCTTCAGCCCATGGAAATTCAGTCTTGTGTTGATGCAACTGAATTGTTTACTGGGTGTGACACAAAGCTTCCAAGTAATGCAATAGTAACCATCCTGAAGCAGCATGGCCCATTTTGGCAGGGCTGTATCTGTGTGTGCCTTGGCCATACCATTCCTAACAGTCACTTTCTGTCATCAGACTTCTTAGATGCCTAAATTAGGTCAGATTCCCATCTGAAAACCAGGGCAATCACCCTCAGCATTTTTACACTTTTCATTTAAATGCCTTTTTATGTATCTGGGTTTTTTTGGGGCTCACTGTTTTATGTGATGTGCTTCACACACCTCACACGTAGCAACTGTTTGCCTGGTTCCTTCCTGGACTTTATTAACACCTTTTCCTGTCCTTTTTATTAAGACTGCAGAGGATTTAATACTACTCACACCACTAAATATATGTCATCCTGAACTACACACTTTTCTGTGCCAGTTGGCTCTCTCTAATTTTTAGTTTAAAACTCTAACAATAATTTTCAGTAACAGAAACATTGCCCTATTTTAATTTAGGTCAAACCGTATTTTACTGATGGCACCATCTGCTCCAAACATTTCCTTTATTCTTAAGTGAATCTATATCATTTTTTTATGCGTCTGTTATCAAGTTACACACTGAAAGTGCAGGAATGTGGTAATATTTCAGAACACATCACTTAGAGGGCTCCTAACAGCCCTAATTTTGTCTCCAAAGAACTGTCTCTTAGTGCTCAACTGTTATATGTATCTTATTGAAGCATAACTGTCCCAGTCATCAAAATTGCCTTAGGGCAGAGTCCAGCTGGCAGCCTATTGCTAGGGGTGTTCCACAGGGTCAGTAGTGGGTACAGTCTTGGTCAACTTATTCATCCATGACCTGGGTGAAGGGACAGACTGCAGCCTCAGCAAGTTTGATGGTGATACAGAACTGGGAGGCGTGGCTGATAAACCAGGGTGCTGTGCTGTCAGCCTGGGAGATCTGGACTCTCTCACCCACACAAACCAGCTGCAGAACGTTTGACTTCTGTGTGTGATTATTTCATAGGTAGCATTCATTATAACAATGTAGCAGCATACATCAGACTATACTTGGGGCACTTATATACTTTTCCAAGCAAAAAGAGTATGTTAGACAAGGATAGAATACAATTTCTCTCTTATTTATGCATTTAAGTTAATTAAGTGCAGAGAGGGTTGGAGGGAAGACCAAACCCTGAATACCATGGCACTTGCAGTCAGGTTCAGCAGAAAAGCTGAACTTCGACTTCCTATCTCACCTGTACTTGAGGATATTAAGAGGAGTGTAGTAGATGTGGACTAAAGGTGAAGCTTTTCTTAGAAATCTTTTTCCTTTTTTTCCATTTTATAATCTCTACTTCTTGTATGTTAGCAGTCATACCTCTAACTGGTATAAAATTGCCAAGCTGAGGAGAAGTCAAGAAAAAAGTGTTAAGTCACAGAGAAAGTAATAATTATGCTGGCTCTTTGCTCCTCTTTTCTGTGCATATATGATGCTGCTTTTAAAACTAGGTCATATCTGCTCCTGTGATCTGCTGTTTCTGAGGTTCCTGCTACCTGTGCACTGTGCCTTTGGGCAGATGAGCTCTGCACTGTTCAGACACTTGTGAGTCCATACTGTGCCCTATGCCAGCCACAAGCAGCACAGCTGCAGTTTTTGATGCTCAGCATAAGCTGTGAGCTTTTGCAGAGAAGCCAATTTTCAGTTCTTTCCAAGTGAACAAAGTGATTTTTTACAAGCTTGGAAACAATGATCTTGCTTCTACCTGTGAGGCAAAGAGCTCTGAGGTGCTGTGCATACAACACACAGAGCTGCCTCAGGCTTCACTGTGAGCTGCATGAATACCAGACCTACAAGACTGCTCCTGAGAGAATTGCATCCTAGTCATGCCACTGGGCCTCCACAGATGATGTGATCATAATTAAAAGGTAGAATCAGCCAGGGTACCCCATGACTGTAGCTTGAATGCTATTGAATGGTGATGGCAATTGGTTAAAAAAATGAAGAAACTCTCTCTAGCAGAGAACCACAACCACTTACATGTGACCATATACATGAGCAACTGAACATCACTCTGGAAAAATTCAGCTCATATACAGCTCAGTAGTACAATTCACATTCTGAACTGTGATAATAAGCAGTAAAAGAAACTAGGCAAAGGAAAGAGTTTGCAGAGTTTCCTGTGGCAGTGAAGGATTTCTCATGGAGATGAGCCTGAGCCTGAGGTGAGCCCCAACCACCAGTCCCTTCAGGTCAACCTGGAAAGAAAGCATTGTCCAAAGCACTAGGGAATGAGCTCACATTTCCCACTGCCTTGGATTGCACACATTTCTGCCTCCTAGTCCTTCGTCGACCTAGGCACACCTCTCCTCCTGAAATATATGCAGTCACCTTTTTTCAGTGGGTATCGACAAGAGGTACAGGAGAATGGCTGAATGCAATATCAGTTCCAGTCGTACCAAAGTGCCTCCAGCAGCCCATTTTTGTATCAAAGCCTTTCAGTAAGATGCACAGTTTGACAGGAAGTGATGCTCACTCTTTCCATATATATAGCTCCTCTTACTCTTTCAGGAGCAGGAGAATAAGATATGCAAGAAAGCTGCACAGTGCACATCAGTTTAGCTCCCACAGAGCCCCATGTCTCATATTTTTCAGCCAAGACTGTTTTCACTAGCACTGATGAGAGAATTACTCCAAACTGACATGAGAGTCAGGAGAATGCCCAATCCACAGGAATTCACTGCCAGAACATGGCAGAAGGCACGTGGGGGGAGAGCAGTGGTCAGTCCATTCCACGGTCTGCCAGTAAGGGCTAAATGGTATATGCTGAGCAAGTACTGCAGCAGGAGCAGAAGAAGACAAAACGATTTTTATTCTGAGTCCTTATGATCATGTAAAACTGACTGTAGGCTTCAACACACAGGTGGAAGAAGATGGATTCAAGTAAAACAATGTATTTGATCCTATTCTGTGCCAATTCATTTTCACACAAAAGCTGACCTGGTCATTTAAAAGTAGCAGCTGAATGATCCAAGTGTGAAAGGGGTCAATTATGTTTTAGTGAACTAGCTCAGATTCTGACAGATTCCAGGCAATTATGGGCCTCCAGGAAATCAGGATCTAAATCAACAGGATGTTTAAAACAGGCTGGAATCAGCTTCAAACACCTGCATTTACCATGGAAGTGACTACATATGCAAATACCGCAGTCACTGGAGATCCACCCAGTTCAGTAAACACTTTCCAACTCACCCTAAATAGATACCTAGATTTCTATGGCTGATAAATCCAGAGCTGTAGCAAAGACCAGAAAGGCCACCTATACCCAAATCCTGCCCCTTAGTACTACTGCTATGGAAAGAGTTTTGCCTATTCATATAGATCTTAATTAATAGGAGGAACAACAATTCATCTGTGTTTTTACAAGTCACCAGTTGTTATGGATCCAGCACAGGGTTTTTGGGACACATCTATTTATCTAGGAGGTAGAAAGATGTTTTGAATCTACTGAGACCAACCAGTGGAAGTAGTGGAAAAAGGCCCATCTGAAGACAGCTTACATGCTCAACCAAGTTATGTGAGGCACCCCTACAAATATTGCTTCCAATTTCTGGCCCCGGTATGTTATACGGCTGTTAGGATTACTCTATATTGTTTGCTCAAAACATTTCCCAAATACCACACCAAATTATTCTTTCAAGTACACCTGCAAAACTTTGTGGGCTGTCCTGTTTATGGGCTCCACCATAAGCTAAATTGATCAACAGCTACAGACTGTCACATCCTTAGTGCAAGTATGAGAAAAAACATCATCTGAGGTTCTTTTCTTTTTTTTTTTTTTAATTTTTATCTCTAAACATAATCTTCAAGAGCACGCAGCAACTCTACCTCAATTCCTTTGTGGACTGATCAGGAGAGGAAACACTTGAAGAGAGCTTCACAGAAAAGAGAGATGAAAAGATAGAAAGTAGAGATTTCAAACAAAAAAAAAATATATATATATACACACATATGCTTATACGTGTGTATATGTATAGTAAATGCCAGTTTGAGCACACAGATTCAGTGTGAGACCACCAAGTTTCTGAAGATTGAGGGATTCTCTGTTAGGAATCTGTCATTGTCTACTGCGAATGCCTTGTGCCAATAAACTGTTAAATTCTTTCCTGGAATTTGAGGTCAGAAGGGAAATGATTGACTACACTTTTTCCTCTGACCCTCACAACAGCTATGTGAGGCAATTTCTTGTAGAGGGAAGTAGTTGATGACCAGAAGCCATTGTCTGTCCTGGATACAGACAATATTTAAAAACTTAAAGATATAAAGGAAATCAATTCATATGTTATTTAAATTTCAACTAGATTAGGCAGTTTCATCACAATTCTATTAAAAAATGTGTCTTCATCTTGCCATAAGTCAAAGCCAAGGTACCTGTATGAGGGCCCTCTGGCACAGGATAACTCCACACAATGCAGGATGTCTGCCAGAGGAGTTAAAGGGAGATTTACAAGCTGATTGTTCTTGGCCCTGCAACCATCTGACAAGTACTGTGGTCCGTGTAACTGAAGGTTCCCTGTCAGGAATCAGCAGTTTCAGGAACTGGTTGCATGGCTCTTCCTCCCTTTGTAAGACAGCATGGTTTCACCCAGAGGAAAGTTACTATGTGCTGTTGGGAAATATGAGTGTGCATATGGGCAGTGATCACAGAGGACTCTATGTCCTATAGAATGAATTCCTGAGCTGATATGTTGAACCCTTCTGTTGCCTTAGCTTTGCTAATCTTTTTAAAAATATCGATCTTCTAACAATCAAGCTTACAAAGCCTGCTTATTTAGAAAAGGTCAACGTATATATAAAATTCTAGCTATCAGCCCCTAAATTGGAACCTCTTCAAATCCGGTTTAGGATGCATACTCTAACTGAAATGTAAACCAGCCTACAAAATTTACCAGTGGAGTAGCACAATTTGGATTTCATCTTGTTTTGTGTTTTGTGCACAGCATTTTTATAAGCTGACTTGCGCACTGATAAAGAAAACTGCAAACTGCTTTATTTTGTAATCTAAGTAGCACTTGAACTGTAAAATCATGCTTCAGATGCTGAGAGTTTTTGACAACACTGGCCCACAGACTTACTATTTCCAAGAACCTGACTGATGCAAAATAAACTTTTTTAAAGTTTTAAAGGCCACATTGAGGAGTTTCGCTCTGAACTGGCTCATTGACACAGATGACAGTGTCTGTGTTCAAGCAAATCTTACCTAAATTAGGGTGAATGTTGCTAACACCATCAGAGAATCCTGACTTTGCTGATTTATACTTAGAAAAGGTGAAGGTTCAAGTGAACTAAAATTCAACTATCAGCAAAACTGTGTAGTCCAGGACAGACACAGGAAATTTGAAAGTAGATATTTAATTTACATTTAATACAGT
The DNA here is from genome assembly GCA_013397395.1 of Sinosuthora webbiana. Taxonomy (NCBI): domain Eukaryota; kingdom Metazoa; phylum Chordata; class Aves; order Passeriformes; family Sylviidae; genus Sinosuthora; species Sinosuthora webbiana. Next base: position 654,805 of record VXBN01005034.1, on the reverse strand, counting down.
ACAGTATGTACAGATAGTACATTTAATTTTACTACTTAGCTAGTTCTGAAGATTCGGTGCCGTATTTGCTTGTGGAGTTTCTTTGCCTCTTATCCGTATATTTAAATTTCACAGTAAGAATTTTTTGTTCAGTCTTGGAAAGTTCACTTTTACTCTGTCAGTCTGGAGAACAGAAGCACTCCCTAGTAGGCAGAAATGACAGCATTATTTTTTCTTCACTTTTGAATAAAGTAGTTTCTCTCTAGTTTGGTACAGCTAACAAGCTCAGGCAGAGGTACACACTCCTCCACTACAAAAAAGCTGATAATGATTCTTTTTTTTCTTGCTGAAAAACAGAGGGTTTTTTACCTCTCAATGTGAAATCCTTGTGGAGAGAAGACACTCTTTGTTTTACCTTTCCCTGATGGTTTGAGGTCAGAGCTCTAACCACCATAGGGTTTACTTTGACTATGTGTACTAAGATAAAGATTGACATTTGTCTCTGAAAGAGTTTTTGATTAATATAATAACTAACCTTTTTCATTGTAAAAAAAAAAAATATGCCCGCTTTTGCAGTGAAGGTTTACATATGGTTTGCTTACGTCCTTTATCTGAGTGGTCTTTGGTGAAAAATAAGAAATAAAGAACAGGTTGGGTTTTTTAAAGCTAAATGGCATGGAAGGTGAGGAATACCATAGCTATTTAGATGCTTTCAGTTTTGTTTTCTTTGCTCAGTAATACTTGCATACACAAGTGCACAGAGTGTAGAAGTGTCATTTCCCAAATGTATTTCTTCTTAAAAGAAGGTAAGCTAAAACATCAAATAATGCCTTTGTGATAACATAACTACAGGCTTGGCAACAGTTTCTGACCTTCATAATAATGATACTCAGAACAAAACAATAGGAAAAAAAATCTGCTAAAAGAACAAGGAAGCCCAAATACAAAGAAATTTCTTAGAAGACTTAGGTTCACATCTTCACTGAATGAACCAAACTCTTGGCTTTTGGAGGTGTAGAGATGTAACAGTGCAAGCTAAAATTTGCATGAAGGTTTATTGCAAGGATGAACCATCAAGACAAAACCTGTAGCCTCTTTCGGTAAAGCCCGTGTTCAGTTTAGGAAACATTCAGACAGAGATGGACTCATTTACATTCCTCAGTTTGGTGAACTTGAACATTTGCAGAAGTGTTTCTCTGAATCGCATGAATGATGCTTTACAAACTGTACTTGAGATATGTTGCAAAAGAGCACTTCTTGTTCTTCATATTAAAACATCTTACTTCATTTAAATATTGAAGTGTTTGTCACTTTCCCCACAGCTTAAGATTGCTGACACTTGGCTCTTTATCTTCCTGACTCCTTCTTCTCCTCACACTCAGTCTACAACAGAAATTAAGCATTTGTTTTATGTGATTTTACTCGCTTCTGTCATCTCAGTAGTAATTCAGACAGTCCAGGAGGGGTTGAAAATCCAGGAAGAACAGTCTGAGAACTCCTAAATTTTCTCTAGTTTTATCTACCATTAGGTAGACATAAAGTATCCGAACCCTTTAGCTCTTGTTACTGCTTTGTGATCAAAATGAGTAAGTAAAATATAATGTAAAATAAAAGTATACTTAAAAAGCAGTCTTTTAAGAAAAAACAAAATTCTTCTCGTACACTCACAATGATGAAAAACTATTAATAGGATTTTTCTTAGTGCTTACAATAAAATCTGCGCTTTCACTTTGCGTCATCCTAAATCTATTTAGATGAAATGCATCTGAGCTGAAACTGCATTTCAGCTTGTTTAACCTGTAATCTGAAGCATGCCATCCTACATTCTTCAGATAGAAAGGTGTCTTTCTAAAAGTGTAACAATATCAAAGAATTTATGAAATAAGAACATTTTTCCCTATGCAATAGTGCTTTGACAGGTAGTGAACCAAAAATTATGAAACACAATAGGTTTTGAAATGCTTTCTCCTGCATGATATATTTTAAGAGTTATTTTTCCATCTCAAGTCACAAAGCAAATCTCAGGTTTTTTACAAATTGGCAATTTCCATTTTGACTTCGCTCACGGGCTTTTCAGTCTTTTTCACAGGTGTGCTTGACACTGACAACAGGAAGATAATAAATGTAAGAGAGAAATCACATCAGCCTTATTTAGCAGTTCTCTAAAAATAGACACATCTCTACTGTTACTCTTCCACAGCAAAGAAGTAACACAGATATCTTGTGATTTTTTTACTGTTTGATTTTCAGTACACCTTTAATGTTTTATTTATCATCTTTTTTCAATGGAAGGGAAAGAAATTCCTATTCCTTCAGAAAAGCATTAAGCAGCTGTCACCTCAGCTTATGGTTGCAGCTTGGATGAAAACCTGATGCCACTGAATTTCCAAGTGAGTTTTCTGTGCAGAGTGCCACGAGCCAGTGAGTACAAAGAGTAGCAAAAAAAAAATCCTACATGGATTTAGTGAGTATTACTCCAGAGGCTTAGTACTTAATATGAGACTAATATATATCCATCTACTAAATGCTTCAGAAATCAAGCAAGCAGAAAAGCTTAACATTTCTCCTTCTATGTCACAAGCTTGAGGACTGATGCAAATGTCAATAGGGCTGGATCATGTCACTTGAAGAATCCTTATCGAGTTTTCTTTTCAGTCTGCCTGTATGAATATTGGTCTGCAATATTTTAAATCTAGGTCTCCCAAAATTAAAGCAAAACCATGTATTTCTAAAAGGGAAATTTATGTAACAAAACTATATTTTTAAAAAATGATGCATATGAAGCCATAGCTTAGTGTGGATGTTTTAAAATCCATGCAAGCTTTGCTGATTTGAATTCTGTTGGAAACTGGAAATAGAATGGAAAAAACTCATAAAATGTAAAAGGAGTTTAATTCTAAACCTCTGAAGAGAGATTCTTTTCTCTCTTGATGTATTACATTTTCAAATTAAACCACAAGAGACAGACAGAGACTGCGGGTGCAGTGAGGGAAGGTCATAGTTACCCTGAAAAAGAAGAAAATAGAAACACAGCATTGACTAAACCCCAAAAGACACAGCCATGGGAGCAGTAAAGCACTTTGAAATGGTATATTGTGGTTCCAGCAGCTTAACCTGGTGTCATGGTTTCACCCTAGCCAGCAGCCAAACCCCACAGTTGCTTGCTCACCTCCCCCACTAGGCAGGATTGGGGAGAGATTTGAAAGGGTAAAAGGAAGAAAAATTGTGGGTTGAGACAAAGACAATTTAATAAGGAAAGCAAAAGCCATGCACACAAGCAAAGCAAAACAAGGAATTAATCTGCTCTTTCCCATGGGCTGACAGCCATCTCCAAGAAAGCAGGGCCCCATCACATGAAAGAGTTACTTGGGAAGACAAACACCATCACTCCAAATGGTCCCTCCTTCCTCCTTCCATCTATTTTATATACTGGTAATGATGTTGTATAGTATGGAATATCCCTTTGGTCAGTTTGGGCTTCCTGTCTGTGTCTCCTCCCAGCCTCTCATGTACCCCAACTTCCTTGCCAGCACGGCACTACAAAAAACAGTGTGGTGGCTCCGTGTAAAGCCTGCTCAGCAATAACAAAACTATCTTTCTATTGTCAACTCTGTGTTCAGCACAAATCCAAAAAATAGTCTCATACCAACCACTGTGAGGAAAATTAACTCTATCCCAGCCAAACCCCACATACCTGGGCATTTAAAAAGCAAACCATTACAAGTAAGGGTGAACCAGAGCAGGAATTTCTTCTACTCCAGGCTTTCCTGGCAAGGAATTCAGGATTAGAGCATGAAAGAATCTGGCAAAAGGAAAGACGAAACTGGGAGGATTTTTCTGTACTCCACATTTCCTCAAGAGGCTATTCACCCTCAAGAATGACATGCAACATCAGTCTTGTGTGCTTTGCATGCCCAATTCTCCCCTGCAGAAGACTCTAAAGGAACCACCCATCATTCTTCTTCTGCTCATTGTGATGGACATCGTCATTACTGAAAATCATGTCAAGGAGACCTACCCCTTTTGGAAAGCTCTTTTAGGCATGTAATCAGTAAGTCTGGGGTCTCTCAACTCTAATTCTCTCTCTAATTCTCAACTCTAATTCAAGGGGTGCCTACATTTGGAGGCACTTATGTTTTACTGACAGTACTGTTCCACAAGTGCATAAAATTTGCCTTTAGCCAGGCCATTAATGACACTGTTTTGCATTCCACAGCATCTCTGCGTGCATTTTTTATCTCCTTCTTATCAAGATGTTCTGTCAGAAAAAGCAAGTACAGAAGAAAATACGTTTGAGATTAACTCTAACACAAACCAAAATGTGAGACATATTAGACAGCTTTATGATCAGTGTGACAGATTTAATGGAAATTTTCACCAATATTCCTACCTTCCCAAGTACCTGTATTTTCTATAGGAATAGCATCTAGGGGCCTGTGATAGCAAATATCTTTCACTTGCAGAAATATATTATTAGAGGTCTGTGGTGACTCTGATATAGACAACAATTTTCTGTTTGTTTTGAGAAATATAGAGTTGTTAGGCACAAAGGGATGCTACTTGAGCAGGATTTTTGAGGCAATAGACTTCATGAATAAATATTTACTGTGGTAAATCACAGACAGATGAGTTGAAATAGGGAGGATTAAGGCTTTTTTCACAAGAGGTATGTGACAGTGAGTGCTTTTTCAAGTTAGCCTGAAAAATGAAGAATTAGTTTCATTCTTGATAGAACTCCTCTGACAAGAACTGAATTTCATTTGCAACGGATTTGGCTCAAAGGGCTTTTTGCAATTGTGCCTATCTGATAATCACTTTACTACTTGAAGCATGTTTCCTCTGTGACATGTGCATGATATATGTACGTCTCTGACTTCTTTGCAGTTCCTATTTTCTTGTTCCTTTATTTAGGATTCCAACAACTCAGCTGGAAGCAACATTAATCATTATAACTTTCTTGATACTGACTCTCACCACTTCTGAATATTTTTAGCTGACATTTGAAGCACTATGTCAAATATATCAGATCCAGAAAAAACCTCAATAAGCCCCCACTGAGCTGCTTGCTGCTGTAGCTGTACCTTTTCCTGGAGCTGCACTTGGTAGATCTGCACATCTATCTCCAGTAGAGATTTCACATTTGCCAGGTTTCAGGAATCATCAGTGGTTCAGAAGGCAAGCTTTTCAGTAAAAGCCTCTCTCAGAAAGCACAGGTTTTTCCAAAATGGTTATTTCCAGCGATAAGAGTTTCCCAGCAAAATGGGCTGGGCTCTTTGAAGGACTGACCGGTTACACTGCTCATGGCCTACAACCACACAAATCAAAGCTCTTTTCTAACAAGATATGACATTAAGTGACACCAACTGGAACCTATGTTTTTTAATCTAACATCAGGGCTCTCTTGCAACAAGATGCTTGGAATAAACCATGCAGGTGATGAGATTCCACAAGCAGGTGTGCCTGAACCCACTCTCTGCCTGTTATTAAGTAGAAATGTGCCCACAGTTATCGGCTGACTTGGCTTGGCACCTCTTCAGCCCTTACTGTAACTCTTCACTGTAGATATATCCTCTGCCTTTCTGGGCATTTGTTGCCATTTCTTCATTTTTTCAATGCTATACTTTTATGAAATTGCCTCCCTGTACTTGCAGCTTAACAAAAGCAAGCACACACATTGAGGTGTGGGTTCTTTCCTGCAGCTGCTGAATGCTACTACACTGTTTAAAATAAATAGGTTAAACCATGAGCTATTGCATCTGCCAAGAAAGATTTATGTAAACCAGACAGTGAAAGCATGGGCTACTTTGCAGACTGCAAAACTGAAACTAATTTTGCAGAATTACAGATGATGCAAATAAGACAGCTGCAAACAGAATATTTTTAAATAACTTATATTTTGCAGAAACTGAAGCCTGATAGTCTTTTTCTTCTTGGTAGAAGAGGGCCTCTCCAGCCTGTAAACCAGTCCAAGCAATTGCAATCTGTCTCTGGTTCTCAGGTTTCTTTCCTAATATTCTGTTTATATTATAGATGTAGCAAGAGTCATTGAATGCATGGTCTCCTTCCCCTAAGTTGAAAAAAAAAAGGAAAAAAAATTAAATCCAGCCCTTACTTGAAATGGATCACAATTTAGTTTGGGGGAAAAAGGTCAGAAGATAGTGTGCACTAAAGAAATCAAGGTCATGACATCTAGAGTGGATACAACGGATTTAGCTTACGGAGAAGCTATGTTCTCACACAGACATCAATTGAATTTCAACTTGTGATATGTGATTTGATATGTGATTTTCTTTATGTTACAGTAACATAGGAGGTGTGATAATGAATAGACTACAGAGCAATCTGGATAGTAGGGATTGATGCGCCAAGGTCAATGGTGTGAGGTTCAATAAGGCAAAATGCCAAGTCATGCACTTCAGTCACAAGAACCCCATGCAGCACTACGGGCTTGGGGCAGAGTGGCTGCGAAGCTGCCCAGTGGAAAAGAACCTGGGGGTGCTGGTTAACAACAAGCACTTCTGTGATTTAATTGACATGGTGGTGTTTGATCAAAGGTTCCATGATCTTGGAGGTCTTTTCCAAGCTTAATGATTCTATGATTCTAAGCATCACAAAACCATTCAGCAGGGAAAAGCAGCTGTTCCAAGACAGGAAGAAGTCAGACTCGTAAAAACATGATGATTTGGAGGGAGGCAAGACTCTTCAGAAAGTAATTTTAATGGATTCAGCACATTCAAGGAAAATCTGTCAAATTAAAGAATTTTTTACTTGATTAATATAGGATTTATGTCCTTAATTTCTGTTTTGATATATATTTTTTTAACTTGACATTTCTCTTCTAGGTTTTCAAGCCAAGTGTTCATGATATGATCCAGCTGGCCTACAGGGATCAACAACCCACTTGTGAATAATGGGTAAAAACGAATCCCACCTGGATGCTTTGACACTGGCAATGCTCCAGAATAAAACAATCTCCATCACCCTCCCAGTTGTGTATTCAGTGGTGGCTCTGGTCAGCATCCCCGGCAACTTGTTCTCCCTTTGGGTGCTCTTTTGGCACATCAAACCCAAAACACCTTCTGTTATCTTCATGATCAACTTAAGCATCACGGACCTTATGCTGGCCAGCTGTTTCCCCTTCCAGATTTCTTATCACCTCCAAAGAAATCACTGGACATTTGGGAAGACTCTTTGCAGCCTTGTGACAGTGATGTTCTACTCCAACATGTATTCTTCCATATTGACCATGACCCTTATCAGCGTGGAGCGGTATGTGGGTGTGGTACATCCTTTGAAATTGATCAAATGGAGAAGAAAAAGATATGCCTTGGCTGCCTGCCTAGCTATGTGGATTTTCTTGCTACTAGCTTTCTACCCACTAGAAACTACAGATCTGACCTATGAAGTGAAAGAATTAGGGATTATAACCTGTTTTGATGTCCTAAAATGGGATATGCTGCCCACCTTTGCAGCTTGGGTAGCATTTCTCCTCACTTTATTTGTTGTGCTCTTCCTGATCCCTTTTGTTGTAACAGTTGGATGCTACATTGGTATCATTAGGAAGCTAATTCAGTCATCAAGCAGATATGGTGATAGGCAAAAAACTAGATCCATATACCTGGCAACAGTTGTCCTTCTGTCCTTCGTCACGTGCTTCGCGCCCAATAACTTTATCCTACTTGCGCATATGATCAGCCGCCTATTCTACAGCAGCAGTTTGTACCCTGCCTACAAGCTCACCTTGTGCCTCAGTTGCTTCAACAACTGCATAGATCCCTTCATTTATTATTTTGCATCGAAAGAATTCTACCAGAAATTCATGCAATTGTTTCGCCCTAAGGTACTGCTCAGTGACAGCTTGGAAAACAGAAGGGAAAGTTTATTCTCTGCCAGGACCATGTCAGTCAGATCGATGTCAAGTGGACCCATGGATGGGTTAGAGGGAGTAAAGGTCAATTTGCAAAGGCAGGAAAGTGTTTTTTAGCTTTAGATATTCCCAGAAGAAAAACATCTGTGAAACTCATGGGTAGACACAGAAAACATTTCCTTTTGAATGGCCATACCCAAAATACCTTGCTCCAGTAACAGAACTCAAGCTGTAATTAAATTGAATTTCAGCATTTTCTGGTCAGAAATGGAAGTGCTAAAGGAACTGAATTTATTCAAGAAGGCATTGAAGCAAATCAAACAGTGTTAGCCTGGAAATAGCCTTGCTGTATAAGACCGAGGGATAGGTTTAGAACAGTTAGTCTCAGGTTGTATGATAGTTAACCAAAGACTTGTGATTCTTAGTGAATGTGAAACATTACTGTACATAAATTAGAGCATGCACCCAAAATGGTTTGGGAGTAAGGGGGTTGTTTTTCTAAGCAATGTGCTAAGCTTTGTTTTTGTTTATGTTTTTAAATTACATTTCTTTCTCTCTTGTTGTATTTTTATAAAAGAAATAATAAAAGTAGCTTGGCATTTTACCATTAATGCATAATGCACAGCCACTGTGAAATCACCACAACACTCACCAACTGCTAATCAGAGTCAAACCACACTGACACTTGAAAAGGTTATGTTGACTCATATTATTTATTTGAATCTTATACAGCAAAACATCTCATACAATGAAAGGAAAGCTAACAACATTTGAAAATACTTCTGCATTTCTTGAAATTATTAATTTCTCAGGACTGTGGGGAGCAATTTATTTAAGGAAACAGACTTTCCCACATTAAGCTATTACAGTACCAATGCTGCTTGTATGGGGTTAGTAGCAAATGGTCAATTTCACCAATTCACTGTAGGCTACATATAGAAGAACCATCCCCCTCAACAGAATTTAGCTTTACATAGTGCCTGGGTTGTGAGTTTTTCTTCCTTACAGAAATGGTGTAGATTATAAACCAGATTTTCAGATGGATAAATGAAAATTCAACCACAGACTAGAGAGTCATTCTGTGCCAGCAGAAACCAGCTGAAAACTTTTCCTGACGTCCAGATGTCAGAAACAGATTTCTTTCAGGTAGGCAAGAAGAAAGAAGAAAAGAAAGAGGAAAATAGGGCTTGAGAATGGGAGCTGTACCAAACATCCTGAAAATAAGGTATGGCAGGCAGGCTGAGCAGTCCTGTGTTTGGAGCTCTCCTCTGAAATGTCTTTCTACAGCTTGTTTGCAAATTCCATGCCATGTTTAATCCTTCTCACCTCTCAACAACTGCCTGTGTGCTTGGAAAGACAACAGCTACAGAACTAGGGGCAGAAGAAAGATTAATTTTTCCTGTAGTATTTACAGCTTTTTACCTACATTTGACCTTCATTGACAGAGCAAAGACACAAACCACCTGAGAAGACCAGACTAGTCCCCCACACAAGCAAGACAAAGCTACCCCATATCCTTTTGCTGCACTACAACTCCACCCAACACTGAGGAGGAAGCTGTCTGCAGCATTGTGGATAGTTGGTTCATAGTTGGACATCTCATACTGCACTGATTCCTAAGCTCTTGTGCCTAAGTAATAGGCAATACCCAAGGCCCTTAAAATTTGCCATTTTTCTTTGGGTATCTCATGACTAAAAAACAATTTTCCACCACTAATCACCATAAATTTATTCACAGTGGAGGGTGGAAAACCACAACACAGAGAGTGGGATATTTGAACGTCCTATCTTCTGCTAAAGTATTGTCAGTTTTTGGAGCTGAATAAATGTGAGTGGACCTAGCACTACTGTTTACAAGCCAATGTGAACATTCAACGCTTTGTGGAATTTAACAGAGTTAGTTTTAATTGATCTGCACATTTTCTGTGTACAAGGCCAACCTTAGTGATCTGTAACACCTAAACCCTCCCATCCATTTGCCTGGAAGCTATCCTTCATTACTCACTTTCACATGATTCCAGCTTTCTAACTATCACAGTTGTTTAATTTTTTTTCCACATTTTGTTGTGGCAGAAAATTTTTTGAAGTTTATACTGAAATCTCTCTCCTTTTTCTTTTTTTTTGTAACATGGAAATATTTTTACATTGAAAACCTTTACTTCTCCGACATCTAATGCAGACTTTGACTCTTGTTTTATCTTGAACATGGTCCTTAAGTGCACAGTTCCTCCTAAAATATGCTGTAAAATGCCTGAACTATAACTGACACAAAATAGAGTCAAAAGTGCAGAAACCTTGCACTTTGGACATCAACTGCTGCATTTTGAAAAATAGTGAATTGCTCCTTTTTCAAGTGAGAAAAGATGTTCACAACTGACTGAAAATGTTCTCTCCAACCTCATCCAGCTCTTCATAACCCTTCATCTCTCTTCTGAAAATGTTTAAAAAGGAACAGGAAGGATGCCTCATTTGAATGCACTGCCATTTCATTAACTAGCCTATAGTTAGCTCAGATTCCTGTTTGGGCCAGTGGGATTGTTCCTTGAGAAAGGAATAAAAAAATGAACCCATCAACAGCAAGCCTTCAAGTTCGATGGCATATACTGTGAAGTCTTGGAGAGTTTTTGTTAGAGAGAAAGAGAGTAAATTATTTTTAAAAAGAGGCCCATCATGCTGTTCTTTGATCCTGGAAATATATCCTTCTGGAGCATCATAAGAATAATGGCTTCTACCCTCCTTGATCAGGGAGTGTAAGTTGACATCCATATACATATATACCTATAAAGATATACATATAAATGTACATTGCAATTTGTGAGGTTATTGAGAAGTTCATGTCCATATTACATTCAGTTTGGGGAATATGGGCCCTGGGCAACTTGCTTACTTGTAAAGTATTACTGTGTAGCTAATGCAATTTTACTGAAAAGACTAGAATGTAAAAGGTTCTTTTTGTTTTCGGGGCTGGGAAGGGAGTTTGTGTTTGGTTTTGGTTTTTTTAATTACTGTATAGAGATTTAACCTATGAATGTGCTTGAACGTTTTTGTACATATAATTATAATAATCAAAAAAAAAAAAATAAAAAGCACATGATTTAAGATTCACTCCTGTGTTTTTACCTGCCATGTGTGAAAAACTTCCAAACATAGAAGAGGGTAGGGAAACCAAGTTATGAAATAAAATTAATCTGGTTTTTCTTGTTATTGTGGGGTTTTTTCAGGAATTTTTCCAGGATAGATATACATATATTAGAAGCTGGCATTGTCAGACCCTTCACACAATTTTTTAAAGTATCAATACCTTAATGAGATGTTGGCTAACTTGAATCCTTCTCCTTGCCCAATAGGTGACTGATACCTATATTTTTTTAATTTCTATGCATGTCTGAAGAAGCCTAGCAATCAGAGCCTGTCTCACCACCAGCCTGGAGCAGGGCATTGGAGGAAACTGCAAATGGACAGTCAGGGTCAGTAGTCATGGAATCATAGAATATATGGGAAAGGACCCACAATGATCATCAAGTCCAACTCCTGGTCCTGCACAGGACACCCCAAGAGTCACACCATGTGCCTGAGAGCATTGTCCAAACACTTCTTGAGCTCTGTCAGGCTGGTGCTGTGACCATTTCCCTGGGGAGCCTGTTCCAGTGCCCAACCACCCTCCGGATAAAGAATATTTTCCTAATAGCCAACCTAAACCTCCCCTGGCAACTTCAGACCAATCCCTTGAGTCCTATTCCTGGTCATCAGAGAGAAGAGGTCAGTGCCTGCCCCTCTTCTTCCCATCACTAGGAAGTTGTAACTTCAATGAGCAGCCTCCTCCAGGCTGAACAGACCAAGTGCCCTCAGATGCTCCTGATAAAGCTTCTCCTCTGCACACTTCAATATCTTTGTACTGCTCCTGTGGATGTTCTCTAAGAACTTCATGTCTGTCTTATATTGTGGCACCCAGGACACAAGGTATGGCCACATCAGCACAGAGAAAAGCAGGACAATCCTGTCGCTCAAACAGCTCGTGATGCTGTGCTTTCATAAATGTGCCCTAGACTGACGATGTACCATTTTGGGTTCATTGTCTGTTTGGCAAAATGTATGCTGATACATGAGTGGGCCAGAGATTATCCTGGAGTCAAATCATAACTTTTTGTCATTTTTTTCCAGGTCAAAGTGTTTAAAATAACATGAAGTCTACATTGATACCTGCTGGGCTGTTATTTCTCTAAGGTGATGGTTAGCGTACATGCTACCCAAAGATGGGAGGGATAGCACAAATGTTTGTGTGTGAAATTCAGTGTTGGTAAGCATGAAGTAATGCACACAGTGAAATCCAGTCACAGCTTTGTGTATAAAATGATGCTTCTTGTCAGCAACTACTGTGAATCATAATCCTTTCATCAGCTCAGCATCATAGAAATCCATGGTTCATCCATACCTAGTTTACTCTCTGCACTTCTGGCCTCTGTCACAAATAGGATCAACAAGGACTAGAAAAGATCAAGGTAAGAGCATATGGTATGCTCTAAGAAATTAATTTAAAATCTTAGAAGTTAAATAGTTTAGGATTGCTCATCTCAGAAAAGAGACAATATAAGGTAGGTAGGAAAGAGGCCTACAAAATCCTCAATGAAGTGCAAAAGCTGATTTGGATGACTTACACTGCCTTTGTCCGATAATTGGTGAACAACAATGAAAAAGCCAATGAGATCTAGGCTTAAAACCAGATAAAGTTTGTATTTCTTCTTACAACACATAGTATTGTTAGAAAATAGTTTGCCAAGAATGTTGTGGATGCACACAGTACACTGGTCCAGAGAAACTGGAAAAGAACACGGAAAAGAAATCCACTGTAGGTTACTAAACAGCCAATCCTCAGCCCAGGAAGACCCCGAGGATTAAAACTGTCAAAGGCTGAAGGAGTACTAAGAGGAAGTCATAGTATATGACTAGTATAGCCCTGTTCTCCCTTCTGTTGAAATGCCAGTATCTGAGGCAGGACACCACAAGCAAGACAGCCCATTAGCTCTGCTCTGGTCCATCACACACTCCCAGTTAAGGCCTGCCAGAACCACTTTGGAGCCTGGCCTCCTCCACCCTGCCTGCTGGGGTGCTGCCAGAGGGGATTCAGAAGGGAATTCAGCCTGCTACCATCTTGTTCCACAGTCAGGGGAGCCTGGGGCACAAGTTTGATGGTCTGTGACTTAGGTCTTTTGACAGGTCACAGGATCACAGGATGGCTGAGGCTGGAAGAGATCTCTGAAGGTCAGCATGTCCCACCCCCCTAACCAAGCAATCTCTCATGATCAGGTAAAGATGAACTTGTGTCTTGTCCTTAAACAAATCTCTCCAAGTGCTTGTAACAGTTCTTCCATTTTGCTTCAAAACACATAATTATTAATTCCATTTCTGACATATTTTCTCACCTCTGGTATCATTTTTTCCATTACCTATCTCTCTCAAAGGCTGCTGCTGTTGGAGCTGACTAGCAGCAGACCTTCTTGTCCACTTGGGGCAGGGCAATTTACTGTTGCTGGTTTGTTTTTTGTTTTTTTTTTTTTTTTTTTTTTTTTTTTTTTTTTTTTTTTTTTTTTTTTTTTTGTTTTTGTTTTTGTTTGGTTTTTGTTTTTTGTTTTTTGTTTTTTGTTTTTTGTTTTTTTTTAGTTTCTTAGGCAGCAGCGTAATCTACTCTTTAAAGCTCACAGCTGCATCAGTGAAGAGTACAATTCTCTGCCCTGAATTGTCACAAATACATTGGCAAATACAATCTAGTGTACCTGTTCTGCAAAAAAAAAGGTAACAAAATCTTTTTCAATGACCTGACAAGTTCCTCTAAAAAAGCTAATTTAAAATGCTATTACCTGGCAAAGTCCATTAAAATAATCAGTTTTATTGGTAATTTTTTTTCAGATGTATCTAAAGTCACAGTTCTTTTAAGTGCCTCAAATGAAAATTCTAATATAAAATAACTCTCACAAGAATGATTAAGATATAAGCCTTGGTTATTGTCCTTAGTAATTAAATCCATCCTGAAAAAAAAACCAACCAGGAATAAATGTACTTTTCTCATTTATGCTGCAGTTCATAGTCTCAAAAGAAGTTATTGAAAGCAAAATTTCAGTCATACTATTAATTTTGATATATTTGGATTACTTTCATTCTGGATGAAGTTTTTGCAAGTAAGTGTTTTCTTCTTGAATCTATAAAGTGTAATTATGGAGTGCATAATAGGGTACAGCATAATGCTTAGTTGAAATATCTTTTTTAAAGCTTTCTTTTTTATTTGAGAAAAAGAAACCCAACCCTGCAGTAGCTGAAGTCTGGACTGCCACAGGTCTTTCATGACTTAGTTGCAAGTCTTCTAGTATTTTTCCTTAAAGTCTAAACAGCTGGAATATGTTGTGAAATGGGGAGACTCCCAAGCCTCTTTAATTATAAAACATGAAGTTCAGAGCTGCCAGACAGAATACCTTTCTAGCTTTTGGCATAAATAAATACCTCAACTCCCTTCTTGACTGCCTTAGCTCATGATGATGTCTTCCAGCCAGTCTTTTCTTCTGCAGAAATTTTCAGCACAGGGACACTGATGGTTCTCTTTCCCCAGTTTCTGCACCACTGCCCACATGACCTGGCTCTGTCACATCTCAATTTGCAGAAAGTGCCCATTGTCCTACTGAGAGCTACTCAGGCTGATTGTCCTTTGGAGCTTTTCCTCTCATGTTCCACAATCTTAACTGCTGTTGTTGGGTATGGTGAAGTACCAGTAAAATGGAGAAGTGTTTTGTTGAGTGCCTTAAATCGGAGGAAATTTAAAGGTTTTTCTCTTCTGCTGTGTACCTGAGCAGCTTTATCAAAGGAGAAAGGACAACAGACTTATATGAAGTATAAACAGATTCAAGCTAGTAATGGGAGAGGGGTTAAAGAAGTAATTTCTGTGGCAGAGAAATATTTTAAGTGACTGCAAAGAGACACAGGAAGTTAGTTTCTGCAATAGGCAATCTGCAGTTAGAGAATGTCTGTAAATAGTTTTCTTCATAAACAGCCACTTTCATTTTAGAAACATGGCACCTTTTCAGCAGAAAAGCTGGAAGCAGCAGTTAATCTCCAGATCTCTGCTGTAAGGAAAGAAATGTCATTAACAGACAAATAAATGCCATTGAGATACAAAACAAACATTTCGCTGAGTGACTCAAACCTCTGGAAACGTGGGCTTGCCATGCACAAACGTGTAACTTACCCGATCAAGTGTTGCCCTAAGCATCTTATTTCTTGGCAGCATTCATGATGACTGATGAGTGTCTCCTTCATTTCCTAAACAATACCTGCTTTGGTTTTTGATTGCATTCAGACATCTAGATGTCAGTGGATCTCTGTGTTATCATAGACACACACTACAAAAGAAATGTTGGTATCCCACAGCTGTCACCATCTTCATCTTGACAACTGTTTTTGAATTTTGCCATCTTCATGCTTGTAACAGCAGGTTACAGTAATATTCCTGGGGATCCCAGCAAGCATTTAAATAGGCTGTGGGTCTTTCTTACCTCCCCAAACTTACACAGCTTCAGAAAATAAAGGAAAACATAAGTTAAAACCTCTTCTCATCATTTACCTCTACAAAGGTAAAGTTTGTATCTCTTCTGTATATCTGTATCTCTTCTGTCCACCTTCTCAATTAGAAACTCTCTATGGAGTGCAATGGCTTTTTCTCCCCCAAAAAGTTTCAGCACCACAACACCTCTGACTTGGTTTCCCCAGTTCCTTATAATTGTCTGACATTTTTTCCTCTCCCTATTTCATTTTGCATTCCACAGTACATGCAGAATGCATTGGTATCCCACCCCATTTTGATGAGCAATGCAAATTTCTCTGTACACTTTAACATATAGCGTCCATATGTTTGAACTTTTTAAAATTTCTAAACGAGTACAAAAATAAGTTAAAATACAACATTTAATTTTTCTTCAGTTGATAACATCTGATAAAATTGAGATGATAGAAGACAGAAAACTGACAGTGTTTATTTCCATATTCAATAAAGGTATTTTTTCATAGGGTAGAATTATTTCTGTTCTTATAACCATGAAAATTTGCTGGAGGAACCTTAGGATCTGTGGCGGTCATAACTTAGCACTTATTAGCGTGCTTATGGTGCCTCTTTATCACTCCAATTCCAATGCATCTCTTTCAAGATAT
The DNA here is from genome assembly GCA_013397395.1 of Sinosuthora webbiana. Lineage (NCBI taxonomy): Eukaryota > Metazoa > Chordata > Aves > Passeriformes > Sylviidae > Sinosuthora > Sinosuthora webbiana. The sequence goes on along the minus strand of VXBN01005034.1, from coordinate 638,769 downwards.
TGCTCGACATATTGCCATTCACATCAGCTCTGACTCTCCCTAAAAGTACACATCTGCACGCACACATGTGCATCCACGGCTCAGCCTGGAGAAGAGAACACTGATGGGAGACCTCACGGTGGTTCACAGCTGCTTCTCGATGGCAAGAGGAGGGGCAGGCACTGACCTCCTCTCTGTGGTCACCAGTGACAGGACACGAGGGAATGGCTTGAAGCTGTTCTATTATGTAATCCTTAAAATTAAAACTAGGAATATGAGCGTTTGGAGTGTGTGGTCTTTAGTTCTTAGAAGTTACAGCATTTTACAGGTACTTGAAAGTTAAGGTTCATGATCAAATACATAGGAAAAAGATGGGATGCACTGCCCTCTGGTGGAGATTCAGATAATAAATATAAGGGCTCCACAGATCTTCTTGACCTTGGAGCCTCTGAAGTTATTTTCTGGAAAAACTGGGATTACAGTTGAGCCGATTAATATTCTCTTCTCTGCAACTTATTTTAATTTTCCCTAACTTCATGCCATTGTCTTTGCAGCTATCATTATACTGTACAAAAAGAAGAAGACTTATTTTCCAGACTTAGGAAACTATGTATTTGTATCTTATATCACATATGTGCACAAGTATTTTTTATAAGAACACACACAAATAGATAAAATGTGCATGCTGCATATATAATATATGTATTATGTATATGGGTATTTTCCCCAAAATATTTCATGTACTTGTTTATGCATTTTTTTTAAATTTAAATAACACAGAACCAGCGTTTTTCTCTAGTCTGACACACAGCTTCTTTTTGTCTAGAGAATATGTAAGTGTTAATTGAAGTGAGACTTGGGCAATGCTGAGATTAGAGGTGGAACCAGCATGTGCAGCAAAAACTAGACATATGACTCCAAGAGAGGCTCATGGATTCAATATAATCCACTGGCTGTCAAACAGACAAATATCTAGGGATACTGTCAGCAAACACTAATCCTCCTGTCCCAGAGACTACAGGGTTATTAGACACTGCCCAGTCTTCCTTCTGAGGCTGCTTGTTGGCCTCAAGCTCACAGGAAGAAAGCTGCAGACCAGAAGTTGCTCTCAGCAGCAGACATTGGCTATGGAAACAGTTGGGAAAGTCAGCACTGGCAGTGTGTGTAACTAATGCTGTTTCTATGTCGTGTAAGTCGGGATGTGCTTGCAGCACTCCACTTTATACTGGAGGAGGATATAGCACATATTTGATATCAGGTAAAAAGTAGCAGGAAGAAAGCATTTTTTTCTTTTTTCTATCTTGTGTTGCTACTGTTGACCTGGCAGCCCATCCTCTTGGCCAGCACAGGCACAAAATCTGTCACTCTGTGCTCCTCTTTACTAGGACTTAGTAGTCTTCACACTGAAATTTTTTTCAAGGCTCTAGGCTCTTCCAATTTGCAATATCTTTTCTGTGGCAGAGGCCAAAAGCAAAGTAATTAGTTTGAATTCCTGACATCCTTTCTTCAATTATTCTTGGAAGGACACTTTTTACACTACTTTAATGTGGCCAAGGATTACTCTTTGGGGCTTGGATAACGATTTCTGTATTGTTAAAAGCTGCTTTGTGAATGGCCATGTCCTCCTCCTGGGCATTGCTACATCCATGCTTAATGTAGCTGCTTTTCTTGTCCCAGGAGATGGGCATGGAGCTGCCTGATAAATGGGTTGCTATTCTTCTGGTACTAGTTATGCTGCACTCCCTCAGCCATTGTCAAGTTGCTTCCCAAGGTATGATGTCTTTCAATAACTATGCTATGAAGACAGAGATCTTCAAATTAAGTATATGTAAAAACATTTACAGGGACATTATGTATCCTACAGCCTGTGTATTTAAATCTTATTTCATCTCACTTCCTGTGGTCTCCACAAAATGTCTCCATATGATTGTAGTACTGCTCTACTTCAAATAGGAAGGAAATTCTAGGAAGTGGTCATCTAGAGACACTGGGATATTACAGGCCTTCCAAGCTGGATAGAAGAGGAGGACTGGAGCATTTGGAGCTGAGCTGACAAATTGATAGGGATTCTTAAAAATGAGAACGCAGAGGTAAGCAGTAAGACTGGGAAAGAAATCTAGGGTATCTGCTCTGAAAGCACTTCCTGAGTCTGGAAAAATCTAGAATACCCCTTCATGAACCACCAACCACAAATCTAGTTGAACATGTAAAGCAATCTTAAAATATCAAGGAGATGGAGGGCTATATGAAGTGGGTAACTGCTCAGAAGGCTGCTAGCTAAATACAAGCTGTATATAAAAAGACAAAAATAAAACATAGGGAATGTTAAATGACACCACGATTTTAAACAGAGTTACTGATGATTAGTTGATGAAATAGAATCAATCTGCAAACAACTAAAGATCTATCCCCCTACAGTAACAGAAACAAGAGGTATTAATTACTTCATGAACTAGGCAGGCACACTAAACTATGGCAAGGATTTTGGTGGCAGAAAAAGGTTCATTGAAAAACCTAAGTGTGAGCTCTTTGAATTGATGAGGTTATCGTAGAAAAATCAAGCTGCCCTGTGAAAGGTGAAATGCTTATTCCCTTCACAGCAACTTTGTAGCTAAGCTCCTAGAGTTTAACTAATTTCCTTACAATGGAAGTGCATTGTTCTCCAAACAAGATGATCCTGTGCTTGCACAGGTGGCTCAGGCAAATAATACATCTGGGTTGAAACACATACACTCATCACAGTACACACAAAAGTAGGGACAAGAACTTAATGATCACAGTGTTCTTCACATGCTTGAAGATGTTACTGTGCTGGCCACCGAGTAAATGCATAGACAGAAAAGCAGAGAAGTCCAGAACAAAAAAATCAAGGTCTCTGCAGTTCAGAGCTTTAACTGCTGTTTTGCTTCTGTTCAAAATACCTTGGATATTTGAAAAAGTCAATAGTTTCATAACCAACCTTGGACAAGCTAATCTTTGACTAGCACAGTCAGCCACGACACAAACTTTTCTGATAACTGGTGGTGTCATTGATCTCCTCCTCGGTCAGCTCACTGCAGCCTCACACATGCTGTGCCTGGCTTGTGAGGCCACCATGGGGCAGTTAACAGCTCTCTGTCAAACCTCACCCAGCCGTGGAGGCTTTTGTGTGTGATGTGGTTCAGCTTTTCTCACTGGGTTCTTTAGTTTGACATTTACACCAGCAAAAATAACATATAAAGATGGTAAATGAAAATAGGTATTTCAACAGGTTTGTGGTTTTGTCTTTTAAATAAACAAAATCACTAGTTGCCATGTAAGTTTAACAGAATAAGAAATCTAGTAATTACCACTCCTTAAAAATAATAATCCAAGAGCCACATCTCATTTTCTTCAATTAAAAAAAAAATTCTTTTGGTGGTCATTGATTTTAGACATTGTCTTAACTCTCATGGAAAATATATCAAAATTCCACATATTTCCCATTTATTTGTTTAAGCTTCAAAAAGTCTGTTGTGCAAAGCAGAATTCAGTTAAGGGAAACAAATCAGGCTTGTTTTCCTCTTTAGTTAATGGGATGCCACACCTAAAAAAAAGGAGTTAAGTTGGGTGCATCTCTAAAGGATCTACAGGTGTCTAGAGACAGACTTGTCTTTGCTCCCCTCTCAAAACAAGCTGTCAGGAACAGGTGTTCTTTCATCTGAAATCTTTCCTTTATTCACACACAGGGATTGGGATGGAGTCACAGCTTCATTGCTCTGTTGCTATGCTAGCCAAACTATATTGGAGCACTAAATAAAACGAGGAAAAGAAGAAAATTTGGCCTGTTGGTTTGATATGTAAACCTTTGCATTATCATCTTAGCCCTCTGGAGTGTCTGACTTTTGTTTATCATGCTTGCCTATATTCAACACAAAGCAAGGCATAGTATAAAGATTTCTCTGGATAAGAATTTTGTCCCAGATTCTAGGAACACCCTAGGAAATTGCAATTTTCCTTTTTTTGGTTGGTAATGCAGTCACATTGAAGATGTATATATATTAGGATTTACATTTATATTTAACTTGCAGAGTTGTAATATTTTTTCCCAGAGGAATAACTCCACATCTTTTTCTCTCTGTGCCAGGAAACATAAGATTCTGTTACTTGATGAGATCTTTGTCCTTTTATTCCATTGTCATTTATTCCACTATAATCCCATAAATTATATTGGTATCATAAGAAAGATACTATGATTTTCATTTCTGCAATATCTTATTTCTGCAGTATCTTTTCAATAAGGAGCAGTGTCACACTTCACAGCCCCGAAAAATGAACAGTGCATTTGTTCTGACAAGCTCTAGGACAAGCAGAGACTACTCCTTTTTCACACAGGCCCTATTTTCTTCACCGGCTCTCCAGATATCCCAGAACTATATTCAGTATTCTGGATTTGCAGAGCACAAGCTGTATACATTCACAGTTTTACTTAATCTAAGGTTCTTATTTCTGTTTTCAATTCTGCATAATTTCTCTAGGTTCTCTGTATTACCTGAGAAAAAATGTCTTTAAATTTTCAAGTCTGCTCTCAAGTCATGATCACCACTAAAAAAAAAATTTAAAAAAATACTGAAGTTCAAACCTTAAATCCTGGAACCTAGGATGATGTACATACAACCTGTCAGGTTATGATGACAAATGGCTGATCCCCATGCACCATGACAGGTGCAGGAGGTCCAAGCCTGAGAGGAGCCCCAGCAGCACCACTAGGCCAACAAAGTCCCCTGTCCCAGCCACTCCAGGTGCCACAGGAGCCTTGTGCTACTGGGGGTCCACATATACAATGGGTAGGTAGGGGGATGTGTGTGCATGCAAAAAAGTTTTTCATCCTGATCAGCCAGAGGGGAACAAAGAGACTCCTGGTGCTGTTTGTGCCTGTGTGAGCGCTTAGCGTCCCTGTCCGTGTTGCTCCGTGTGGTTTTCCACGTCTCCAAGTACACATGCCATACAGTGTGTGCATGTCTGCCTGCTGGCAAAGGAATACACACTCAGTCCTGCTGCTGAGGGCACCTGGGGCTGTCAGATTGGCAACCCCTAACACAAACCATGGAATCACAGAATGGGAAAGATTGGAAGGGATCATCTAGTCCAACTTCCTTGCTCAAGCAACACCATCCTAGAGCACACTGTATTGTGCTTGTGGCACACTGGATTGTGTCCAGATGGTTCTTGAATCTCTCCAGTATGGGAGACATCACAATCTCTCTGGGCAGCCTGTCTCAGTGTATGGGTACATTAAACTTCTTTCTCATACCCTCATACTTGGGTGAAAATTCCTGAGCATCAGTTTCTGCCTGTTGCCTCTTGTCTATTGCTTGGCATCACCGAGAAGAACCTGGCTCTTCTGTCAATGAGACACACGGTCCATGAGAGAGGTGTCAAAAGATCCAAATATGTAACAGGAACTTTTGTTTTAATGACCGGACATATTTTTAATGCTGGAGGATACATTTTGCTTTCTTCCAGGCCAACTAAGAAAGCATGCAGCATCACACTATTTGAAAGTAATCTGAGTTTTTATGTTCTTTTTCCACTACTTTTTCTACTTTTTCACTTAAAAGGCCAAATAGGGGATATTTAAATCTTGATGAAAATGCTACAGGTGATGATGACAATAGAGTCACAGAATCACAGAATGATACAGGTCAGAAGGGACCTCAAAGATTCTTCTGAATATCCAACCTAAATTTCCCTTCTTTCAAGTTTGTACCCCTTACTTCTCACCCTATCACTTACATGCCCTTGTGAAAAGTCCCTCTCTGACCTCCCTGTTTTCACCCTTCTGGTTCTAAAAGGTTGTTATGAGGTCTCCATGAAACCTTCTCTCCTCCAGGCAGAACAGACTCAACTTTTCCAGCCTGTCTTCATAGCAGAGGTGCTCCAGCCCTCTGATTAATTTCATGGCCTCCTCTGGACTTGCTCCAACACTTTCATGTCCTTCTTATGTTGGAGTCCCTTCTGAGCTAAGAAAAAGTGATAACACATCTTTTCGAAATACTTCATGCCGACATTAGTGGAGGAGAAGGGATGGGATGTTAAACGTGATGTGTGTCCTGTACTCGGCACTAGTGAGGCCATGTCTTGAGTACTGTGTCCAGCCCCTCCATTCAGAAAGGACATTGTTGGAGTGGATCCAGGTAAGGGCAATGGAGCTGGTGAAGGATCTGGAGCACAAATTCTAAGAGGAGCAGCTGAGGGAGCTTGTTAAGCCTGGAAAAAAGGAGGCTCAGGGGTGACCTTATCACTCTCTAGAGCCACCTGAAAGGAGGCTGTAGCCAGGTGGGGGTCAGCCTCTTCTCCCATGCAACCAGAGACAGGACAAGAGGAAACGGCCTTAAGCTGTGCCAGAGAAGGTTTAGATTGGACGTGGAGAAGAATTTTTTCACAGACGGGGTGATTGGATATTGGAATGGAATGCCCAGGGAGGTGGTGCAGTCACCATCCCTTAAGGTGTTTAAGGAAAGGCTGGACGCGGCACTCATTGCTGGACGCGGCACCTATTGACATGGTGGTGTTCGGTCATGGGCTGGACTCGATCTCAGATGTCTTTTCCAATCTGATTCTGCGTTTGAAGCCTGCCGTCAGCTGGTGCGCGGGCGATGACCGGGACAGCTGCATCCCTTCCCCTCACAGCGGGACGGCCGCCGAACCACTGTCCCCACACGCGNAGGAAAGGCTGGACGCGGCACTCATTGCTGGACGCGGCACCTATTGACATGGTGGTGTTCGGTCATGGGCTGGACTCGATCTCAGATGTCTTTTCCAATCTGATTCTGTGTTTGAAGCCTGCCGTCAGCTGGTGCGCGGGCGATGACCGGGACAGCTGCATCCCTTCCCCTCACAGCGGGACGGCCGCCGAACCACTGTCCCCACACGCGGCCGGGCCGTGTCCCCGGGCTCTGCCCCCGAGGTTCTCCGCTCCCGGCCCGGCTCCGCCCCGCGGCCCCGCCGCCACTTAAGGCCGCCGCCGCAGGTTCCCCGCCCCCGACCAGCGCGGAGCGGAGGCTGAGCGCCGGTGGTGGCCGCCATGGCGTTGCACCCGGTGCTGGGGAAGCTGGTCAGCAAGCGGGTGGTGCTGGCCAGCGCCTCGCCGCGCCGGCAGGAGATCCTCACCAACGTGGTGAGTGCGGCCGGCGGCC